>LR749545.1:362496-439996 GCA_902729485.2 Mus minutoides
ACCCCCTTGCCTCCTACCTGGGTATCTTGCTGATGTTTAAACTAGCCAATCATGTGAAACCGTGTCAATTTCCCCAACCTCCCCCTACCCCATTGTTATAAAAGCTCCTGATTTTCGAGCCACGAGGTCGACCCCCCTGTCCCCTGTGTGGGATACGGGTCGTCCCGGAGCTCCGATTAAAAATCCTCATGCTTTTTGCATCAAGACAGGTCTCGTGATTCGTGGGGTGCACGAACAACCCGTGTTTGAAATAGGGGTATTTCTGGTTGGATCTTACACTATCAAGACTCTCTGGGTCCCAGGCTGTTAACCACTGACCCAGGTACCTAGGTCACCGAGATTAACACTCACTCTCCACAAGTCCAAAGTCCTGGGCCACTAGGGAGCAGATGCATCTTCCTCAGGTAGGGGTTTGCCACTGACCTAAATCCAAAGTAGAGCTTCTGGAGACAGCCTGTAATAACAACATTCCACTACCTGCTGACGCGGGGTCCCTTGGGAGAATCTAAGGATGTATGTAATGCTCTTACCGTTAGTGGCCCATCAAGTCCAATGGAGAGAAGACTTCAGCTTGTGAAATAGTTCACCAACAACAGAAGACAGTTAAGTTTCCAGTAAAAACAAACTCTGGGCATCCCAAGCACACTGTAGAGTATGGTGGTTAGAGAGCAATATCTCAGCTTCGAGGATGAATAGGACTGAACAAGGACCCTAGGTGGGTCAAGACATGGATTCTACATACTCAGGAGACACTGGTTGAAAAGGGAAATGAAGTGATTGAAGCAAAAAGCCCTGGAACGTGGGACTGAAGTCAGACTGAGAAAGCTACTGAACACCAGGCAAAGGCTTCTGGAATTTGTTCAGCATCAAAATCATGTTAACATGAAGTATCTTGATGACCACAAGGGTTGGTGGGCAACGGGGAACCTTTAGCATCTCCCCTATGCCTGTTCCTCTCCCCACTCCAAGCTTTCTTATTAACATTAAACATTGTCTCAGAATTTTGGCTTTCTGTTTGTTTGGTTGGCTGGTTTGGTTTGGTTTCTTTTGTGTCAGGGTTTCATGTAGCTCAGGCTGGCCTTAAACTTGACATATAGCTAGGAAGACTTTAAATTTCTGATCTTCTTGCCTCCACATCTAAAGTTTTCAGATTACAGGTATGTACTTCCAAGCCCAGATGTCTCCAGATTTTGTAGAATATTCAGTTTCAAGAATCACTTGGCTAGAGATGTATCTCATTCAAGAAACCTAGAGTCCAATCTACCATTCCACATTAAGGGGGCATGGTGATGGACACCTGCAATCCCAGCTGCCTGAGGAAGAGACAGGAGGATCAGAAGTTCAAGGGCATCCTCAGCTGCATAACACATTTGAGGCTAGTGTGGGTTACATGAGACCCTACCCTCTAAGGAAAGGGAGGAGGAGGGGGAAGAGGAGAAGGGGAGGGGGAGGAGGAGGAGGAAGAGGAGAAGGGGAGGGGGAGGAGGAGGAAGAAGATGAAGAAGGAAAGAAGGTAGGAAACACTTGTTACTTAGCTGGTTGTGGTAGCATGTGCTTGCAATCTCTGTATTGGGGGAGACTGTCGTGAGTACAAGACTTGCTGTTTTGAATAGGACCCTGTCTCAAAACAAAGCAGAGATACCTGTCCTGCATTCTAATTCTTTTTTTTTTTTTGCAAACAGCAAGAGGATTTTTATTTCAAGAGCTCTTGGGCCCACAGTCATATAGAGGACTGTGGGACTGTGGCGCCCCAAGTAGCAGGGTAAGGGGGTATTTAAAGGAAGAAACCACAACTCAAAGAGGTGGGGAGGGCGTTGTTGGAAAAAACCAAAAATACCAGTTAAAAGTCATGAGGAAGTGAAAAGTCACAAGAATCACAAGGAATACCTGGTAATTGTGTGGGTTATTTCTCAAGACAGTTTCTATGAGCCCCTAACAATAGCACATTTGCATAGAGGGTTCCAGGAGCAGTCAGGGTGGGTCAGGGTGACTTTCTTTGAATGAACACTCCCTGAACCAAGAAAGCAGATGGGTGGAGGAATGTGGCTATCTGTTAGCATGCCTTGGAGCATTGAGTCACAAAGGTCACATTCTTAAGCCTGGGCCCAAAGGCCCAGTTTCATTTTTTCATTCCCTACTTCTCCTTGTTAGTAGTTCTAATCTTAAAATTAGACACTATCTTCTCCCTGACACACTTGATCCTTTAGGGCATGGTACTGTTGTTTCAAAACTGAAAGCTGCACTGCACTAAGTCTTGTTCTCAAACACACATGGACCTATAATTAAAAGCAGAAGCAAAATCAAAGGGGTCCCATAAGGGTAGAAAGTAGGGTGGTCAAGAGTACAAGATAAGGGCCTTCCCACTGAGTCTCAAGGTTTTCTGCGTGGCGTCTAATGTAGACCGAATCTCTAACTTGGAAGAGATGTGGGGCTTGCAGATCTCCTTCTCTTTTTTTTTTTTTAAGATTTATTTTATTTATTATATGTAAGTACACTGTAGCTGTCTTCAGATACTCCAGAAGAGGGCGCCAGACCTCGTTACGGATGGTTGTGAGCCACCATGTGGATGCTGGGATTTGAACTTATCACCTTTGGAAGAGCAGTCGGTGCTCTTACCCGTTGAGCCATCTCACCAGCCCAATCTCCTTCTCTTGAGTAGGCCTTCTGGAGCTGCTTCCACGCTCGCTGTCTCACCCACTTGAGCGCCTTGAGCCTAGAGAACAAAGGCTGGGAAAGCAGCATGTCAGCAGTATGTACAGAGGCTATTTTTTTTTTTTTTACCAGTGGAGGGGGTCCCCCATAGAGTAATTTATAGGGGGGGTCATTCCAAACTGTCCAAGGGTGTTCTTAATCCTAAAGAGCACAAAGGTTAGGAGAGCTATCCAACCATTAACGCCAGTCTCCACTGTCAAGTTGGTAAGGGTCTCTTTAATGGTTCTATTCATCCTCTCTACCTGTTCTGAACTTTGGGGTCTGTATGCACGATGTAACTTTCAATATCTTGGCCAGTACCTGACTTACCTGGGCAACAAAGGCAGGTCCATTCCCAAACCTGGGGAAGATTTCTTTTAGGATCTTCTGGGCTACCACATTGGCCATCTCAGACCTGGTAGGAAAAGCTTCTACCCAGCTTGAAAAGGTAACTATAAAAACTAATAAGTACTTGTTGCCATATCTAGCTGGCTTAGATTTTGTAAAATCTACCTCCCAATAGGCTCCAGGCTGGTTGCCCCTGAGCCTTTTCCCAGGAGTATACATGGAGTGTCCTGCATTAGTAGGTTCCTTGACTGCCAGGATCATTGCTCCTTGGGCCGTCTGTTTGGCGGTTAGATCTGCCATCTGATTCTCTTTAGCCACAGCATCTTATGTCTTTCTCTGCAGATGTCAACAGCCCTCTTTGTCTGTATATTGTTCCGTGCAGTGGCAAAGCATACCTGCTGTCAGTGTAAATGTTAATAGACCTACCCTTTGCCATTCGTAGAGCTTGTATCAAAGCCACAGTTAGGCTTTCTGGACAGACATCCCTTCAGGGAGGCTGCTGGCCTAGATCATTTGTGTTCTGTCCACCACTGCTGCCGCCGCCTTCTGCTTGCCTTCAACCACGAAGTTTCTGCCATCCATGTACCAGCTTGGACTCCCAGGCCAATGCTGATCCTTCAGATCATTTCGAGTACCAGTCTCTTCTGCCAGAATGTCAGCGCAGTGATGAGTAGGTGAAGAGTCATCAGTCTTGGGCAATAGGGTAGTGGGATTGAGGACAGCAGGGGGAGCAAAAGTCACTTGTTCAGTCAACAAAAAGATCTGATGATGTGTCATACGAGTGTTGGTCATCCTTTGGTCAGGGGGCTGTCGGATAATGCTTTCAAGAGCATGGGGTGCCACTACAGTTATTTGCTGTCCCAGAGAGAGCTTATCAGCACCCTTGACAAGTAGAGCTATGGCAGCAATAGCTTTCAAGCAAGAAAGCCACCCACTGGCAACAGGGTCTAACTTCTTGGATAGGTAAGGCATTGGCCTTTTCCAAGGTCCCAAAGTCTGGATAAGGACTCCTCTGGTTACCCATGCTCTCTCATCAGGGCATTCTAATTCTTGATGTCTGGGACACCAGAGAGTGCCATCCTAACCCTTTCCCCCAGGAAACCCTTGGGTCCTGCATAAGGTCGGGGGTGCATGATGCTTTGGGGGTGACCTAGGAACTAGTTAGAATGTATCTCATTTATTGCTTGATGACAGGAACATGGGGAAACAAACAGAAGACAAATGGAAAGATATTAGACGGGGCAAAGTGTCTAACAGTTACTGTGCATGAGAGAGGGTGGGGTGGACAGAAGAGGCACCAAAAAGTGAGCGTAGGGGACCTAATACAGTATTCTATATGCCAAGTTTGGTTTGTTTTGAGACAGGGTCTTGCTATAGAGCCCTGGTTGTTTTAGAATGTGTTATATAAGCTAGTCCTCAAGATAGTCTTCCTTTCTCTGACTCCCACTTGCTGGATCACAAGAACCAGCCATTCTGCTAGGCTTTCTATGTGCTAAGATCAATGGCAGCCACCTATGTGGTTTCTAATATCTTTGCAATGATGAAGCTGGGTTTGGAGAATAAAACTCCTAAGAGTAGCAGACAACGAAGGCCTGACTTAAAGTAAGAAGAGACAAGGCTCTTAAGACCTCAAGACTGTGGTTGAACCTGACACACTGTGGAAGTCAAGAAAGTCAACATGTCAGGCTAAAGACAAATGGCTCAATTACTCTGAGAGATGATAACATTGAAGGAAGTTAACCAATCCTCTATCTGTCCACCTGTCATCTGTCTTTTTTTTTCCAATCAGTAATTCAGAGCCAAGGACATAACTTAGCAAAACATATGCCTAGGAAAAACAAGACAGCAACCAACCATCCAACCAACCAACCAACCAACCAACCAACCAACCAACCAACCATCCAACCAACCAACCAACCAACCACAACAGCAAAAGCCCTCAGCAAGTCTGTTAAATCAATGGTGACCAAAGAAAAGTTGTCCCTGTTCTCCAGAGCTTGGTGCTAGCTAAGGGAGAAGTTGTTGCAGAGCAATCTATGGAATGAGAGTGTGAGCTCACAGCTGACCCTGCGATTAGTTAGCCCATGGATGTCAAGGGCAAAAGTCTGGGAGGAAAATCTGTGAATTCCTTTCCATGGGCAGAAGCCACCAAGTGAACTGAGCTGTGAGCCTACAAGTACATCCAGAAGTCGTGCAGGAAGAAGCAATCTGACTCGGTGAGCTTTCTTTTGTGGGTCCCCTGATGGCACTACAGCCAGTTCTCTGTGATTCACATCGTCACACACCCAGCGGGATAAAGTGTACAGGCTCCAATACCAGACTAAGCAAGGTTATGCCATACACACAGAGCTCTGTGTACTGTGGTGTCCGCTGACAACCAGTTTGTACCTGTGCAACTTAGGGTTGGCTTGTCTGCCACAGTGCTAACCAGATCAAGTTTGCCCAGCGTCTTCATTCAGACTGTTATGGAGGCCACAGTGGGGCTTTGGTAGTCCTCAATTCTTACTGGGTTGGTGAAGATTCCTCACACAAAGGGTTTTTTTGTTTTTTTTCCGAGACAGGGTTTCTCTGTATAGCCCTGGCTGCCCTGGAACTCACTCTGTAGACCAGGCTGGCTTCGAACTCCGAAATCCGCCTGCCTCTGCCTCCCAAGTGCTGGCATTAAAGGCATGCGCCACTACTGCCCGGCATCACATAAAATACTTGAAATTTTCTTTATTGGTCCCTTTCCTAAAGCTGCTTGGAAGAAATCCTCATACACAGTGGATCACCAAACCCACAAATACAGCCAGAGGTGTGGGCTGATACTTACAGGTTTCAAGAGTTGTGGCCTTGAAAGGGGGCCACAGGCTGCACCACACTATTGATAACTCTTGCCATGCCTCATGGCTTGAAGAAGGCTCGACACTCTCTAGGTCCACTGTTAGTGTGAACATAGGGATGTTTGCAAAAAATTCATACCCGATAAACAATTTAGGGTGGTTGTAAAATAAACGAATGTCTGCAAACTGAGCTGGAGAGGGACACAGTGGCAAGATAAAGAACTGATATTTTTCCCACCCCACTGGGAACTATATAGAGAGCATGTCCCTCCCACCCAGCACTGAGGACAAACCCCAGAGCATTGTATATGCTGGACTAATACACTCCAGCTGAGAGATACCCAGAGCACAAACGTATCTTTCAGTGCCTTTGAGGTCCTGGATCCCCCTGTGCTCTGTCCTCACAGATGAGGTCCAAGCTCATAAGGATGTTTGAGGGGATGTAGCTGTCGGTGATCGGAAGGGTTCTAGGTGGGAGGCGGCAAGCTTGGTAGTTAAGAATAGGTCCCTGGATTTCCCTGCACCTTCCTCTCCTTTGCCCGAGCACGACTCCGGTGAAGAAATGACTGCGGTGAAGAAATGACTGCGGTGGAGGCGCCTGCTGCGGCGTCTAACACATACGGAACTTGGTAAAATATCTGTTCCAACTAAAGCTGAAGAGGAGTTCATAGAATTCCATTCTGTGCAATAAACAGAGCCAATTTCTGTCTCATTTCCTTTTTTTTCTACTCAAACAGGGTTATCTTTATATATTCTTTCCTGTCCTACAAGGATGCTTCTCAACTTGGCTATTCAGTGTGTTTCTTTTTACGGCTGGAGAGTAAGAGGCCCCAGCTGGCTTTCAGAGTTTTGCCAGGATAACTTTAATGGAGGCTGCGCCTGCGGGGCCCTGTGTGCTGGGGGAGGCTAAGTAATGAAGTGTTCGCCTCACTCTGGGAGAGAAAGTGGCTGTTTTCTTCCTCAAGGGTCAGGCCAAGGAAGAGGCGAGAGTGTCTGGATTCTCTCCTGGCAACTCAGTGGGGAAGTCCCAAGCGTCCACCCGTGGGGTTCCTCTGAGGAGGTGGAGACCTCGTGGGGCTGGTGTTTCTCTGAGGACATTTGCTTGTGAAGAAAATATCTCAACCATTCTCTGCACCAACTCCTGAGGTTCAAGGTCTATCCCTTTACCCGGTGGGGCTTTGAGGGAATCATGGGGTACTCAAGAAGAGCTAATTCACCCTGGAGCCCTTGCCGTCTTTTTCTCTTCTCTGAGAGCAGTGTGGTCGGTGCTTCTTTTTGTTTGTTTGTTTTTTTGTTTTTTTGGTTTTTTTTGTTTTTTCGAGACAGGGTTTCTCTGTATAGCTCTGGCTGTCCTGGAACTCACTTTGTAGACCAGGCTGGCCTCGAACTCAGAAATCCGCCTGCCTCTGCCTCCCGAGTGCTGGGATTAAAGGCGTGCGCCACCACGCCCGGCTGGTTGGTGCTTCTTCCGATTTTAGTTCCTATGACACAGAAAGTGCTCCCCCCCAAATTTGGAAATACTCCAAATTTCTTCTGATGGTCTTCATTGTCAACCTGACTGTATTGGAATCATTATGGAAACATGCCCCTGGGTTTGTTTATGAGGGTCTTTTCCAAAATGTTAACCTGAAGAGGGAAGATGCACCTTGAAAGCTAACGCATGCTCCTTCCACTATGCTTTCACCGCCATGATGGATTCCACCCTCCACGAGCCATTACGAACCGTTCCTTAGGTTGCCAGGGGTAGGTATTTCATCATAGCAGTGAGAAAAGCATCTAAGGTGTTGCCCTTAACCTGAGCACGGACCTTAACCGCTCTCTGCCTGCCTGATTTCACAGTAGCATTTCTCCTTTGGCTAATGAGAAGGTTGCCAAAGTCTTTAAGGAAGGCTGACTCTTACCAGCTGGCTCAGCAGGTAGGGCGGTGGTGGCTCACGCCTTTAATCCCAGCACTTGGGAGGCAGAGGCAGGTGGATCTCTGAGTTCGAGGCCAGCCTGGTCTAGAGAGTGAGTTCCAGGACAGCCAGGGCTAAAAGAGAAGCCCTGTCTCAAAACAAACAAACAAAAACAACAGCAACAACAAAAAAACACTGACTGCTCTTCCAAAGGTCCTGAGTTCAAATCCCAGCAACCACATGGTGGCTCACAACCACCCGTGCTTGTCTGAAGACAGCTATACTGTACTTATGGATGCATAAATCTTTGGGCCAGAGCCAGCAGGGGCTGAGTGAGCAGAGGTCCTAAAATTCCCAACAGCTACAGTGCACTCATATACATTAAATAACTAAATAAATAAATCTTTAAAAAAAAGAAAGAAAAAAAAGAAAGAAAGAAAGAAAGAAAGAAAGAAAGAAAGAAAGAAAGAAAGAAAGAAACGAAGGTGCCCAGCATGGGGGCCTCACAGTGCTGAGTTTAGCTCCCCTTTCTCTTCCTGTCACTCAGTGCAAGTCTGTGTCCTGCCTGCAGACTGCAGCTCATACCAGCTGAGGTTCCTCTCACATGTCAGAAAAGATGGCAATAGTTTCTCCTTTTTCTCCTTCCTTACAAACCAGTCGAGTCTGGTGACCTCCTAAGAAACACTTAGAAGGGGAGAAGGGGTAGAAGAGAGTATTCTTAGCTAAGCTGTGGTAGGACACACCTTTAATCTGCCAGAGACAGAGGCAGGATGATCTTGGAGTTTGAGGCCAGCCTGATCTACAGAGTGAATTATAGGACATCCAGAGCTGTACAGAGAAACGGGTCTTCAAAACAAAACAAAACAAAACAACAACAACAACAAACTGTCATCTCTCCAGCTCCGCTGCAGCATGCAGTGCCCTTGGAAGATGGGGTGAGAAAAGTCAACAACAAAAGAATATTCTTAAACAGGACGTGGTTGTACACGCTGTAATCCTAGCAACCCTAGAGACTCATAAATTCAAAGCTAGCCTGGGCTACAAAGAGAAACCGATTTAAAAAATAAGCAATCGTTTTTATATTATTATTATTATTATTATTATTATTATTATTATTATTATTATTTTGGTTTTCGAGACAGGGTTTCTCTGTATAGCCCTGGCTTTCCTGGAACTCACCTTGTAAACCAGGCTGGCCTCGAACTCAGAAATCGGCCTGCCTCTGCCTCCCGAGTGCTGGGATTAAAGGCGTGTGCCACCACCACCAAAAAAAAAAGCAATCATTTTTAAAACGTGTTTTAAAATAACATCTCCTACTGGGCAATGGTGTCAAATGCTTTTAATCCTGGAGGCAGAGGCAGGCAGATTTCTGAGTTCGAGGCCAGCCTGGTCTACAGAGTGAGTTCCAGGACAGCCAGGGCTATACAGAGAAACCCTGTCTCGAAAAAAGAAAAAGAATATCCTTGTGTTCTTTCCTTTCCTCTCATTGTTCCCCATCGTGTTGTTGGCAGTCAAAGGAGAAAGGTCTGTTCTAGCTGCTCATGCTCAAAATTGCCCCAGGACGTGCACAAGAGAGCTAAGATCACATCACGTACTGGGACTCCGACTCTTAGGGTGACAGAATATCAGAGATAGCTGACCTAATGTCCTTATTTCCTACTGAAGGACAGTAGCACAGAGAAAACAGCATCAGTCCCAGGGCCACACAGCTAGCTGGCAGCCTGGAGACACTAAGAACCTTCCTCTGACTCCCAAGTGCATGTTTTTGCCACTGTCCCCTATTGACCTGCTGTGGTTTCTGAGTGGCGTCTCCTCCAAGGCAAAAGCCACCCGGTGGGTGAACAGATCTGTGTCCACCCTCATTCTGTAATTGAACCATGACTCAGTTGATTTTTTTTTCTTTCTAAAATTGTAGCATCGTGTCCATTTTGTTGCTATGTAGGCACCTGTCAGAGAACAGAAATCACCAAGCCAGGAGACAGGAGAAGTCTTTAACTTTACTGCTCGGGGTGGTGATGAGAGTTGTGGGTTGAGGCCAGCAGCAATGAGGCTCCTGCCAGCATGAGGGCCTGAGAATGTATTCCAGCCTGAATCCACACTCAGCCCAGCACTTTGCAGCTGTTCGGAGCTGGATGACGACCGTGTGCACGCCCTGCAATCCAATGTCCTCATTCTGTAGCCTCCCCGAGGGAAGTTCTAGTCCAGGACTAGGCTCCAGTTGGAGGCACAGCCGAGTGTGCCACCAAGCCTAGTCATGAGTCCTTTTTGCGTTCTAGAGTGGGGACAGATACCTCACAGAACGGCTCTGCCTCTTCCCTAAGGACCAGGAATGAGATCAGAGAACTGGATGATGTCGGCTGCCAGAAACAGGTATGATCCTGTTGAGGAGAGGGCTAGGATTTTGTTTTTTCTCCCTGACTTATGTTTAACTGATACCGTACAAGACCGAGGCAGACACAGCACATGCAGAACCTGGGTAGGCCTCGGTGACCAGCCTGTGAGGAGCTTACGGTTTGTGGCTGAGACGCTCCGAGCTGTCAGCAGCTGCTTGCAGCTGCTCGTTGACAAGACTGATGTATGCAGTGGTCAAACTCAGGAGACAGGAGGCGGGGAAGAACATCTTCTAACCCCTCGCTAAGCAGAGAGGCTTGTGACTCAGAACCAGGCCCTTGCAGTCTTCCCCTTGCAGTCTTACTATTTCTAGGAGGTGGGGGAAGGTAAGTTAACAGCTGTGGCCAAAACCAACAGTGTTCGCCAGACAGCCCATAGCGGAGGGTGGACCATGGTGGGGGATGTCAGCCAACCAGGAAGGGCCCTTCTGGCATCACCCCCAACTGAGCCAGCTCAAACGAATTATGGATTTTTCTGTGTCTCTCTTACCTACCTGAAGTAGGTAAGGAAGCTAGTGCTTTGTAAACCTTTGGCAGAACCCAGATGGAGTCCTCTGCTTTTCCTTGTGTTAACTCAGCTGCAGTAGAGAAGAGAATTCCTCGGCTAACAAGCATCTGGTGTGGACACACACAGCAAAATAAACGGAGGAAATGGAGCCCAGGTTCAGGATTAAGAGCTGATCTCTCCTCCTTCCCAGAGGAAGCACAAGGAGATGAGGACAGACACTATTCACCGGCCCCGCCCACACTAATTTCTAATCTATTCATGTCCACCTCCGCTGAGAAGGCTAGGGAGAAATGGCCACTGTACCAGGTTCCCTCGCCCACGGGGAAGGCCACATGACATAATTCTAGCAATTAGTTAAATTAGAAGAGAAAAATCTTCTGGGGAGATGTCAGTGAAGATTTGCTTATAAAGTGCTCAGACCTGAACTGGATTGTGCCTTTACAGGATGTGCATTTTGAGTTGAGGAGGGGTAGATAGCGTGTTCTTACATAGCCAAGTAAAGCAAAGATGGTGGCCTAAGACAGGCACAGGTGAGGTGCTAATGCAACAGAGGAGGAGGAGAAAGAGGAGGAGGAGGAAGAGGAGGAGGAGGAGGAGGAGGAGGAGGAGGAAGAGGAGGAGGAGGAGTCTGTTTCTTCCTTTGTAGCATCAGGGACTGCTTCATGGAGAAGGGGACATTTGAGGGTGAGAAGGACTTGAAACTAGGCAAGGAGACCAAGGCAGTTTCCAGTTTCACCTTTAAGAGCCCTGAGCTTCCCCACTGTTCCAAACCACACTGCGGGGAATCCTAAGTGTTCTGGTCAGGTGGAGCGATTACAGCTCTGGAGACAATCAGATTGTAATTGCATTTTAAGCCCATAGAGCACTTCCTTCTGAAGTCCTTTACAGATCCAATCTAAATTGTCCTTCTGAAGCTAAGGAAGAAGGGTACTCCACAGAGCTCATCCTGCAACTCTATAGTTGTTTGGAAAGAGCTTCTCTCCCTCCGCAGCCATCTCAGCCCTCCCTTAGTTCTCCAACTCCATCTTCACCCACGAGACTCATGGCTCTATGTGTGCACGTGTGTGGTTCCCTGCAGGCATCTGTGAGGTGGACTGTCCCTCGAAGCAGTTATTGCGCCGGCTCTCCTGGGAGCTAGAGGACCTTTGGGAGGTTTCTGGATAAGCCTAGCACTGGAAGGACGAGAGGTTTCACTGACTCTGTTCTAGACTTTCTGAACCAGCCAACCTGAACAATTGTGTATTTAAAAACTCATCCATCTGTATTCCCATTAAGATCACACACGCGCACACACACACACTCGAGCACACACACTCAAGGTAACAGGTGTAGGGGTAATTGAGACCCTTGTGTAGTATTTTCGAGCCAACTACAGCCACTACAAAAAAAAATACTGCATTTACTTTAAAAAATGAAAATAAATTTCTGAATTTATTCCTTAAATAATTGAAAACAGTATCTCAAAGACATGTTTCCTCATCCGTGTTCAAAGGGCACCGCTTACAAAAGCCCCAAAGCAGAAGTAACCCAACTGATGAATGGATTAGCAGTGTGTTTATCTATGCAAATGGAATATATGTGTTCCCAATGTGATACTATTAGTTATCATTGTAGTTCTGGTCACTGAGCCCAGGGATGTTTCTGTGCTGAGAAGCACTCTAAGCTCCAGACATAACATCCGAACAGCATCCTCTGCCCCATTCAATGGAACATTATTCATCAATAAAAAGGAAGATAGGTCTGAGGCATGCTACAACAAGGATGAACCTGGAAGTCATTATGCCAGAGGATATTAAACCATTCCTAAAAGGACACATGCTATAGGATCCCACTTATAAGAAGCACAGGGGATAATTATAGCCATAGAGATAGAAATGGTGGTTTTCAGAGTCTGAAAGGCAGAGACTTTGGGGATTCTTGTTTGTGGTGGTTACTCTTGATTGGCAACTTGATGAAATTAAGAATCACCATGGAAACACACCTCTGGTTGTGTCTGTCTGTGAGGGGGTTTCCAGAAAGGCTCAACTGAGAAGAAAAGATGCACTTGGGATGTGGGCAGTGCCATCCAATGGAGAAAGGGAGCTGAATTCCAGGGTTCATCTCTCTGCTTCCTGACTGTGACACTGGGTAGCGCTGCCTCCCACCCCTGCTTCCATGTTTTCCTCGCCATAATGGACTGTTTCCCTTCTTAAACCATAAGCCCAAATAAACCCCTCCCCACTTAAGTTGCTTCTTGTCCGGGTTTTTGCTCGCAGTGATGAGGAAGTAACTAGTACAGTGTTTGGGAGGTCGGACTTTCCATTTGAGGAAAGGAATGTTCTGGAAAAGAATGATGCATCACGACAAGACAAATGTACTTGCTACAACTGAACTATATAAGTTTATTAAGTTTGGGTTAGGGGTGCAATTCAGTGGTAGAGTGCATGTGTGGGACCTCGAGTTCCATCCTCAGTGTCACAAAAAGAGGAAAGTAAGAAGATATAATGTGAGCTTGGCATTGTGGGTCACAGCTGTAATCACAGCACTTGAGAGACAGAAGATTATCAGCAACTCAGAAAGTCATCCTTAACAACACAGTGAATTTGAAGTCAGTCTGTGCTACATCAGATCTGATTTTTAGAACTACAATTACAGTAATGACTAATTTTATGTTTTTAAAGACAGGGTTCTCTATGTAGCTCTGGTTGACCTAGAACTTGCTCTGTAGACCAGGCTAGTCTCAAACTCATAGAGGTTGATCTGCCTGTCTCCCGAGTGTTGGGATTAAAGGTGTGTACCACCACCGTCCTGCCAACAACTCGCCCAAATTTATCTACATTACTCTTAAAAACAACAGGCATGCCTTTAATCCCAGCACTTGGGAGGCAGAGGTAGGCAGATTTCTGAGTTCAAGGCCAGCCTGGTCTACAGAGTGAGTTCTGGGACAGCCAAGGCTATACAGAGAAACCCTATCTCGAAGAAAGAAAGAAAGAAAAAAAAAAACAATAACAACAACTGGTTCCTACTTCTAAGTCATCCAGATTAGGCACAGCATCATTAAGGCTAGGCTGACCTCAGACTTTCTGTGTAGACAAGGATGACATTGATTTTTCTAACCCTCCATTCTCCTGCCTCTACCTTCCCCAGTTCTGAGATTACGATTACAGTCCTGTGTCACCTTGCCCCATTTGTATAGTGCTGGAGACAGAACCCAGGGTTCCATGGATGGTAAGCAAACACTCTATAATTTGAGCTACAATCCCAGCCCACATTATGGTAGAATTGAAATTAGTTAGAAAAGGCAGATTAAGGTCTTTGTTCTGCTGCTTATTAGCCGTTCAATCTTGTTCTTACTGGATTTAATTTTCCTTGTCAGTTGGATGAATAATACAATAGCTACTTTGATAACCTCACCCAGCAGATGCAAAAATCCAATTAGACAACTCATGTGGATGTGCTTAGCGACCCACAGTCCACCAGACAGATATAGAAGATTCTTCGAGGAGACGATGGGGTTCTCTCTGGGACTTCATGTAACAGTTTCCAACTCCTCTTGCCAAGCAATCTCTTCTCTCATACCTACATTCCATCCTACTGAGGTTTAGCCAGTTTGAGGTAACCTTCCTGCTGGGGAGGGGGTTTCCAGGTCCCAGATTTAGCAATCCCTCCATCTGGTAGGTATCAGAGGGGACAGCAGGAACCCTCAGCAGACAGTTTGGAAACTCAAACTTTTGGGGCCAAGGACAGAATTCTTTTCCAGGTCTGCTTTGGTTTGCAAATTCCTGGCTGCTATAGCAACCCCAAAAGCAAAGGAGGGCTGTTCAGTGTAGCCTTTGACTGCAGCCGGGCCTCGGGTGTGCCCAGGTTGGCTGTGTTGTAGACTGGTAATCATGCTGTACCTCTAGATTCTTTCTGGCTGCTGGTTTCCTGTGCCTGGTATCACCCAGCCACCCCTATCAGCTGTTCTGTTTCCCAGTGGGGAGGGAGTTTCCAAAGGGTCCTCTGAGACATGCCATTAACTCCACCGGTGGACATAAATGCTTGCTTTCACTGTGCAGATGCGTGAAGATGGCTGGGGAGTGGGTGGCTGACAGCATTTCCATGGTAACCTTAAGCATCCTCATGCAGTTGTCAGCTGGGCTCTGCTGACCTAGTGAAACCCTGGCAACCAATACTGTTTATCCCCTTGGGTGAGAGACCAAGACATGCAGAAGACCTAATCAGTTTCACAATGAAGAAACTGAAGGGAGTGTCTGGTTAATTAACGAGTATATCTACAAAGGAACACAATATCGTTTTTCATTGATTGATACATTGGCTATTGTAAGATTTTTTTTTTTAACACATCAGAGAAAAATTTATAGGTAAGTTTTCCCTTTGGGGAAGAAGTCCTGATTCCATGCAATGATTGCCAAGAAATTATTCTTGGATCAACTTTCAAGATTAAAATGATAAGAGTTAGCCGGGCATGGTGGCGCACGCCTTTAATCCCAGCACTTGGGAGGCAGAGGCAGGTGGATTTCTGAGTTCGAGGCCATCCTGGTCTACAAAGTGAGTTCCAGGACAGCCAGGGCTATACAGAGAAACCCTGTCTCAAAAAAAAAAAAAAAAAAAAAAAAAACCCAAAACCAAAAACAAATAAAATGATAAGAGTTGTAATATTTCTTATTAAAGAGCATTTTTTTTAGTTTCTATGAATGCAAGCTTTATTATTAATGTACCTTCCATAGACATAAATCCCAACAGCCCCCTGCCCCAACAAGGAAGTTGAAAAGTCAGAAATCTTGTGATATACCATCTCTGCTTGGGTACCCAGAAGAGAGTATGAGACTCTTCAAGGCTTCCAAAACTTCAGGGAGTCCAGGGGCATTTTGAGAGGTTTCCTTAGGGTTCTTCCTGGTGGTCTCTCTTGCTGTACATTGGTGACCACACATTTTCCAATTCCTGTGGGCCTTAGACAGCCGCTTAAGCCTCATTTCACGCCTCCTCTTGAAGAACCAAATGCGTCCTTTTGCCAGTTTGGATGCATTGGCCAAGGCCTCCAGAGTCTCCTCCTTAGGGTTGGGGTCTGCCTCCAGAGTCTCCTCCTTAGGGTTGGGGTCTGCCTCCAGAGTCTCCTCCTTAGGGTTGGGGTCTGCCTCCAGAGTCTCCTCCTTAGGGTTGGGGTCTGCCTCGAAGTGCTCTCTTAGCTCCCAATACTGCTCACAGGTGAAACCAGAGTTTCTATCCATGCAGGACAAATGCGGAGTTGTCTCCATCCCAGCTGCTTCCATCATGGTTGCAGCTCACTCCAGTTCTGGTTCTGTATTAGTCAGGGTTCTCTAGAGTCACACAATTTATGGGTAGTATCTATATATTAAGGGAATTTATCGATGACTTACAATCTGTAGTCCAACTCCCAACAATGGTCAGCAACAGCTGTGAATGGAAGTCCAAGGATCTAGCAGTTGCTCAGTCCCACAAGGCAAGCAGGTGAAGAAGAGAGAAAGAGAGAGTAAATCTTCCTTTTTTCAATGTCTTTATGGGGTCTACAGCAGAAGAAGTGGCCCAGATTAAAGGTGTGTACCACCATGCCCTTAATCCAAGATGACCTTGAATTTAGAGATCTCCCTGTTTTAATCTTCTGGAATTCATAGCCACTATGCCACAAGATCTCCATGCCAAGATCCAGGTCAGAAACTTGTATCTCCCAGCCTCCAGATTAGGATCACAGGCAAGCCTTCCAATTCTGGATTGTAGTTCATTGCAGATATAGTCAAGTTGAGAATCAGGAATAGCCACTGTAATTTCTTTAAGTGTTTCTCGGCCATTTGAGATTTTTCTTTGAGAATTCTCTGTTTAGATCTGTACCCCATTTTAAATTGGATTTTTTAGTTTGTTGATATCTAGTATCTCGAGTTCTTTTTACTTTTGGATATTAGCCTTCTGTCAGATGTGGAGTTGGTGAAGATTTTTTTCCCATTCTCTGGGCTGTCGTTTTGTCCCATTGAAGGTGTCCTTTACCTTACAGAAGCTTTTCAGCTTTATAAGGTCCCCATTTATCAATTGTTGATCTTAATGCCTATGTGGTGGTGTTCTGTTCAGGAAGTTGTCTCCTATGCCAATGCATTCAAGGGTAAAGAGCAGGTTCAGTGCTTTCTTGTGACAGGGTCTAGCTGTCTAGCCCAGGCTGGAGCGATACCATTCTCCAGCCACAGCCTATTGAGTACTGAGCCCATACCCAGCAGGAAACTATCTAATTCTATGAATGGTCATATAGAATGGAGCCTGGGAGGTTTCTGATGTTCTCAGAATTTTCCTGCTCACTGCATAGGAGTTTTTTCTTCCTTCCTCTCTCTCTCTCATTTCCTTCCTCCCTTTTCTCTGCCTTCCCAATTATTTCATTTTCTCATTGATCTGCTCTCTCCACATTACTCGTTCCCTCTTCTCCTTCCCTCCACCCCAGCTCCTTGTTCAACGTCTGACTTTCTTTCTTCTCCCCTTCATTTCTCTCTTTGCTTCTGTCCATCCGACCCTCTCCGGAGCCTTCCTTCTTTTGTTCCTGTCTTTTCTCTCCAGGAGGAGCAAGTGCACTGCTGTCTGACACAGAGGCAGTGTGAAGCCAGTGAGAATTTGTGTGAACTCAGATGGCCCGTGTTCTCGTTGTAGGAACCTGGACACATCACTCTCTGTCTGGCCCCTGGCTTGTAAGATGAAGTAATACCATCTGTTTCCAAGGGTTATGAAATTAAATTCTATTAGTATAAAAGCATGGCACCAAGTTCTGGCCGTCACATCGCAGCTTCTCTCCTTACTTCAGCGGCTCCACATGAGAGCGCTTGCCACATGTCCTGTCACTGCGGTGTTCCTACCGAAGGTGTGCTGGAGCCATGTCTAGGATTCTATCTCGGTTTTTTAACTTCATATTTAATGTGTGTGGAGTGGTGTGTGTGTGTGTGTGTGTGTGTGTGTGTGTGTGTGTGTGTGTGAGTGATATGGTATATGCTGTGTATGTGTTTGATGTGTGGGAGGAGTATGGTATGTGGTGTGTGTGAGAGAGATATGTATGTGATGTATATCTGTTTGTGTGTGGTGTGGTGTAGTGTGAGGTGCGCGCATGTGTGTGTGTGTGGGGTATTGTATGTGGTGTGTTTGAGAGAGAGATGTGGCATATATGTGTATGTGTGATGTGTGTGTGTGTGTGTATGTGTGTGATATGTGTGTACGTGATATGATATATATGTGTATGTGCTGTGGTATATGTGTATGATGTGGTATGGTATGTGCTATGTGAGAGATGTGGTGTGTATGTGTGTGTATGTGTGAGCATGCGTGTGCATGCATGTGATGGAGTATGTGGTGTGGTACGTGATGTGTGTATATGGTATGGTGTGTGAGTATGCATATGGTGTCTTTCTCCACTACTCCTTTTCTTATTCCCTTGACACAGGGTTTCTTATTGAACCTGAGCTTCATTGCTTCATCTATACTTGTTGGCCACTGTACTCCTAACATCCTGTCTCTACCCTGTTTCAGGTATATGCAGTATGCCTGGATCTTACCCACTGAACCACCTCCCAGACCTCTTATATCAGTGTATCATCGTCATCACCACCATCACCACCACTACCACCACTACCACCACCACTACCACTACCACCACCACTACCACCACCACCACCACCACCACCACCACCACCACCACCACCACTACCACTACCACTACCACTACCACTACCACTACCACTACCATTACCACTACCACTACCACTACCATTACCACTACCACTACCACTACCACTACCACCATCATCTGAAGAATTGTATTTGTGTCAGGGTCTCATGTAGTCAGGGCTGGTCTCAAACATTGTTTTTTCTTTTTTTTTAAGATTTATTTATTATTATACATAAATACACTGTTACCAACTTCTGACTCACCAGAAGAGGTGTCAGATCTCATTACCAGTGGTTGTGAGCCACCATGTGGTTGCTGGGATTTGAACTCATGACCTTCAGAAGAGCAGTCAGTGCTCTTACCCGCTAAGCCATGTCTCCAGCCCAGGCCTCAAACATCTTATGTTGCTAAGGTTGGCCTTGAATTCCTGATTCTCTTGCTTCCACTACATCTGTTACTGCTTCCCACTGTGTCCGTAACTGCTTCCCACTGTGTCCGTAACTGCTTCCCACTGCATCTGTCTCTGCTTCCCACTGCATCCGTCTCTGCTTCCCACTGCACCCGTCACTGCTTCCCACTGCATCCGTCACTGCTTCCCTGCTGCTTGTTTCTCCCTTTCCTCTTCCTCCTCCTCTTTCCCTCCTCCTCTTCTTCCTCCTCCTCCCCTTCCTCTTCCTTCTCCTCTGCTTCCTCCTCTTCCTTCTCTTTGTTAGCTACCCCCTCCTCCCCCTGCATAGTTTCTCTATGTAACCCTGGGTATCCTGGAACTTTACCTGTAGACCAGGCTGACCTCAAACTCAAGAGATCCTCCTGCATTACTCCCACATGCTAGGATTAAAGGTGCTCAGAACCACACCCAGCCGGCCATTTCTTTTCTTTCCATCTTTTCTTTTATTAATTTTTACAGTACTTTAATCATCTTTTTTAAAAATTTATTTATTATATGTAAGTACACTGTAGCTGTCTTCAGACACACCAGAAGAGGGCATCATATCTCATTACGGATGGTTGTGAGCCACCATGTGGTTGCTGGGATTTGAACTCAGGACCTCTGGAAGAGCAGTCAGTGCTCTTAACTGAGCCATCTCTCCTTTAATCATCTTTTATTGTCTGGTCTGTTTCTATAAACATACATTTTTATTTGAATTTTATTGAAAATAGACTTTTTTCATACACTATATCCTAATGAGGATTTTCCCCTCCCCTGACTTCCCATAGTTCTCCCCACCTCCCCTTCCATCCAGAGCTATTCCCCACTAGTCCACCATTAGAAAACAAACAGGCATCTAAGGAATAATAATAAAATGAAATAAAAAATAATAAGGTAAACAGAGAACAAGCCAATCGGAACAGGACAAAACAAACAGCAGGAAAAGAGCCAAAGGGACACACACAGACTCCGAGGCACACACAATCATACCCACACACAGACACCGAGGCACACACAATCATACCCACACACAGACACTGAGGTACACACTCATACCCACACACAGACACTGAGGTACACACTCATACCCACACACAGACACCGAGGCACACACAATCATACCCACACACAGACACTGAGGTACACACTCATACCCACACACAGACCCTGAGGTACACACTCATACCCACACACAGACCCTGAGGTACACACTCATACCCACACACAGACACCGAGGCACACACAATCATACCCACACACAGACACCGAGGCACACACTCATACCCACACACAGACACTGAGGTACACACTCATACCCACACACAGACACCGAGGCACACACAATCATACCCACAGGAATCCAATAAAAACATAACACTGTAATCGATAATATATGCCACAAAGGACCTGTGAGGTTAAAAAAAATGGTTGTGAAATAACATTATGACACAGAGAACCCCTGGAGAACCAGCTGTTGGTTTGTTTCTGTTGGCCATCTACTGGTGGGCATACCTCTTACCCTTTAAGAGTGGTTTGTTTCCCTATTGAGATTCCCTTGTAAAAAACTATTTTTTTCTTTCATTTTGGAGTGATTATCAGGTGGAGATAGCGTTTGTGTTAGGCATGGGGCCTGTGTCTACTTCCCCCTTCAGCTCTAAGGACCCCATCTGGCCATCTGGTGCAGACCCTTGCAGACCCTGCATGCTTGCTGCCTCGGGCTCTGTGTTCACACATGTGCCAGCTCTGACGTGTGTGGACGGCCTTGATTCCTTGCTGTTCTCCATTTCCTCTTTCCACCCCACCCCCCTTTTTTTTTGCAGTTTCTTGAACCCTGAGGGGAGGTGTTTGATGGAGACATCCATCCTATTTAGCACTGAGTGCTCCAAGGTCTCTCACGCTGCATAACATCTGACTGCGGATCTCTCTACTCATTCCTGGCTGCTGCGGGAGGAAGCATCTCTGTCAGTGGCTGAGCAAGATATGGTCTGTAAGTATAGCAGAATGTCATCAGAAATCATCGTGTTGCTACGTTCCTTTGACAAATCAGTAATATTTGCTTTTCCCGTAGATCCCTGGCCTAGCTAGTCTCCAGTTCTTGGCTAACCTAAGCGGTGTTAGATTCAGGTTCCATCTTGTGTCGTGGGCTTTAAATCTAATCAGATACTGGTTGTTTACCCCCACACCCATTTCTTTGTAATCCCATGAGTTCTGTGTCAGACTGGGCCTTCCACTTAGAAAACTCTCAACTGTCCAAGACTGCAGTAGAATAATTTCTTTTCCACTCCTACTGCTTCTTGCTTTCAGTTTGTTTTTCCTTCCTGTCTTCCAGTTTTTATCCACCCTGCTCTTTCATCTAATTTTTCTGGACAGCTGTCACTAGAGCAGAGATCAGCACCATGCCAACGTTTCCCTCAGCTTGCACTGCTAATAACTTAAAGTGCCCGAGACATCATTATCCTTTAGACTTCCCTGCGAGGATATGTCACAAAAGGGAGCTTCATCTAGGTCTTTCTAGCTACATGCAAACTCGAGGGCAGTCTGGACAATGCCATCATTTTTTTTCTTAGCCTTAACAAACACATTGATGCTGATGCTGGGTAGATTTTCTGACAAGCCTATGAAGGAATCAGGACATCATTGCCTCCAGCTCATTGCTCTGATCCTTGAGGTAAGCTATCACTGTGGTCCTCTGAGCTGCCCGGGATCTGGGGCTGTAGTCTATACCATGGCCACACAGGCTGCAGGACGCACACAAAGCTCTAGCCCTTGCTTAAGGTCGCTCATCCCATAGATGATATTTAAAATTACCGTGGAGGTATCAACTAATTCTGGGTACCTTGGCTGTGTCTACATCACTGGACAGTGGTGTGATCCCATAAGAGGGCTAGGGGATCTCAGATGTTGGGGCAACCGGAAATACCAGGACAGTAGTTACTTAAGTTTATCAATAAGAATGAGTATATTTCTCGATTTAAATATGGGTATGATTGGAGCAGTCATACAACTGCATATACACCTTCTTCAACCCCATATAATCTATTTCTTCATTTATTTAGTCCACCGACGCTTGAATTTTAAAGCAGGTTCTTTGTCCAAAGCATTAGGCTAGATGGTTTAAGGTAGAGTTAGGAAGATAGCCCAGAGCACTTGTGGTCTAAGAAAGGATCTGAGGCATATGAGAAGATTTAGCAGGAAGAACACATGTGTGCACGCGCGCACACACACACACACACACACACACACACACACACACACACCACTCAACAGCAACAGCAAAAAAAACCACAAGAAAGCTAAAAAAGTAAGTAAGTAAGTTAGTAAATATATAGAGGGAGGAGGGAAAAAAGAAGGGAGGAAGGTACTTGGGTCAGGAGTATAAATCTGTCTGGAGTCATCACTGAAGTCTTCACGGAGAAGCTGACTCAAGAAGAGGCGTTAAAGGGCGGGTACAATTTTAGTGCAAGAAAGGGAAGATGTAGATGTTTCAGAGTCAGGAAACAGCAGTCCACATAGGTGGATAGAGTAAGTTTGAGCCAAAGAGCTGAGGACTACACGTAGCTCTGCTTGCAGGGAGCTGCGGTGGTTGTTTGGCCTGGGGAGGACCTCCATCTGCAGAAAGGCTGGCTGGGGTTGTCCCCAAATGCCAAAGCAGAGGGTGGAAGTGGGAAAGAGCCCGGTGGGAGAAACAGTGAGAAACGGCTGTGAAGTCCACGTTCTGGTGGGAGTTAGCCCAGCCCAGCACTCTGCTGCAACGAAGAGATGGGTGGAGATCCTTGTGAGGATAGGCAGAGCCATTGGGAGATAGAAAGTCCAGAATAGGCAGAGCCATGGCGAGATAGAAAGTCCAGTTTAGCTTTGACTTCAAACCAAGTTTCCAAAAGGCAGCTTTGAATTCTTGCATTAACACCATAAACTGGGTGGTACTGGTACACCATTTTAATCCCAGAATTCTGGAGGAGGCAGAGGCAAGCAGATCTCTGAGTTTCAGGCCAGACTGGTCTACAGTGAGTCCCAGGACAACCAGGGCTACACAGAGAAACCCTGTCTCCAAGTTTGCACCCTGGTATATTAGCTTGAATTTGGATGTTTAATTTCTACATTAGGAATCCAAAGCTCATACTAGAACAAGAAACAAAAAACGACAGGAATAGCCAGGCTTGTGGAAACTTCCCTGACTATCAACTCCACGGAGACAGACCTCTGGTGAGGGATTTCAGATGGACTGAGGTGGTATCATTCCACCGGATGGGGCCTTGGACTGAATACAAAGGAGAAAGCCTGCTGGGCAGCATCTTTCCCTCTGCTTTCTGGCTGCAGATGTGACAGGAGAAAGTGAGCGGCTGACACATGCTCTTGCCGCAGTGTGGTCCCTGCCAGGTTGGGTGGAAGGACTGTACCCTACAATGCTGAGCAAAAGGACACATTTTCTTCCCTTTGTTAGGTACTTTGTTACAACCACCGGAAAAGTAACTAGTCACCTGGCCTCTAGACACCAGCAAGGACCAGTAGGGTAGTGGGGTGGGGTTCAGGAAGGAACATCAGCTACAACGAATTTTTTAGAACCAAAACAACTCTTCTAACCAGGTGTGATGGTGCTCGTCTTTAATCTCTGTATCCTAGAGGCAGAGGAAGGCAGATCTCTTTAAGTTTGAGCCAGCCTAGGACACTGAAAGGGCAATATAAACTCCATTTGTATCCATTTAAGGACCAGGACTGATTTCGAAAAAGACAGTAAGCACCAGCTTCAGAAATAGACCATAAGTCCCAGAAACTGAGTCATAAGACACCAGGTCTAGGAACCATAAAATCCAAAACGTGAACAGAAAACTGCCTCCTCCCAAAGCCTGGGGATAATCACAAAAATGGGGGAACTAGCTTATCTCAGAATGGGTCATCTGTGCTGGGCAGCCCTGTTTTCAGTATGATTGGGATATTCATGACACAGGGATGCAGACCATGGCTACCTGTGATGCCCTAGCACCCACCAGTGAAATTTTAGATTACGTCTCTTTCTAGAGTCCCCTCAGCTCCCTATAAGAGAGCCTGTGCATCTTTGTCTGGGGTCACCATTTTAGAGAGTGGCTGATCCCTGTGTACTGGATGGTTTTGCACAATCAACACTCTCTGTCTTTGCATACGATCTGAGTCTGGGGTCTCCCTGCAGTGATTTTGGTACCCTTACAATACAAAGCTAATTCTAGGTCAGCTAGGGCTATACAGTGAGACCCTATCTCAGAACAGACAAACAGAAATTAAATTAAATTAAAAACAGAAAACATTCACCTAGGTCAGCCTTTCGACTTGGTGCTAAGTCTAAGTCTGACGGGAATTCTCGAACCCAGGACACTAGGACTCAGCCGTAGCACAGGTTTATAACTGTCTCCCCTTCGTTCCAGGCCACCAGATTTGCAAAGTCTGAGGTAGGGCCTGGGAATCTCTGCTGGTGTGTGTGTGTGTGTGTGTGTGTGTGTGTGTGTGTGTGTGTGTGTGTGTGTTTATGTGTGTTCCATGCAGAGGAGCACAGAACTGTCACCTGCTCAGAACTGGTTCCATTGTTGCTACAAGACTGATCTTACTGCAGGTAAGAACCTAGTTTTCTTTTTCTGAAATCAGGGAATCGCTGATCCCAGACCAGCGAGAGTTAGGCTTGAGGGGAACACAGCGAGGCCACAGAGCCTTCCACTGGCAGGCCAGAGCAAAGCTCACTGTCTCTGCCTTGTGCCACCCTGCAGATCTGACACTGAGCTACAACCCAGCCTGGCCTCTTTTCATAGAGAACATAAACTCTACTAGGGCAGGAATTTGTTTGGAATCTTGGACATTTTCAAATGTAAACAAACTATAGAAAGGCTTGTGTAACCAGCTTTCAGGTTCCTACCAGCCTACTTTGAATCATTAGCCACGTTAGGCTGGATTGTGTCTGCGTCATTTGCCTGGCTTCCCCTCCCTAGTGGCCACCATTCCCAGGCACAAGACATCCATCCCATATGTCTTAGGGTTTTATTGCTGTGAAGAGACACCGTGACCACAGCAACTCTTATAAAGGAAAACATTTAACTGGTGCTGGCTTACAGGTCAGAGGCTTTAGCCCATGAGCTATTTAACGGTCTCCAGAGAAGCAGAGCCACCATGCAGGCAGACATGCTGGAGAGGTAGCTTCAGTGTTCTGTATCCTGACCAGCAGGCAGCAGGAAGAGAGTGACACACTGGCCAGGTTTGAGCTTCTGAGACCTCAAAGCCTCAAAACCTCGAAGTTGGAGGAGTGGCTACCTCTCAATAGCGCAACTCCCTATAAATCTATAGCTGCCAAGGACCGGCCTTGGCTTAGAGAGCCAAGGTCTGTGGAAGGGTAGTCTGTGCTTGTCGAAGGCAAAGGAGTCTTTGTATAGCTAATCTCTTGCAGATAATAATAAACCTGGTCTTTAATTTTACATATTAATCCAATCAATTACTCTAGGTCTCCTTTTGATTTTTCTATGAATCTGCATCCGGTGACCCCAGCCTTTTAACTCTAGGAGACAGCCAGCATGCATTTCCTTTTAACGCTGCAAAAGAATTCAGAGATCTGCCTGCCCCTATTAAGCACAGAGGGTAAACTAGCTAGGTGGGACTCTGTCGTGAAATTACCATTTCGACCATGCCTGGGCCTAACCTTGCTCTGTCTCTGGCCAGCCCCGAACTCAGGAATTTGTCTGCCTTTGTAAGCAAACAAACCTTAGCTGGATGGGATTTTCTTTGATTACCACTCCTTAAATCGCTTAATTTCCTTTAGTGTCTTTCTGACAAGTTGCCTCACAGCTCAACTGCTTTGGTTCCTTTAGATTTGTGAAGCTCCTCATAATTCATATTGCATCCTTATATGTTTGCATAATTGAGGAATTATATATATTTGAACCCATACTTTTAGAATTCTTTTCCACAGCCTCAAGGGCTGTCCTGAAGATCCCAGTGTTGACCCTTTTGCTGAGATATTAGCCACACCTCTCCTTATGAGACTCAGGCTATCACGGAGTCATTAACCTATATGGGAAGTACAATCTTCGAAGGTGAAACGTAAAATATGTACGTTATTATACAAACAAGCACTCTGCCCAAAGCAGCCAGTGATACCCCTGGAGGTCAGTGATCACTGGACCTGTCCCAAGGGCAGGAACCACGTCATTCTGTCCCCACCAAGGCAATGGTGGACCCTCATGTAGCCCCTTAGCAGGTAATAAAAACCAAAAAAAAAAAAAACAGGTTCCAAAGATGAGACAGGCTCAAGGAAGACTTCTTGGCTGCCCTCTGTTTCCTGTTTTGAACATAAAGGGGTAGGGCTCTTCAAGTTGCTTCTTCAAATTGGACCAGGTTTCCTTATTCCCATCCCCCCCTTTGCTGTTTTGAGACAAATATTATTACTATATAAGTTGGGCTGATCAGGAACACATGAACCACTTGCATTTGCTTCAGGAGTGCTAGAATTAAGAGATCATGTTCTCATTCCAAGTTCCATCACTGAAAGTTTTGGGCATATACGCAGACTCTAACCCAGAGCTGGTTTCTAGATCTGTGGGGGAGGGAAGGAATATGTGCTGACTCAGTAGAGCACACCCTACATTCCGCTGCCTATCTCAGGTCTCAAGAGGCATAGTCCATCCAATCGATGGGAGCCACCATCAATATTGGAACCTCTAACCAAGCCAACGTGTTCTTCAGGTCACAGAATTATGGAGTCTGTTCTTTGAGTTTCAACCCCGCCTTCTGGAAAGCTCTCTGCTTTGAGCCCACCCTCCCCTGCACAGTCTCCCTTCTACAGCTCCACTTCGGCTCCCACTCATGGAACAGAAACAAAAGATTATGTTTTAGAAAAACCCAAGTAGTTATGAATCCCCTTAAGCCAGCTAGCTCTGTGGTAGCAAGCAGGGGTCAGGCTAACGGCACTTGGTAGGGCGTGTGCTTAGAGAAAGCTGCAGAGAAGACTGGAAATGACCAAGGCACTGGCATAGAATTTTTATGCATGGAATGTCCTCTTATGGTCCCCATCTCCAAAGCCTTGAAGTCATAGGAGGGCCTCTGTAGAGTGTAGAGTAGAGGTTACATGCAATGGTCGTTATCGCCAAGATGGCGGAAGTACTGTTCTACCGAGATGCTAAGCTTGCTCTGCTTCTTAGCTTGGTGTATATAATTAAGCCCGTGCCTTATGGGAACCACAGAAGAAATGTGTTATGTCCTGATGGAATTCAGTTTACTGAAGAATTTTTTTTTTCCCATTTGAGGGAGAAATCATTACTTTGTATATGGTAAACTAAGATGAAATTTTATAGATTAATAAAGATAAACACAAGAATTTAAACAACTGTCCTAAAGGAAATGGCCTAGTTTCTTTCTACAGCTACTGGGGAGGAGGGGGAAGGGGAGAGTGGACAGGCTGTGCTCGGATGGTCCATGGGGCAGAGGGAGTGCGTGTGGTCTTGAAGTTTCTCTCCCCTGACTTGTCAGCCCGTATCTTCTGATAGCCCTGAAGTTTCTCTCCCCTGACTTGTCAGCCCATATCTTCTGATAGCCCTGAAGTCAGCAGTTCTCTGCTCTCTTGAGAGGGACTCACCTTCTCCTCTCTTCAGGCCTTTGTCCAAACTGTCATTTATGCCTGGAACACTCTCTTACCTCCTGACGTGAATCTTCTCACAATGAGATTCAAGGTCATTTCCCTAGGATGTCTCCTCTGAGAAAGAACCAACTCTCAGAGGGAGGGAAGGTACAGTGCCATGCCCATGATTCCAGCACTTGGGAAGTAGAGGCAGAGAGATCAGAAATTCAAGGTCATCCTTGGCTGTGTATCAAGTTGAAGGCCAGCCTGGGCTACACAGACCCTGTTTCATAATTACCTCTTCTGAGAGAAAGAAAGGCAGAGAGACAGAGACAGAGAGAAACAAAGCTAAAGACAGAGAGAAACAAAACTAAAGACAGAGTGACAAAGTGAAACAGACAGAGAGACAAAAATACACAGAGAGAGACAGAAATAAGTGTGAGAATGAGAGCCAGTCTGAGCATCAGAATCCAACCCCCAAACTACAGTCCGATACTAAATATGTGCAGTTTTGTACAGGATTTAACAGTGTATAAAACTGTCAGATACACCTCTTATGAAGTAACCATGGCAACCACATGAACAAATTAGAGCAAGGATTATTTACAGTTCTCATCTACCAACCAGGTGGTGAAGCTTTCCAGAGGCTAAATGATCTCTAACCACATAGATAGGAAGTGGTTCTGCCTATAAAATACAGTTTTCCAAAACATGGAAAGGACACAGGAGAAAGACCAGGGTCTCTCACTGTCATGACTAAAGGCTTCTTCTAAAACTCTCCTGAAGGGCCAGTGACAGAGCTTAGCAGGTCAAGACACCTGCCACCAAGCCTGCTAACATGAGTTCCATCCTGGAGCCCACGTGGTCGAAGGAGAGAACCAATTCCTACCTGTTGTTCTCTGACCTCCACATTTGTGTCCTGGCATGTTCTCCCACACACACAAAAAATAGGTATGGTAAAACTTGTCACTGGGTGGTGGTGGCGCACACCTTTAATCTCAGCACTTGGGAGGCAGAGGCAGGCAGATTTCTAAATTCGAGGCCAGCTTGGACTACAAGGTGAGTTCCAGGACAGTCAGGGCTATACAGAGAAACCCTGTCTCGAAAAACCAAAAACTAAAAACAAAAACAAAAACAAACAACAACAACAACAAAAAACCAAACTTGTCATCTCTGCACTGAGGAGGATTTAGACAGGAGGATTCCCAGGGCTCACTGGTTAGCCAGTCTAGCCTACTTGGCAAGTTCCAGACCAGTGAGAAACTGTCTCAAGAAACCAAAGCAAAGCAAAGCAAAGCAAAGCAAACAAAAGCAAACAAAAAATATTATACAGACGTGATGGTATTCTATGTATTTTAACCCCAGCACTAGGAAGGCAGAGGCAGGTGGATCTCTTTAAATTTTAGGCTAGCTGAGTCTACACAGTAAGTCTCTACTAAAAAACAAAACAAACATACAAAACAAAACCAAGACAAAACCTGAGGTGGCCTTGAACTTCTGATTCTCTTGTCTCTGATTCTCCGATGCTGGAATTATAGATAGACGCCACCATGGCTGGCCCAGTGGGATTATCAAAGAACTCTATTGGATTTTATGGTAAATTTTAGTCCCATGTTTCACATACAAATATATACTTATATCTCATAAAGGTAGTACCCCCCCCCTCTCTCTCTCTCTCTCTCTCTCTCTCTCTCTCTATATATATATATATATATATATATATATATATATATATATATATATATATATATATTTGTTTCAATTTCCAATTAGTGTGTGTGTGTATGTGTGCATGTTCATATGTGTGCAATCACATGCATTCTATGGTGCATGTGTGGAGGTCAGAGGACATCTTTTGGGAGTTGATTCTCTCCTTCTACCATGGGTGGATTTTGGGGACTGATCTCAGATGATCAGGCTGGTCAGTATTTTTATGTCCTGAGGCATTGCAACATTATATTTCTTATGAGATATTTTTAGGATATTCCTACTCTATAATCATCTTGATAAATTAAAAAATAATGTCCGGCGCTGGAGGGATGGCTCAGCGGTTGGTTAAGAGCACTGACTGCTCCTCCAGAGGTCTTGAGTTCAAATGCCGTCAACCACATGGTGATTCACAGTGCTCTTAACTGCTGAGCTGTCTCCCTAGTACCCGAGAACAGATTTCTTAATAATTCACAGTCTTCATGGTATGCTTTGTCATTCAGTGCTTTCCAATCAGCTTAGTTTTAGAATTTTAAAATTGTATTCACTTTACATAGTCCTTTACTTTACAGACAGGTATCTATTATTGATATTATAAAATATTTATTTATATTTTCTATATATTGTTTATACATGGCATTTACTGAGTTCCGTTTGAAACCATGCACGAGGGAGCTGAGTGATCTTCCCCTAAGGAGTCTGAGGTTCTTAACTTGACAAACATTTGTTTTCCCTGAACCTCTCTCTGTGTTTGTAATCACAGTAGTTTATGAAGTCAAGCTCCCACCAATGGGATGGGATGCAGCTACTACCTACATCAGAGATAAAAGACAAATGTTGGCTCCAGTAGGCTTGCTAGCTCTGCTTGAATCTTGGCACAGACTTTTTACAAATATAATCACCTTGCTGAGCTACTTTCAATCTGTGCGTTCCTTTGGGAACGCTGAGGTAACTCATTATTTGGTTCCCACAGACGCACCTGAGATAGCTAGTTGCTTACAATTCGTCATCGTCCTGTACGTTTTCTGGGACGTTGGGGCTTACTGTGAGACACTGAGGGGACTAATAAAACTGTCCTGGAGGTGTGTCTATGATGGTTTCTGGAGGTGATGACAACATGAGGCCTGAGATTGAATGAATGCACTGTGTCCCTCGATGGACTCATGGTCAAATGGTAAAACTGGGGGTAGGGCATCGTGGCTGGAAGTGGTCACTGAGAGTGGGTACCTGAAGCCATGTCGTCCCCTGGTCCTTTCAGTACTCCAAGTATTCCCTTTCTGCTTCCTGTCCTGCTTCCCCTCCCCGCCATTGCTCCCCCCCCCCAATGCACTAACACACCTCAGAAACAGAAACTAAATAAATCCCCATCCACGTTGCTCTCTCAGAGGCTGTGGGCACAGAGATGAGACATCCAGCTAATACAGGCCTGGAGTTTCTGAGAGTTGATGCTGGATACAATAAAAAGGGCTGATCTTATTTATCTTTGCCTGGTGGAATAGATAATGTTTAATGCGAGGAAGTGAGGGCACTTATTTGAAAGTTGACGTATAAAGTCAGGGTTAATGTTTTTAAAAAGCACTGAGACCCGCTCTATCAGGAATCAGAAGGGATCCATTTCATCTTTCTTTTAAAATCTGGGGAAAAAATTCTCTTAGGGGGTGACCAAACAAGGAAGGTGACTAATGAGGCTTGCAGCCCAAATGTGAGGAAAGGCTAAAAAAGAGAGAGAAAGAGAGAGAGAGAGAGAGAGAAGAAAAGAAAAGAAAAGAAAAGAAAAAGAAAAAGGGGGGGGGGCGAAGGAAGAGGCTTTGGGCAACAGCATTTCTGAAGCTCCATGAAAATGACACACTGAGACATTTGTTTTGGTTTGGGAGCTGGAAATTGAGCCCAGGGACTCCTGCATAGTAGGTGAGCACACTCCAGGGACTTCTGCATAGTAGGTGAGCACACTCCAGGGATTCCTGCATAGTAGGTGAACACACTCCAGGGACTCCTCAATAGTAGGTGAGCACACTCCAGGGACTCCTGCATAGTAGGTGAGCACCCTCCAGGCACTCCTGCATAGTAGGTGAGCACACTCCAGGGACTCCTGGTTAGTAGCTGAGCACACTGTCAGTGAGCCCTCCTTATCGCTTTCTTAAAATATTTTTTTTCTTTTTGAAGAGTGTCATTAAATCACTCAGAGCAACCTTTAACTCTGGGCAGGACTTGAACCTTGATCATGTTGCCTGTCCCTTCAGCTTCCTAAGGGCCTGAGATTCCAGGCCAGAGGTGCCAAGTCAAACTAGCCAGGATCTTTTACAGTGTCATGCAAAACAAACAACAGCAGCAGCAGCTGCAACAACAGTCTCCCTTCTCTCTCCTGAAATGGAATAAGAGAGTTTATTCTGGAGCTATTATTGAGTGACTGTGGACCAGGAACAATGAAGGTTTATGGTTTTACAGAACAAAGAAAGTCATAAATCAAATACATTGCCGATTACATCAGAGAGAGAGAGAGAGAGGGAGAGAGAGAGAGAGAAACACACATGCACACATACAAACACAAGTCCCTGTTGAGAACTAGTGTCGCTAGAAAGAAGCTGTCTATAAAAACTGACTGATTAAGACTGCAGTGAGTAGCCAGGCGTGGTGGCACACGCCTTTAATCCCAGCACTCGGGAGGCAGAGGCATATTTCTGAATTCGAGGCCAGACTGGTTTACAGTGAGTTCCAGGACAGCAGGGCTACACAGGGAAACCCTGTCTCAAAAGACAAAAACAAAAAACCAAAACAACAACAACAACAACAACAACAACAACAACTGCAGTGAGTGAGGTGGGGAGGTTGGAATGTTGCAGGTCCTGAGCTTAATCTTGTGCTAGCTTTAACCTTCTGAAGAGCCAGGTATTCCTTGCCCACCTCTGTGTTAGATGCAATGGGACCCCTGTGACTGATAGAAAAAAAAACTCTTTGTAACCAATTAACTAGGCAGACCCCCCCACACACACACATTAAAAATGATTTATTCCACCAGGCAAAGATAAGTAAGATCAGCCCTTTCTTTTTTTTTTAATTTATTTTATTTATTATATGTAAGTACACTGTAGCTGTCTTCATACACTCCAAAAGAGGGCACCAGATCTCTCGTTACAGATGGTTGTGAGCCACCATGTGGTTGCTGGGATTTGAACTTATCACCTTTGGAAGAGCAGTCAGGTGCTCTTACCGGCTGAGCCATCTCACCAGCCCCAAGATCAGCCCTTTCTATTGTATCCAGCATCAACTGTCAGAAACTCCAGGCCTGTATTAGCTGGACGTCTCATTTCTGTGTGTATGCCTTTGAGAGAACAACGTGAACCATCTAGGGAAGGTTTATGTCAATTTTAGGGCTGCAGCTTAGCAACATATGAATTGGGCTAGAATCCTCATCCATCCATCCACCATTCATCATTCATTCATTTCTTCACTCACTCACTCACTCACTCACTCACTCACTCACTCTCTCTCTCTCTCACAGAATCTTATAGGCCAAGCTGGCCACAAATTGGCCTTGGGCTTCTCAGCTCCTGGCTCCATTTCTGGAACACCTGGTTTTATGTGGTTCTGGAGATCGAACATGAGTCTTTGTTAGGCTGGAATTTTAAAGGGTTAAAACGAAATAGCATTTGACCTGAATGTCTACAGAATGGTTTCTCTCTGGCGATGTTTAACACCTCAAAACGAAAATACATCCGCTCACTGGGATTGCTAGGAGAGGACCCAGCACTTCTCCACACTTCTTCGCAGGCAAGGTAACACTTTAATTTCGGCCTCTGACTCTTTCTCACCCAGAAGGGAGGTGGACTTTCGGAGAGCGCTTCTGTTGTCTACTTTCCTGCAAAGGATCAGTCTGACGTCATGCAAGCAGGATTCCACAGTCTTGCCTTTCCTCAAAACTGCTTCAGACATGAAGCACACGTGGTGATATCAGCGGTAAAGTTCAGTGGAAAGGTCTCTGTCACCTGTTCTGACCTTCAAGTTCAAAAGAGCAGGCACAAATCTCTTACGTCGATGACCTGGCTTGCTTCAGCTACTACCTTGTTACATCCTTATGGTTTTGTTATCAAACTTGGAGGCCATTGTGGCCCAAGTCAAGTCTAGACATCCAACTTTGTTGGGAACAAAATAAAGGGGGGGGGGGGCCCTGGGAGAGAAAGGGAAGGAGAAATAAGCCACGTCCCGCCAGAGTTCCTGTGCTCTGGGCAGGCAGACGTGGGGAAACTGCCTGGCGCTTTTCCACTCGGCCCTGGGTGAGAATGCCTGACCCATGCGGCAGGGGGTGGAGAAAGGGGCAGCCCCTGACCAGAGACCCCCCACCCCCAGCTACCTTGCTAAAGCCCCAGGGTTGCGGGAGAGAGGGAATAGGGGAAGAAGTTCCCAACACTGACCAGAGTGTGCAGCGGGTCTTGATGGAGTAGAGACTCTCTATGGTTTAAGAGCGTTATTATAGAAATGCAGGAGAAAGAGAGAAGGGAGAGGGGGTGGGGAAAGGCTAGAGAGAAAGAGAAAGGAGAGGAAAGAAGAAGACAAAGAGAAAGGGAAGAGGAGCGAGAAGTGAGAGGTAAGAGGACAAAGGAATAAGAGAGTAAGAGAGCATGATGGGGGCTGAGCACCCCTTTTTATGGTCTTCACTGTTGCTAGGTAACTGGGGAGGAGTTTAGCCTGAAGGTCAGAAGCTTGGGCCATTGCTTACTTGACTACTGACCATGCTTCTCTTGTGGGGTCTGTGGGAGGTGGTACCTTAGGCAGAGGCCAGAGTTCCAGGAGCATGAGGGAACGCCTGCTGTGTCATGAAGGTGAATTATGACCATCGGGGTTCAGACCTCAGCTCGACTGGAGACCAGCCTGCAATTGCCCACACAACCTCAATAAGGCAATTTTAACAAGCCAAATTAAAAGTGGGAAGCAGAAGCTGAGTAGTAGTGGCCATGCCTTTAATCCTGGCACTTGGGAGGCAGAGACAGGCAGATTTCTGAGTTCAAGGCCAGCCTGGTCTACAGAGTGAGTTCTAGGACAGCCACAGCTACAGAGAAATCCAATTTCAAAAACAAAACAAAACAAAACAAAACAAACAAAACAAAACAAAACAAACAAACAAAAGCAGAAAGCAGGAAAGAGCAATTTAATGTGACCAGATTGGGAAGAGAAACAGAGACCCAGTGAACTCCTAAATCCTGAAGCCAAGAATGTACACATCTGAGCTGTCCTGGTCAAGGTTTGATCATGGCCACCACTGGCTCATCGTAGTCTGGGCTTCAGTATAATCTTGTGAGGTGGTCAAATTAGTTATTACAACTGTATGAAATCGCTTTCCAGAAGACAATTTCCCCTTCTGGTTGGGAGGGGGTCCTTCCTTCTGCCAGCATGATATTTGTAGGGGAATTCCCATTTCTTTGGGGCCCAACATTTCACTAGTCTGATAATCTAATTGCTTAATATTTCAGTCAGGTTGCTTATAGCTTCCTGGGTCACAGGATTCTCAGAAGAGATCATTCTATAGAGGTCTTGGTTGCTACTCTTACCAAACCTAATCTTCTAACCAAAGATTTCTGGCTTGGTTCTCCCTTTTTTTGTCTTTCTTTTATTTTTTCTTCTCCTGGATTTATTTGCCTCAGAACTCTGAGGCATCCAAGCCGAACCTTCCTGTTTTCACTCTTCTTGACCCAAATCTTAGCATGTGAAGGAAGGAAGAAGGAAGCCAGCTGGAGCAGCTGTCTGCTCAGCAGAATTGCTAGCCCAAGGATAGGGACCTTGTGGACACACTTGCATCTCTGTGGAGGTTCGGGGCTGTTCTCTTAGACTGGATATGGTATGACCTATTTACTCCTGACCCACTAAGGACCCATGTCCCCTTCTCTCCTCCACCCCTCATTGTCAGCTCTGCCCACAGCTAAGACCAGTGTGACTGGATAGCTGGACTCGATCCTTAGACCTGACTCTGAAAGTCTGTCTATTCACCATGAATATGTCACAGGAGGTCACAAAGCCCTAGGTGATGGGGAGACAAACCTTGGTCTTGAGGAAGCCTCCTCAGCGACTTTACTTAGAATCTTGAATGCAAATAAAGACTCCCAACTTTGAAGGGATTTAAAACATTCGAAGAAGTCCAGAAGGGAGGGGAGAAATGCACCTGAAAGGCCATCACAGAGGTGGCAAGTGTGTCTGGGGCACACATGGAGAAAGGACAGAAGCCCTAGACAGATTTAGGTGACAAAATGGTTCTCAAAAGAGAGTTGACTGCTTCATCCCTACCATCTCTGTCACAGAATCCTACCCACTATCTCCTGATTTCATTTATGATTCTCCACGTGGCTTTGCAGAGAACTTGGATATGTTCTATGTTGTTCTGTGTTGAAAAGAGTCGGGGATAAGGGAAAGGACTGGATCCTTTCAGTTTGCTGTGTGGCTTAGGGAGAGCATCTTGTCTGTCTTATGGTATTGGTCTCCTTAGGAATTGTGCATTAGGACATTGTCAAGCACACACACACACTTTTAATCTATAGAGCTGTGCATACGTGTAAATATATACATACAGTAAAATATATTCTAAGTTACATTAAAATTTTCAAAATAAGTTATTAACATTCATTAAGTGTAAACCACTTATACTTAAGGTTTATTATTCTTGAAAGGTGAGTGATAGCAACCTCCTTTGCCCCAGACACACCCACCACCACCATGAGCATAGACAGAGGAAAACACCAAGGCTCAGAAAGGCAAGAGAATTCACTGCAGCTCACAGAGAATGTTTTTGTAGTCTAGTGACAGGACCAGGCACAGGAGTGACACTGTTAGTGGGGACAAATGTTTCCCTATCCAAATATATCTTTTCTCTTTCCATACCTGGAACATTGTCTCCAATTGCAACACCGGGGCCGAGTTGCTGCAGACCTTGGCTTGCGGTGTGATGCTGACTTATGTGGTGTGTGTTTCCACTGTGTAATGAGGTGACTGCAGAGAAAGACGTGGTGGTGGGTAGGAGACTGCAGGGAGCAGTCTTCCACCAAGATGCTGTGGGAACTCCCAACAAGGCATTAATTAGGAAACCCTTGCATACATCAGGCTGAAAAACTGCCAAACTGAAAAACTGAAAAAAAAAAAAAAACCTCCCAATTTAATATGAAAGACATTTCCAGTATTAAAATGTTTGCTAAATTAAAAAAAGTGTCTTTTGGGAGATGATCCACAGGAAACGTACAGCAGCTTGTGCATGCCACGGACCGTGACCTAGGAATCATTGGCGGGCTTAGGTGACATTGATGAATATGTAAATTAGGGGAATTCAGTGGTTTGATGTCTCTGTCCTGGACCGCTTTGGAACTGCTTCATCTTCCAGACTGCACAAACATTTCTCTCCCTTCTTTCTTCATCCCTGACTTTGTGTCCCAGCAAAATGAACTTTACTCTGTTCCAAGTACATGCCCCAGGCTCTCCTACTTTCTGCTTTTGCTTAGATTCTTTGCTCCATCTGGAATGTCCTTCTGTTTCTGGCTTTGCCAAGTTTCTAAAGATTCCTGATCCTTATGGCCTTGTGCAATGTCCTTCACTCTGTGAAAGCTTCCCTATCTGACTAGATGGGACTGGTCAAAGGAAACTCTTGCTCTTTAGTTGAATATTTCTTACTTGTCTACAGCCATACCATTTTGCAGGCACATGTGACACTGAGGTCTAACCTGGGGCATCAAGCATGCCAGGCAAGCACTGTGCCACTGAGCTAAAATCCCTAGTCCAAGGCATCTGCTTTCTGAAAGTTAACATGTTCCCTATTCATGTTCCCAGTTGGTAACAGACTTTGGATGCAGTAACAATTGAATGAATGAATGAATGAATGCTTACATCTTATACAAACAGCCGAACTGTGTGCAGTGTGAGGTCAAACTGTAATTCAACTTGCTCATTTGTCAAATATATTAGGATCAAGGACCTCTGTCAAAGTTTTTATTCAAGACTTTCTTAGCATATTTGGTCTCTAACAAACACACATGAATAACAAAGAGAAGAGCACACTGTCTCTAAAGGAAAGCAATTAAACCCACATTTTTTAAAAACAAAGAACCTGATGAGTGGATTTGGGAAGGGTAATTGTGATAGAACTTGAGAGGAATGCATTGGTTGGGTGCTTGGGACACCCCCAAACTCATGCTGAAGGTTTTCAAGTTGACTGAGCACTGGCCTAGCACGCACAGGCCCTGGAGGTCAGTCCTTAGCACTGCAAAAAGCAGGCAAGGTGGCTCATATCTGTAACCCCAGCACTAAACAGGTAAAGGCAGAAACATCAACAAGTTCAAAATCGTACTTGCATACATGGGCCATACTGGGATACCTATTTAAAAAAAATACTCTGACCTTCCAGATGACTATATTAGGAAATGGGACAATAGAGTAAGTGGTAATCTCCATTAGTGACTGTATAAGAAGAACCCCAGAGCATGCTTAGGTAGACCCCTCCTACCATGTGGACATCCAAGGAGAAGACAGCAGGCTGGGACCTGCAGAGACCTAAGCTGGACCAATTCACACCAGTCTCAGGGTTCGGCCTTAGAACCAGGGCTGGTGCATTTTTGTTGTTGACAAGTTTCTCAGTGTCTAGCACTGTGCTATAGCAGCAAAGCTAACAGAGACCAAGAGGAGCTAGGGTAACTAAGGAAAAATTTAGGGCACCGATCGTGAGTATATAAGCTAGTATTATCCGGAACACACATTTGCTTTCTAGGGCTCCTGGCAATAACTGCATATTTAAAAGACCATTATTCAGCCTGTGAACATCTACTGAGGAAGGACCTTGAGCTAAGAAGGCTGGGACTGAGAAAGTCAGAGTGACTTTGAGGGGCTTGCAGCCTAGTGGGGAACTTGTGATGGCATCCTATGGTGTTAGTTTGGGTGTCCTGGAGTGAGATGAGGAACCTAACACCCCTTGCTGGTAGGAGAGTCTCAGGAAGGACACAGCGTTACCTATGGGCTGATGAAGAGGTGACTACTCTGTATTCTAGTCACATGGAGTGGGAAGAAAGTAGCTACTTGTAGGGAAATCTGAATGCACCATTCATTATGCATAGTTCTGACATGCAACTCAACCCCAGCCTTCCCTGTTTTAAAACAATATAATGTTATTACCTGATTAATAGATTCTTATGAAGAGTAATGGAGAAAACCCCCAGGGCTAGGTAGGCTGCACCCCATTCTACCTATACTGACTCTTCATTTCCTATACAGTGTTCTATCTCCTGCACGGTTCTGCTGGCTTGCCCTTTAACCTGGCTGGCTAAGATGGAGGTAGAGCTGGTTGGCCAAGCAGATGCACTTTTCCCCACAGAGTTTCAAAGTTGAGCTAAGTAATTTTGCAGGTTGCTCATCACAGATTTCCCAATTAGCATTTACATAAAATAATACCCTACAGATTTACTGGGTGCCATGAGCCTAAATAAACAGACATTTCTGAGCATGTCATGAGGTGGAGTGGAGAAAGAACATGGGGATCTCTATCCAACCATGGGAGACTCCAAATCCATCAGGGTGGTTCTGTGTCTGGAGGCTAACAGAGCATTCAGAGATTGTGGCTCTGACTATTGAAGAATGCAATAGATTTTTTTCCTTATATATTTTCTTTCATGGAGTTGGGTGGCCTTCTGTTTCTAAGATGGGATATGGTTGTTTGTTATAGCATTGATTGTGAGTTAACTGAGCAGTGAACTTTAAAACCAGAGCACACACAGACACAGACACAGACACAGACACAGACACAGACACAGACACAGACACACAGACACAGACACACAGACACAGACACAGACAGACAGACAGACAGACAGACAGACACACACACACACACACATACACACACACACACACACAGAGGAGGGGGTTGGGAGGGAGGGAGAGAGCTTTGATTTCTGTCCTCACCCAAAGTTGCTCTGATATTGACCTTATGATAAGATCTGAGCATAAACAGATGGGCTGGAAGTACTTAGAGATTATTGAAGTTGTTTCTTGAGGGGGTAGAATTTTTATTCAACCATTGTTTCCTACTGCAAAGGAAATTTTTATGTCATTGCTGAGATGAAAGAACGAAATACTGCTCAAACTGGAAAAAAGGGGAGAGAAGCCTGGCAGTGGTGGTATGGGACTTCAATTGATGAGGCAGAGGCAGAGGCAGAGGCAGAGAGGCAGAGAGGCAGAGAGGCAGAGAGGCAGAGAGGCAGAGAGGCAGAGAGGCAGAGAGGCAGAGAGGCAGAGGTGGATCCTTGAGTTCGAGGACAGCCTGATCTACAAGTTCCAAGTCAGCCAGGAACCTTGTCTCAAAATAAAATAAAATAAGGAGAGAAAACCGAATTTTTAAAGAATGCAGGAAGGAGACAGATGGCAAAGATGGCAGGAAGTAGAAAAAGTCTGCAAGGCTGTGTGTGTGTGTCTTCAAGGAAGTAGTGGAGCCTCAGGGTGGCTGAGCTACGTGTGTGTGTGTGTGTGTGTGTTTGTGTGTGTACACATATATATGTATATATAATTTTATATGTTTGAGTAGTCTAGCTGTGTATATGTCTGTGCGCCACATCCATACCTGATGCTCTCCCACTCAGAAGCCAGAACTGTGAGTCAGATCCCTTGGAACCAGAGTTATAGAAGTTTGTGACCTGTCCCTGTGTGCTAGGGATTGAACCTGGGTCCTTGGGAAGAACAGCCAGTTCCCTTCCACGTCTGAGCCATCTCTTCAGCCTGAGAAGTTTCCTGGTAAATTAACTTATTCTATCATGTTTTTACACAACTTGTATCAAACAACGAAGTCTGGAGTTTTCTCTAACGAACGACTTTAGAGCAAACAAAGTCTATCTCCCTTGATAGAAGGCAGTGAAGTCACTTGTATTGCCTCTAAATTCTCCCACCCTCACTGACGTAATGTAAAGCGTGACTCGCCCTCAGCATCCTTTGTGGCTAGCAGGGGCTCGAGGAGGTGGTGAGCCATACCCGCTGTAACAGCCCACCACCTCTCCTTAGAGGAACCCCCAATCTTTGGAGCAGGGAACGTTCAATGATAGTTTTGTTGTGGTTCATCCTTATTCCCTGACAAACTGCAGCCATGTCTTCTTTAAATACAGAAAGCTCTTTCTCTGGGAAAGTGCTCAGAGATCAATGTGTCCATTAACGTTATAAGCTGTAACTAGCTTACTTTTGATGATGCCTACGCATTCCTATTGGTTCTTATTTTGCCCCCCTCATAGGTTGTGTGCCCCTGGAAGGCTGGAAGTGCTCTCCTTGTGGGCTGCCTGACATCCTAGTTCCTGAGATGGATGTCTTTGAGAACAGCACCTAGGCAGAGCATCCTCTTCCCCACTTCTTCCCCTGACTCTAACCTGCCTGGTTGACGCAACCCTCCTCTGCCATGCGTCAGGACTGAGGTTCCCGGTTCCTTTTTTTTTCAAAGCTAATGTCCCACTTTTAACAGTGTTCTTAGTTTCATTCAATAAATGGATGTATGTGTGTCTGTGTGTGTGTGTGTGTACATGTGCATGCAGATACCCTAGGAAGCCAAGGGTGTGGGATCCCCTTGGAGCTGGAGTTCCAGACAATTGTGGCTGCCCAACATGGGTGCTGGGAGCCCAACTTGGGTTCTTGCTCCGGAGTCTTAGCACTTAGGTCTTTTCCTCAGTCCCTCACGGCTTTGGCAATTCTTCTGCCTTGTTTCCATTCTCCCATCAGAACACTCACACACACACACACACACACACACACACACACACACACACACACACAAGCTTGGGTTTCTATAATCTGAAGCATTCCCTGTACTCCTGAACCAAAGTCTCACCTCCCAGGCCCTTCTTCTCCCTTCCAAACCAAGCTTCTGTTTCCCTGAAACTTGAACTTGAAATAATTTACTTTTCTACCTATATCCAGGTCCTTATTTATCCCTGTATTACTTATTTATTACAGAGAAAAATCTGTCTAATTGACTTTTTTTTTTTCTGCCCATGAAAACACTGGTTCTTGGTCCAGGAGTGGCGTCACATGCCTTTGATCCCAGCACTTGGAAGGTAGAGTCTGTGAGTTCGAGGCCAGCCTGGTCTACAGAATGAGTTCCAGGACAGCCAGGCTACACAGAGAAACCCTGTCTCAAAACAACAACACAAAACAAAACGAAACACAACACTAGTTCTCATTTAAGATTCAGATTCTGCATAAAGAAAATCAACCAAGAGACAAGCCACAGAAAGCCCCCTGTTCCCTTGCTTTTAGCTGCTTGGGTTTCGGTACAACAACAGAGGCCTCAGGTCTAAGCAGAGCACTTGTCATCTGTGCCACATGCAACGCCACAGGCCTAAGGGTTAACAGTTTCCTACATTGGTTTTTTAGGATCTTGGAGATAGTGCAATCTGGCTGAGAGAACCAACTTTTCTCTTGATGTTATGTCTTGATCTTTGACCTCAAAGAACCCAAACTCCGTCCTGAGATCACGCTCATGGTGACAGTTTCGAGTCTGTGCAAGTTTCTGAGCACATGTACTATAAAGAGCCATTACATTCCACCACCAAGGGCAGGCCAATCAATAACCTCCCCCATCCCCCATCTTCCTCAGACGCCTCAGGCTGCTCTGTATCTTCACTCTGTAACTCTCCCGAGTCGCATCCTCTGGAAGGCAGATGCTTATGTGTTCACTCTTCTATTTCTTCATCGTATTTGCCTTATAAATCTTCTTTCCTGTGAAACCCACCCTTTCGTGGTTGGTGGGGCACTCAGTGGGTAAAACAGGCCTGAGCGGGTAACAAAGGAAAAAATAATTGGTTACCCCAGACTTCAGAAACAACCATTGTGGGGCTGGAGGATTAGAATTTCTCTACTAATTCCATGCTAGAAACCAGAATACAGTATATATGTATTTCATGGCTTGTGTGTCAAAAAGAAAATAGTTTTTTATTTAAATTGAGGATTTCCCTTTGTTTTGTAAGCATCTTAAACATTGGTTCTAGACAAGTGGGTTTTCCTATCTGCTTCAGCATACAGTCTTGTTATATTGTATACATAAAAAAATGTAGTAGTGTTACAGAGGATGGATAGTTTTGCTCTTTCAAAAGCCTGATGACCTGCGTTTTGTTTCCCAAAGAAAAGGGGGCCTTTGAGGCTGCCCGATGACATGGCATTCTTGGCTTCACCGTCTAGGAATTTACAGAAAGCTTTCATCAGCATCGGCATCATCTCAGTTCTCAACAATCAAGCTGTGACTCAGCAGTCACCCTCCTGTGCAGGCGCAGAGGCAACAGGAGCATGGAAGCCAGCTAGGGGCTCAGGTCGTGAAACTAACTGGTTATCTGTACGACTGGCCTAGTCAATGTGGCCACCTCACGGTTCAAGGGCTTATTACATTCAACTTGCTGGATAACCCTGGGGTTGAAAGGGAAGTTGTGAGGGAGGACTGTCCTTGGTCCTTTGTTCCAAGACCTAACCCCCTAGGAAGCCCAGGGCTAGGGACAAACAAGAGTGACTCCTGTGTTTCTCCTCAGCTGAATAATGCTGAAACAACAAAGCCCTCGATCCGATGACTTTATCTGGAGAGGATCTTTTCTGCTAGATTTGCTGTGACATTAAAAATGGATGAGAGCAGGGACGCTTCCTGCCCAGAGCTCAGTGGTAACTGACACGTGCCGGATCGGAACTTGCTTATTGCAAATCAACGCTTCTGCTAACCCAGGATTCAAAGGGCCCCAAGCCAGGCACATCCAAGATGATGTGCAGACAATTGACTCAAGGAGAGAAAGGACACAGAATTCGATGTCAAGAAGGTAACCCACTGGTCTGGAGAGATGGCTCAGCAGTTAAGAACACTACCTGCTCTTCTAGAGGACCTGGGTTCCGTTCCAGCACTTACTTGGCAGCTCACCTGCAGATAGCTCCAGTTCCAGGGGATCTGATACCCCCATACACACATATGCAGGCAAAATACCAACGAACATAAAATAAACATTGGAAAAAATTTAAGAAGGTAACCCATGTCTTCTCCTAGTATTTTTACTTAACCCGAGGTTACTGGTCCGTCTTCCACATTAGCCTGCCACATCACCTCTAGTGCCTGCTCTGTACACAGAGATGTTTGGAGTGCATATATGTGAATGAAATGAGAGTCAGTGTTCCTCTCTCCTGTGCCCACCTGATGTGATGGAGAGAAGGTAGGAACCCGACACACCTGCTGTTCTCTTGGCTTTATCTGTCCCCAGCTGGGGGCTGCATGCAGCAGGGTAGAACGGATTTTGTCTGTAAAATAGGACCGTGGTGAGGGGTTAAGATAGTCTGAGCAGGCTTGCTAGCTAAAGGTGGGCGCTCAAGATGTCGTGGTTTTATGGTGCTGTCCAGGGCAGGGGTCCTGGGAAGCAGGTCCTCAGGTTTGCTAAGTACAGGGGAAGTGAGGGGGAAGGAAGGAGAAGCAAGGAGAAGCAGGAGAATCAGGAGAAACAAGGAGAAGCAGAAGAAGCAGGAGAAGCAAGGAGAAGCAAGGAGAAGCAGGAGAAGCAAGGAGGGGAGGGCATGGAGGGAGTGGAGAAAAGTGGACAGTTTATTTGAAGCAGATACACATGGATGGGTAAGTTAGGACAGCTTTCTAGGGTCTCCAATGACAGGCAGGGCACCTGAACTTCATCCTGTAGAAACAGGGAAGCCACAGGAGGCTCTGAGCAGAAACAATGAATTTAAATTGTGGAGGAAAAAAAAAAAAACCACATGACTTCAATGAAGTAAAAAGAGTTGCACACTCTAGAGGGAACTTTGAGGCAGGTTTTATAGGCAGTATTTTGAACAGATGCCTGGGGCTGGTGAGATGGCTCAGAGGATAAGAGTACTGACTGCTCTTCCAGAGGTCATGAGTTCAAATCCCAGCAACCACATGGTGGCTCACAACCACTCGTAATGAGATCTGATGCCCTCTTCTGGTGTGTCTAAAGATAGCTGCAGGGTACTTATTTATAATAATAATGAAAAAAAAAAAAACAGATGCCTGGGTGCATGTGGCTGAAGTGTTCTGCAACACTAAGTCTGTGGTAAAGGTCTTACAAGAGAGTGACTTGAGTCATACTGGGTGGGGCAATATGAATTGTGCAAAAGAGAGAGAGAAGAAGGGAAGAGGGAGGAGAGGGAGAAGAGGGAGAGGGAGAAAGGAAGAGAGGGGAGAGAGATAGAGACAGACAGAGAGACAGAGATCAAAGTTCTCACTATAGTGAAGTTTAAGTGCATTAGTCATATGAAATCCTGAATGTGAATTGACAGTAGTAGTCTTCAGGGACCATGGGTTACAAGGATCTATCTATCTATCTATCTATCTATCTATCTATCTATCTATCTATCTATCTAACATCTCTATCTAGCTACATCTATCTATCAATATCCTGTATATATAGTCATTATATATAATATTTTATATATATACACATATACACATGTATATGTATATACATATTTAGGTTCATGTAGCTCATGTTGGTCTCAAGCCTGTTATATAACTTTAAATGCCTTGAATTTCTTTTTATTTAGAAATTTAAGAATTTGTTTCATTTAACATGTATGGGTGTGTTGCTTGCATGTATATATGTGCATCAAATGTATGCTTCATGCCCACAGAAATTGGAAGAAGGCATTGAATCCTCTGGGATTGGAATTACCAATGGTTGTCCACCTTGTGGGTGCTAGGAACTGAACCTGGGTCTTCTGCAAGAGTGAAGAGTGCTCTTAACCACAGAGACATCCCTCCAACCTAAAATTCCTTTAAAAATTTTAAACTTATTTTTATTGTATGCATATGCCTACATGTATGTCTATGTACCATGTGCATGCCACAGAGGCCAGAAGGGAATGTCAGATCCCTGAATTAGATTTACAGATGATTGTGGGTGCTGGAAATTGAACCCAGGTCCTTTGGAAAAACAGCCAATATTCTTAACCACTGAGCCATTTCTCTAGCTCAGCCACGAATATCTGGTCCTCCTGTCTCTGGCTTCCATGTGCTGGCATTAAAAACATATGCCCCATGCCCAGTGCATTCAGTGCTGGGGCTAAAGCTCAGGGCGGTGTTCACACGAGGCAGAAACTGTACCACCTGAGCTATCTCACTATTCAAGGCAACTTTGATATTAGCAAAGGGCAGCAGGTTCTTTAATATTGAATAATAGTTATGCCAAATAATAACTACAAGGCCAAGAGGAGGAGGGGAAAAGGGAATGAAGGGAGAAGCAGGAATAGGAGGAGTTATGGGGGGAGGCAAGGAAAGTGAGGTAAGCCATAGAGACGCTGTGTGCTCTCCATCTCCCGGCCTGGAATGCTGGACCAAGACTAGCAGGCTCCCTCATTTCAGCTGTGAACAATTTGGATGGAGACATGTTGGCTGAGTCTCCACTGGTCCCACATGGATGTGGGAGTCCTGCTCATCAATCTGGGAGCCTTTTCCTTCTGGGGAGTGTCATCTATGTCCGATCCATCTGGACACCCCAGCTTTTTCTTTTTTTCCAAATGTCTTTGCCAAGAACAATATTTACCACATTGCGATGTGAAAAACTAGGGCACGGAGGGAGGAAGCTGAGCATTAGATTTGGCCCAAGTGTGTTCATGATATTATAGGGTCCATTGAACAATTCATTCTTCACTCATTCACCCTTTCAACTATGTCACAGAGCTTGAGATTATATATGTATACCAGGCACCAGAAGGGTGCTGTGGGACTTGTCACAAGACCTCCTATGCCATGAAGATGAGGTCACACGTGGTGAGGGGGGAGTGAAGTCAGTTCCAGGCCTACTGTGTAAGCTCCAGGATGTTGGTTCTGATGCCCGCTCTCACGTGAAAGCTGGATGCAGTGGTGTGAACCTGTAATTCCAGTGTTGGGTGGATCCCTGAGGAGAGGCCAGCTGGAGGAGCAGTGATGGACTTTATATCAAAAACAAAACCGCCAGGCGTGGTGGCACATGCCTTTAATCCCAGCACTTGGGAGGCAGAGGCAGGTGGATTTCTGAGTTCGAGGCCAGCCTGGTCTACAAAGTGAGTTCCAGGACAGCCAGGGCTATACAAAGAAACCCTGTCTTGAAAAACCAGAAAAAAACAAAAACAAAGCAAAACAAAAACCCAACCAACCAAACAAAGAAGACAGAAAACATCCAGTGTCAACCTCCAGCATTTCCTAGTTCCAGAGAGCAAAGTTCACGCCTGTGAGAGCCCTTCCCCAGCTCTCTGCCATTCTTTATATTTTACATACTATGCTCTCGGCTTCAAAGCACTTCTGCCTGGAAGTAATTTGGGTCAAATAACCAATTCCTGTGGTTTGTGTGTTCAAGTACCCATCAAGTCCCTATGTTGAAACTCTCATTCCCAAAGAAGTGATGGCATTAGGAAGTGGGTGTCCTTAGGTGGTCTTCTTAGCTGGTGAGATCGTGGGGGTGTGTAAGGTGTGAACCCTCTCTATGCCTGATGAAGACACAGAGAGAACACCCTCTACAGCTAAGTGATGAGACCTCAGCAGACCCTGGAGCCACCGACACTCAGTCTCCTAAGCCACCCATCCCCCCCACTAGGAGAAATAAAGCTCTGTCACTTAAGTACAGCTCATCTGCTGCGGTGGCTCTCTAGTCCTCCCTGGAATGATATCTTTCACTTTCTTTGTCTCTAAGCCTCTAGGGAATTGGGAGTATCAGACTGGCCGGAATGAAATCCATAGCCCGGGGTCAGCGGGGGTCCTCGCAGGCCTTGACCCTCCGCAGCACTCAGACTAGGTGGAGATTTCCCCTCCCCCACCTCCCTCCCCATCCCCGCCCAGAGGCATCCTGATTCTGCCCTTGCCTGTGGCACAGAACTGGAGAGAGCTGCACTGGAGACCGTGCCCCTGGCTCCCCCTCTGCTAATAAATGTTTGATTGATTCTAAATGAGCTGTCACTAAGCCTTGGAGTGAGAATCACAAGCAGTGTCATCTGCGGACTGTAAAGTGACAGTCACGTGACCAGGCTGCTGCTCCGACAACAGCAGGGAGGAAGATGATTTAATTATGGGGAGGGGGGAAAAGACGGAGGGGATGGCTTCTGGGAGGGGGAGGGGTTTCTGATCAGCTGTCTCAGGGACCAGCTTTGTTCTGCTTTTTGACAGCCTTTCACTTTTTTTTTTAAAAAATAAAACCTTCTTATTATGCTTAAAAAACCCCCGCACTGGTTTTGTGTCTCTAATTCTCTTGGGAAAGAGTGACAAGGTGTGACCATCTGTCATAGAAGACTGAGTCCTGAGGAGCTTGGGCCAACTCTCCAAGCGGAGAGTATTTCAGTGGTTTTTTTTGTTTTGTTTTGTTTTTTTAGTTTCTGTGTGTGTGTGTGTGTGTGTGTGTGTGTGTGTGTGTGTGTGTGCGCGTGCGCAGGTGCACACATGTGTGTACATTCACACAGAGGCCAGAGGTCAACCTCTGGTTCTGCTCATCGAGAACCACCCATCCTGTTTAATGAAACAGGTCTTTCACTGGAACCAGGGGCTCATTCAGGCTGGGTGGCTAGTAAGCGCCAGGGGTTTACTTGTCCATGACTCCCCAGTACTGAGATGACAGGGACAGGTCACTCACTGTGCCCAACTTTCTAAGTGCTGGGCACCAAACTTAGTCTTCATGCCTCTGTAAAGGAGCTTTACCAGCTGAGCCAAGACCCCCCCCCCCCCAGTCCTATTTTCTTTTTGCTTCTGATCGTGTCTCAGGTTGTAGGTGAGAGATGTTGCCTTTGGAAGGCAGCACCGAGTCTGGCTACCTTCCTGGGATTCTCTGTAGAGTGCTTTTCATTCTCCATTCCTGAGGCTTTGGAGCAATTAGCTGCTTAAATTCTGTTACCCTTGTCTGAAAAATGATGCTGCAGCTACCCACCCAACAGGTTTTGGTACTTCCAGCTGCTGCTATATCCGTAACTCCTCTGACAGCTGCTAGCCTTTATGAGCATGGACCAACAGGGGGAAAAATGGCTCTGGAGACTGGAGAGGTGGCTCAGTGGTTAAGAGCATTTGCTGCTCTTCTGGAAGACCCTAGTAGTATTTCCAGCACCGACGTGGAAACTCACAACCTTTGTAACTCCATTACCCAGAGAATCGGATGTCCTACTAGGACCAACATGGGCACTAGGTAAACACATGGTACACATATGTACGTGTAGGTAAAACACCCACACTCATAAAGAAATCTAAACACACACACACACACACACACACAGGCACATGAGCACACACCCATATATTTAAAGATGTGTCAGCTTCCCCACAACCTGGGCACAAGGCCCCTAACTTGGAAGCCATATGGCAATAGCCATCCCTGTTGATGACTCTAACAGTGTTTGCAACACTAAATGTTACATATTATCAACCATATGTCCATTACTGCCGGAAGAAACAGAGGAGATAAAAAGGATTATGGTTTCATATTATTACCAAGGGGGGGGGGTGGAAGGAGTGTTGCTTCAGCTGTACCTGGCTTCTGAGGAGAAAGTAAGGGCAGTGTGCTTTTGTTCCTGAAGGCTGGTTTGGGAATGAGAACGGCAGGAGGTCTCATTAATACAAGCAGCTTGGAGCAAGGAAACATCCTGGAGTGTTCCAGATATGCTCCGGGAAGCAGTTATGTGTGGAAGTTTCAGATCTGGGGCTAGGGAAAAAAAAAGGCCCCAGCTCAGATCCCTCAGCGTATTCATCCTGGGGTCATAGTCTGGCTCCATCGTTAACTTCTTTGTTTCTTTAGTGAAGATTTTCAAATTTTGATTTTGCACCCCCCTCCCATCCCACACTTTTTGTTGTTGTTGTTGTTGTTTTGTTTTGTTTTGTTTTGTTTTTTCGAGACAGGGTTTCTCTGTGTAGCCCTGGCTCTCCTGGAACTCACTCTGTAGAGCAGGCTGGCCTTGAACTCAGAAATCTGCCTGCCTCTGCCTCCCAAGTGCTGTGACTAAAGGCGTTGCCTCCACTGCCAGGCACTTTTTTTTTTTTTTTTTTTGATACAGAGTCCAGGATAGTTCAAGCGGGCTTCCAGCTGCATGGGATCCTCTGCCTCCGGTGCTGGGATTACAGGCACGCACTAACTACGCTGTTGTCTAGTGAACACTAGGAATGACTTATAACAAGCTACTGTGGGTTTCAGAAGTCATAATATATGCAGAAATTGTTGCTGCCTTTCTCTCCCAGTGTACCTTCTAGAGGCGAGCAGGTAAGTTCTTGAGTGAGAGCATCCTGAAAATAAGGACTTCATCTTTGCCTTCTGCTAAGTTTATCTATCACCCATAGCCTGTAGAGTGGACCCAGCAGGGTGGGAAGCGATTCTGACACCACCTGGTGGACATACACGGAACTGCAGAGTCATAGCTCCAACAGTGTATTCTGGAACATTCTTTGCGGTCGGCTGGTGAAAAATGTTTTTCCACTTCTTGTTTTGACAAGAGAATTATGTTTACTGAAACTCATAAAGAGTTTGTCAGTTATAACCAACATCTATCTATGATGTGAATGACCAAAGCCAACCAAATTGAAAAGCTCACCTTGACTCTTAAGACAGGCTCTGTTTCCCATGCCAGCACACTCACGTTCTCACAACTCCCGTGCAGGAATATAACACCTGAGCCTCACTGAGTAGTAGTTGACTGTGGTAAGGCCATTGAGACTCTATGACTTCACCTTGTGCTCTCTGAAGCACTCCTTAGCTGCAGGGCCGGACCCCAGGGTTCCCCAGGGAAACCAGATGAATCCAGAGAACAGAGCTCACATTTACAACTCAAAGTAACTTCAGCCTTGATTTATCCTTCCTCTTTTTTCCCCTTTAAGTCTGTTCGCGTTATTTTTTTCATAGATCTGTGGACTGTGCCTCGTTTGTGGTTGAATCTACTGTTTTCCTGTAGAGCAGGAAAAGAACAAGTCTTTTCTTTTTGAGCCCTAAGGTGGTGGTGCCCTTTTTGAGTGTGTTGGTGCGTTCCTTTAATCCCATCACCCCAGAGGTGGATCTCTGAGTTCAAGGCCAGCTTGGTCTACATATCGAGTTCCAAGACAGCAAGGATTATAGAGAGAGACTCTGTCTCAAAAAATCAAAACAAAAAACACAACAAACAAACAATTTTCTTAAGATACCAAAGGATACAAGTTCCAAGTACGTGTGTCCATGTAAGTGGATCTTCAAGCCCTACCAGCTTGAATGCGCCAATCCTGGAAGCTAAACATGTTCTGGCCTGGCTAGTACTTGGATGTTAGGAGTCACAAGAGGTTTTCCCTTCACTGTCTTTTGACTTCCCACACCATTGAATGAATGGGTTTGGGCTGATGAAGCTGGAGAGGGCTAAGATGTGAAAATGGCCAGTTGCTGTAAGAAGCTGGATTTGGTTATTCACAAAATGATGTGACATCTTGTGCCTCCAACTCCTGCTCTCTGGACTGAGAAGGCCCCTTTCAGCCCTGACCTCCACTGCCATTCATCTAGAAGATGGGGCTGAGTTGTCAAATTCCTGTGCATGAGGGATATTGAAGAGGGCTTTGTGGGAGGGAGTTCTTAGAGACAAATTTGGTGTTGCTGAAACATTTTTGGAACTGTTAAAAAAGATGTTTGTATGACTTCAGACAGACTTTTAAATGGCAGCATGAAACATCTGCTTCTTGTGGGTTTTCTAATCAGGAAAAAAATTAGAAGCTGCCTCATGAATGCCCTGACTCAGCTCTGTGAGTCTCATCTCCCTTCACTGTGTGACTGTGTCTATTGCTTTTAACATCCCGAAAATCGGCAGGGCGTCTTTTGCGTAGTGGGTCTCAGCATGAATGGAATCTGGTAAGACTGTGGTATCAGCAGTTCCTTCTGCAACCCTGCAGCCAGGTCAGAGTCTATCTTACTTAAAGTTTCTACTGCTGTGATAAGCACCATGACCAAAAGCAATCTGAAGAAGAAAGTCTGTGAGAGGGGTGGGGCAGGGTGGGAGGACTATATGCTAGCTGTCCCGGAACTCTGTAGACCAGGCTGGCCTCAAACTCACAGAAATCTGCTTGCTGCTGCCTCCAAAGTCCTGAGATTAAAGATGTGTACACCATTTCTGCTTCACCTTATGCCTTGTAATCCATCATTCAGGAAAGTCAGGACAGGAACTCAAGGCAGAACCTGGAGGCAGGAGCTGCTGCGGAGGCCATGGAGGGATGCTGCTTACTGGTTTTCTCTTGTGGCTTACCCAGTCTGCTTTCTTATAGAACCCAGGACCTGGGGGATGACATTCCCCATAGTAAATTGGGCCCTGCTGCAGGAATCATCAACCAATCAATAAAAAACAAAAACCAAACCACCCCACAGGCTTCCCGTAGGACAAACTAGAAGAAGCATTTTATCAACTGAGGTTCCTTCCTCTCAAATGACTCCACCTTGTGTGAAATTGACATAAAACTACCCAGTATAGAGACCTCCCCCTGGCCTAGAAATTGGTCTCCTTCTTAGAGGTTTCAAGTTAGAACACCGATTTTCCATGTGTGGTGGAAGCTGTGTCACGAGAGGAGAAACTTGGACAAAACCAACCCAAGTCAAAGGTTGACTTGCACTTAACTCATCAGCATAGAATATACATAGTAATGGGTTTTATTCCAACACTTTCATCCACGTGTATAGTGTATTTTGGTCATTTTCACCTGTATTAGGTACTTTCCTGTTGCTATGGTAAAAGTCCACCATCAAGGAAACTTATAGAGGAGTTTACTTTGGCTTACAGTTCCAGAGAGAGAAAAAAGTCTGTCATGGTGGAACAGAGACATGCAGCAGGCATGGTGGCAAGGAAAAAAAAAGGAGAGGGCTCACGCCTTTAATAGCAAATAAAAGTTGAGAGGGAACTGAAAATAGGGTGAAGATTTTAAACACTTATTTTTTTAAAGATTTTATTATTATTTAAAGATTTATTTATTTATTATATTTAAGTACACTGTAGTTATTTTCAGACACACCAGAAGGGGGCATCAGATCTCATTATGGATGGTTGTGAACCACCATGCAGTTGCTAGGATTTGAACTCAGGACCTTCAGAAGAACAGTCAGTGCTCTTAACCGCTGAGCCATCTCTCCAGCCCCAATTTATTTATTATTATATCTAAGTACACTGTAGCTGTCTTCAGACGCACCAGAAGGGGGTGTCAGATCTCATTACAGATGGTTGTGAGCCACCATGCAGTTGCTGGGATTTGAACTCAGGACCTTCAGAAGAGCAGTCAGTGCTCTTAACCGCTGAGCCATCTCTCCAGCCTGCTTTTAAACTCTTAAATCTCACCCCCAGTGGTGTACTTCCTCCACCAAGGCCACCCCTCCTACATTTTCACAAACAGTACACACACTAGGAACAAATGTTCAAATGTCTGAGCCTACGGGGGCCCAGGCAGGATTGGGGGGAAATTTTTTTATCCAAGCCACCACACATCTCAGTTAACCATTCTTGTATCCCTCCTGGAGCTGAATCTTTTCTTCTTAACTTGTTTTCTTTTCTGCTTTTCTGTCCTTCCCCGTTCTCTCTCTTCCTTTTGTGGCAGCTCACTGAGATTGATCCAGGCTGCTTATCAGAGTGGACTGGTGTTTCATGCACAGTCTCGTGGCATTTTCTGTGATGGTTCCACAACCAAACACCGGTGTCCCTACTAATTCTTCACCCTCTTAAACACTTTTGTGTCACACAGTCAGAAGAATGAAACTTAGCACTGACTATACTGCTACTACAATTATATTCAAATTTTTATATGCCTTGGTCATTTAGAATAGACGGTTAAGCTTTTTTTAAAAAAAGATTTATTTATTTATCTATTTAATGAATGTATAAGAGTACAGTGTAGCTGTACTGATGATTGTGAACCATCATGTGGTTGCTGGGAATTTGAATTCAGGACCTTGGCTCTCTCCGATCGACCTCATCTCACCAGCCCCGATTTATTTATTATTATATCTAAGTACACTGTAGCTGTCTTCAGACACACACCAGAAGAGGGTGTCAGATATCTTTACGGATGGTTGTGAGCCACCGTGTAAACGAGTACATGGTAGCTGTACTGATGGTTGTGAACCATCATGTGGCTGCTGGGATTTGAACTCAGGACCCTCAGAAGAGCAGTTAGTGCTCTTAACTGCTGAGCCATCTCTCCAGCCAGACGGTTTAGCCTTTTTGAATGCAAAGATCCAATCTTAAATTTGTCTTGTCTCCTCCACAGTACTAGCATCCAGCTAGTTACATCCACTCAGTTTCGGCCTATCAGATATTCACAACCCCAGACTTACTTGGCTTGGCTGGCTTAGTGTTTAGTACTGTCTTGCTTCAGGACGGTGGTGTGTGAGGCTGATGTAAGGAGGGTTTTGATGAAATCACATGAGCCTGGGGTGACGCCCTATCCCTGCTCACTGCGCATGCGTGAGAGCCTTACCTGGCCATTCGGATGTCCACCACTGATTGAAACTTTCTTGCTTGGAGTTTTCTCCCTGTTACTTGTTCTCTCCTTATGCCTATTTCTTACTTTAAAGTACCAGTCTAATGCTACCATCTCTGTGAAAATTTCCTCACGCACTCACCAGAATTCCCCTTCCTCTGTGCGCCAGCACCTGCTCTCATTGTGCACCCCTGGGTAGCAGATTCACCCCTCTTTTCTCACTTCTGCCGTTACTCCTCCTCTCTAACCAAGTGGTCATGTTACATAATGGAGACAAAATAGCTCACAAAAGTCACTTCCTGGTGAAGGGTTTGTTTTGGTCTCAGTTCATAGGTACCATCGCTCGTGGCAGCAGGAGCTTGAGGAAGCAGATGGTCACATGGCGTCTGCAGTTGTCAAGAAGCAGAGAGCAAGCAAAGCGGCTACTTATAGCTTCCTCCGGGTATGCACTATAGGGCCTCAGGCGAGGGCGGGCACTCCATTCTCAGTGAACCTGCTCAAGACGCTCCCCACACTGGCTGATCCAGCAGATGACCTATCTAACTAATCCTTTACAGATGTACCTGGAGGCTTGTCTCTGAGATGGTTTCAGGTCTTGTCAAGTTGACAGTATTAACCATTACAAAAGTTATTCACCCATTTTTTGAGCAGATACTAGCAAAAGTACTTTGTAGGCCCACTGCTTATATATAGAGTAGATGATACTTATGCATATACAATGTATAAGAAATGTGTATTTGGCAGGACAGTGGTCACACATGCCTTTAATCCCAGCACTTGGGTGGCAGAGGCAGATGTATTTCTGAGTTTGAGGCCAGCCTGGTTTACAGAGTGAGTTCCAGGACAGCCAGGGATACACAGAGAAACCCTGTCTCGAAACACCCCCCCCCCCAAAAAAAAAAGAAAGAAAGAAGGAAAGAAAGAAATGTGTATTTGTAGATCACTAGGATTGATACTTACTGATCAGGGAAACATTCCTCTGAGAAAGGAGCCATTGTCAGGACCATCTTGCCTTTGGTCAAATCTGTATTTGTCCTTAAATAAATAAATAAATAAATATGGATGCTTTGCAGTAGTACCTGCAGAGGTCAGAAAAGGGTCCAGAGACACTTGGACTGCAGTTATAGATGGTTATGAGCCACCATGTAGATGCTGGGAACTGAGCCTTAACCACTGAGCCATCATCCCTAGCTCCACGGACCTTTTTTTGTTCTTAATCTTTTATAATCCTCATTAGAGACAGTGCAATCCTCAAGAGACCTCCAAACCTTGACTATATTGCCCTTTATCCTCTGCAAACGACACTATTTACTGTTAAGCATCTGTCTGCAGTCTTTTGAGCGAGTGAGATGTTTATCTGCATTTAGTTCCATTGCAGGAGACAGACTGCAGCGAGGATGGCCTTCGACATGCCTCGAAGAACTGTGTTCCATACCAGATGATCATTAGCATCTGCTCTGCACGGTGAACTGAGTCACCGCAGTGGTAGCTCGTGACTCTGGCTCTAAGGAACTTTCATCTGTTCAAGAAATCCTACGCGCGAGTGCGCCCCCCACCCCACCCCCCGCGCGCGAACACACACACACACACACACACACACACGTTTAAATAATTCAAGGCATGAACGATCTACGGTGCATGAATGTCACCAAGCACTACAAATTCTAAGCAAGGAGTCGTCTCTAAAGAGCAGGGGTTGGGGTGGGGGAAGACATTTTAGCAGAATTAGAGCTATTCTGGCCCTTTAGCTAAAGGTGAGACGGAGCAGAGAAGATACACAATGAGCACCGGCATGAAGTGGTCCTTAGAGTCTGACGCCATGATACCACAGGTTTCTGGATCTCCTGCCTTACTGGAGGTGTACCTGTGGCATTGCCCTGAAGATCGAATGAACAGAACATGCCTGGTGTGGAACTTGTTGCACAATAGATGATTACCTATTATTGTTCGTTTGCCTTAGAGGAACTGTCAAAATAATGTAAACGAAGATGCAGGCAGGAAAAGGATGGCTGGTAAACCGCGGAGTAACGATGGGATGGGAGGGGCATCCCTGTCCTTTGCCTGCTGGAAGGTTCACCTTAGAGGGGTTGGGCTGCACCGCTCTCAACTTCAACGTAGGGAGCAGCACTAAGGACGTTAACTAGACTTCTGCCTTTTCCAATGTTTCGCAGTTCAAGAGTAGACAGGCAGAGGCACTGGAAGGAGTGAGTGGCAGGAGTTGGGAGTTGGGAGTTGGAGGGTGGTATGTGTGTGTGTGTGGGGGGGGCACCAAGTCTCAGCTCCACTAATTATACCCACTGAGATTTTGCCTTCAACTATTTGAGAAGTACTTACATAAAAAAAAAAGTAGTCTTTCTTTTCTGATTCCAAAGTTAGGAAACCCTGAAATACTAAAATATTGAAGTGAACCTGAAATCTAAAATTGACAGTACTGAAGATCCTCGAGGACTTGGCTCCACCATGCTGTCTGGGGCCAGCAGTTCTGCTGCCCTGAGCCCAGAATTCCAGCATGCCAAAGTTAGAAACCACTCCCAGGTGGATATACTGACGGATAGGTTGTGTGGCTGAAAAGCGCCTATTAAATACTAGGAAGATGCTAATTTTCATTATCTTCGCAAGAGATCAGAAAATATAATAAAATCTTTTCTATGTGCAGCTGTTACAGGATGGTTGGTGAATGAGCCAATGGTGTTCTTAATTAAAAATTTCATTTTCCTGAACATATTGGAATGGTTAATAAGCTACTTCAGTAAGAGGAAAGAGTGAGAGATGTATCTTACAAATTACATATATTCTGCTATTTCAACTTATAAACACACACGTATAAAATCACATACGTGAAAACATGCACACCTATATGTACACAGACACTATATGTACATTCAAGTAGCATGACAGATCAAAAGGCAAAAGAGGAATGAGCTTACAGTAGAAAGATACATCATGGAGTCTTTTTAGAGCTGTTAATTAAGGAGGAGGGTCTAGCAGGGCTGTCAGAAGACTTTGCACACCAGTTGGTTAAAGCTGTTTCAAATAATCTTCCTGCCAAGCAGCTTCTGTTATGCCCAGCTTGGTCCCAGCAAGGAAGGCTTTGGATCCCAGGAATCATTAGAAAGAAGGTGTTTCTCCCTGGTCTTTCAAAATGTCACAGAACTCTACCAGGGAACAAATAAACCCACTGAACTCTTAAATCTACTTCGTCACTCTTTTTAAAAAATTATTTATTAATAAATGTAAGTACAATAGATGTCTTCAGACACACACCAGAAGAGGGCGTCAGATCTCATTACGGATGGTTGTAAGCCACCATGTGATTGCTGGGACTCGAACTCAGGACCTTCGGAAGAGCAGTCAGTGCTCTTAACCACTGAGTCATCTCTCCAGCCCTCTAGTTACTCTTTTTTTTTTTTTTTTTTTTTGGTTTTTTGAGACATGGTTTCTCTGTATAGCCCTGGCTGTCCTGGAACTCACTTTGTAGACCAGGCTGGCCTCGAACTCAGAAATCCACCTGCCTCTGCCTCCCGAGTGCTGGGATTAAAGGCGTGCACCACCACGCCTGGCCTCTAGTTAATCTTTAAGGCTCCAATATATTTCTGAATACTCAAGTCTACGTGGATGGACTCAGCTGTGGACTGTTGTCAATAAAGCTTGATATATTTAATGATATCGCAGTCAGAGAGAACTGGACTTATCCAGGGAATCAGCACACAGTTTCTAGCCTTAAGGAATCACAGTGATACAGACAAAATCTAGTCTATACTGTCTCAGGGTATCACAGCCCAGACCCTGCTGGAGGGGCAGAGTGAAGGCCCTGGTGTACACGTGGGTCAGAGTGCAGCATGACTGAGATAATCCTTATGTCAGCTGGATGGATGCTGGGTAGAGGAGCCGTGTTAATGTGGACGCCGTGGTTTACAGCAGAGCTGTGGAGGACACAGCAAGAGGATTGTGGGTAAGCAAAATCCACACAAAGACTTGGAGCTTGAGCATCCATTGTGCCTGCCTTTGAGCTAGGAAGATGAGCCTGGTAGCAGTGTGTTGTTGGATAAGTTGGGGAGGGTTGGAGTTAGATGACAGATTTGGGGACACAACACAGGTTGGAAGAGTCTTGTGAGAAAGCCTAGGAAGGAGGAAGTAGTTCTTCCACCTCCTAGCTGGGGACTATGGCTGCATAATGACTAGTGTATCTGTCTTGCTTTCCAGATTAACCTAGCTGGACTATGGCTGCATAATGACTAGTGTATCGGTCTTGCTTTCCAGATTAACCTAGCTGGACTATGGCTGCATAATGACTAGTGTATCGGTCTTGCTTTCCAGATTAAGTTCCTCCATCCCTTTCCTCCTTTTCTCTTCCTCGACAGGGTTTTCCTATGTAGCCCAGCTGAGACTCTAACTTATTATCTTTCTATCTCCTCCTTCCAAATGATGAGACTGCAGGTATGCCACAAGGCTTAAATTACAAGTCCCTTAAAGGCAATGCCTGAATTGTATAGAGACATGTCTGTACATTGAATTAAACCATGTGGAGCATAGTGCATTGGGATCTGATTTTTTTTTTCTTGTCGACTCTGGCTAATAAGAAAGGTCTGTTTATTCCCCAAGACAAGACTGCTATACATCTATTTTGTATATTGAGATGATTTTACATCAATGTTGCATTTTCTGGTAATGTCCTGCTTTTTATAGAACCTTCTCCTGCCCACACACACCAACCGCAAACCACAGAGCCCAAATGTCCACTGTCTGACTAATAAAAAGGTAAAACTTTCATTTGGAGACAGAAATGTAAATGCTGTGAAATGCTTTAACCAGTTTCTCAGGCCTTTAAACATCTGTTTTTCTACTTTTTAGATTCATCATTTAAAGGAGATAGAGCTTGGGGAATTCTGAGCCGTTGAAAGCTTAAAAACCCCCAAAACCCAAACCACCTGCCTTTGCCACGAATACGCTTCTTTTCTGGATACAAAAATAGAAAGGACATTCTGGTCTAAATAATGCATAGTGTTCTGTTCTGTGAGGCAGGTCGGAACTTGAGCAGCTACTTCATCTCAAACGCCTGCTGGGCTCTGCTTGACACGGAGGTCTCTTCAGGAGCTGCGCATTACCCGAATTCCCCGTTACACCAGGGCAGCCTCCCGTGCGTCTCCGGCTCCGACACTGATTGTGTTTACCAAGCTTTCCTACAATGCTTGCCCTTTTGCTTCTCGTTAAAAAAGGATCGCTTACGTTTGCACTTTCTCCCTCCTTATTTCAGTTGACCGGCTCCTTCACCCTGGAGCTAGAACATCCAGCAGGAACTTTGCCACCAAGACCAAATCCAGGCGCCAAGATTGGCCAGCTCAGATAGCCTCTTGGCATCCTTGCTTGCCTAGTGAAAAATGGATGTGAGGATGCTTATCTCCTGGGAGTCGTAAGAATTAAGTACGGATATCAGGAATTATCCCTAGGAAGTGCTCTGTTTACCAACTCAGGGCAGGCTTATTTCTGAATACGCCAGAGCTAAGGAGTAGACGCACAAGCCCTATACCGTTGGCGACGTAATCCTACTGTCCAACAAACAGCACTAACACCTCCTGGAGCATGTTAGAAGTGCCAAATCTCAGGCTGGGTCCCAACCCTGCTACTGCAGACACTCTGCGGAGGGGCACAAGCCCCGCCCCCTGTTGGTAGTGCCCCTCTCTCCACCAAATTTCCTTTGGGGTCAGTTCCCCAATTCTATTCATATGAAAGCACAGCGTGGATCTCCATGCAGGTGCCAGTTATAACCAGGAAAAAAGGTGTGCGTGCCCGCGCATGTTTTACTGGTGTTGTCGTGATAATTCTTATTTCAGAAGCCTCTGGATCTGGTCATGTCATTTATTCTCTCTCCCGGCTGACGATTTGGGAGCTGGGCTTTAGGAGTAGGTAGGGACCCCTTCCTACGATTTGCTCAGATCCGAGAGAAAAAAAGAAAGAAAGAAAGAAAGAAAGAAAGAAAGAAAGAAAGAAAGAAAGAAAGAAAGAAAGAAAGAAAGAAAGAAAGAAAATGTCCTGGCTCTCAGCCTTAGAAAGAACAAGCCTAGTGTCCTTCCCTGGAGGGACCTTGCCCTGGGGTAGGGCTTTTCTATCTTTAGGGGTGAGTTGGAAAGGCAGAGCTGGTTGTATGGCCACAGGCCTGTGAGTCAGAGGATTTTCTTGTTTAGAGAAATCTTACCACCCTCTTTATTTTTGTTTGGTTAGTTATTTGTTAAGGGGCGGGACCTCCAGTAGCCCAGGCTGACCTTGGATCCTGACCTCTGCTAAGCAGCTTCCTTCAGCTCCAAGGGCTGGGGATTGGTTAGACACCGCCCTCTTGTGGATAGCTAGTTTCACTGGCTCCAGAGCACAGAGGCCTGCCGGCTTAGCACAGAAGTCCTTGGGTTGCTGACAAAATGCCAACAGGTTGCATCTCTGTTTTTCTCCTTTCCTTGGACCTCTCTTGTTCTTCCTCATGAACCCCGTGCTAATTTGGGGGTGACACAAGCATCTTACAAGCATTCCTCACTTGTAGTTGAGTGAACCAGGGGTGTATAGCGTTTGACACAACAGTAGTATTCTGCTAATACACAAGGCAAGTCTCACCATTATGTTCTGTTCAAGATTATTCAGGTTAATAAGCTAATTTTAGAAAAACATACAAATAACACCTGCAACCCTGTCATTCACCAAGTAAATAATTTGCTATTTATATGTCATTTTGTGGACCATTTCCCTTGGTATTGCTTTGTTTTGTTTGTTTGTTTGTTTGGTTTTTTTGAGACAGGGTTTCTCTGTGTAGCCTTGGCTGCCCTGGAACTCACTCTGTAGACCAGGCTGGCCTTGAACTCAGAAATCTGCCTGCCTCTGCCTTTCAAGTGCTGGGATTAAAGGCGTGCGCCACCACGCCCGGCTCCCTTGGTATTTCTACTTTGGTACTTTTTCCTTTTTTTGCTTGAATTCTGTTTACATAGCTTAAGATCAAGATACGGACAGAGCCAGGCCATGATGGTGCACATCTTGAATTGTGGCACTTGAGAGTAAGAGGCAAAGGTAGGTGGACCCCTATGAGTTCAAGGCCAGCCTGGTGTACAGAGTGAGTTCCTGTCCAGCCCGGGATACATCGTGTGACCCTGTTTCAAAAGAATAAGAAGGAAAAGGAGGACAATAAGAAGAGGAAAGTGGGCCTGGAGAGATGGCTCAGTGGTTAAGGATACTCACTGACTGCTCTTCCAGAGGTCCTGAGTTCAAATCCTAGCAACCACATCGTGGCTCACAGCCATCTGTAATGGGATCTGACGTGTCTGAAGATAGAAGCAGCGTAGTCATATACATAAAATAAATAAATAATTTTTAAAAAAGAAGAGGAAAGTTAGGGATGGGGGCTTGAGGGAGAAAGACAGTGTCTGTCCCCCAATGCTTTTGACTTAGTCCTGGACTTGATGCCTTGAGGTATGTTGTCGTTGTCCTTGGTAACATGAACCATCTCCTTCATAGCTCAGCTAGCTCCTTTAAATGCCATGCTCTCCACTTCCCCATACTTCCTTTTACTTCTTTACCTTTCAGTTATATCTGCTGTTCTAATGCCCTTTCTTTTTGCTTTTAACATCCTTCTTAATTTTCCATGGAAGGAAAAGAAAGAGAGAGAGAGATAAAAAGAAACCCCGGTGCCTATTATTGTCTGAGCTAAGAATATGTTGTCTTGGTTCTTGGCTAGGAGTCTATAGCTCCGTGCTTTAGGGTGATATTTTACTTGATGATCAATAAAGCTTGTCCATTTTCAGAATTATTTACCCTGGGTCTGTCATTGAAGTTAAAATATTTTTTTCTATTCATTTGACTTCCGATTCACACCTTCGTTCATCCGTTCAGCTAGTATTCATCACTTCAGCGGTATCCACAAAGGATATATCTGTTCTTGGCTCGGGGGGGGGGGGGTTCAAGAGCCGTATTTGTAGATGGAGGGGTAAGTGAGGACGGAAGGGAAAGGCGAACACAATTAGCTTTAGACTTTCTGGTGAGCTTTGAGACCGGGCAGCAAGGATACGGAGGTGGATAGCTCCCTTAACTCTGTAGGGGAAGCTGTTTGGAATAGCTGCCGGTTTGAATGGGAGCTAAATAATGAGAAGGAACCAGCAGTGTGGCAACTCGGGGCAGAGCCTCTGGGCAGTAGGGTTAGCAAGGACACAAGTCCTGTGGTGAGAATCAACCTCTGCAGGAGCTGCATAGGGACAGCTGAGGTCACAGCAAGAGAAACAGAGGGAGGGTAGGCTCAGAGAGGCAGGGGCTGGTAAATCCATTTCCCAGGCTTCCCTCTCTCTTCCCTCTCTCCATTGGTGGGGCTGAGGATTGATTAGGGAAGCATTCTACCAAGGAGCTACACCCCTGGCTTCATCCTCACCCTAGCTGTGAGGAGAGGGACTCTACTCTTCTAACAAGATCTCACATAATTCAAAGGTCATGCTGGCTGCTGGATTGTAAGGGAACAGAGAAGGCAGCAGAGTCACGAATGAGGACTTTATTTATTTATTGGATTCCCCTGGAACAAGTGCTATAGACAGTTGTGAGCTGCCATGTGGGTGCTGGGAATCGAACCTAGATCCTTTGGAAGAGCAGCCATTTTTCTTAACTGGTGAGCCATCTCTTTATCTGAGCTTCAGCTGCTGAACCATCTTGTTTGAAGCAGTCTTGCTATGTAGTCTAGGCTGGCTTTGAACTCAGTGATCTTACTGCTGCAACTTCTAAGTGCCAGCATGTCAGGAATGCACTAAAGAAGATTTTGTGGCCGTGCAGGTAACACGGGGAGGGGAACCCTGTTCTTCAGCTTCTCAACAGTGCTGGGGCGCAGCGAGGGCTGAGACAATTTTAGGCAGAGGAAAGATTTGATTTTTGGCATGCACAGCTTCAGCGGTTTCAGTCATGGTCATCTGACCTTTGTTACTTAGGGTTTGTGGTGACAGTAATGTACCACGTACATCATGGTGGAACACGCAGGAGGAGAGTAAGCAGAGAGGTACAGGAAAAGGCTGGTATCCCAACAGCTCCTTCAGAATCACAGGTTCCCCATTAGGTCCCATCTCTGTCACTCATTCATATCACCCCAGAGACCATTGCAATATGACAGGTATTTTTATAAGACAATCAGGACACAGACAGACACATGGGAAGAACGCCTCCCTTCGAGAAGACAGGATGCTTAAGGACTGTCAAACAGTGCTAGCCACCACCCCAAACTAGAGAGACACAAGGCAGGGTTTTTCCATTACCCAGTTCAGAGAGAGTTTGCCCCTTCCAGGATCACTGGACTGCTGGCTTCTAGAACCACGAGGAATGATGACAAGCCGTTTGTGGCACTTTGTTACAAGGGACATAGAGATGGGGAGAGAAGCCATTGGCAATATGATAGCAGGAAACGTGACCCAAGTTTAAGCTGCAGCAGTAGGTTAGAGCATCTGAAAAGACAGGGAAAGGCTGCCTTCCATGTGGGCGGGGCATCCTTCCGGTGGATCAGTGCATTCATGCTGGAGAAGTAAATCTGACAGGGCATCAACAGTAATTTCTAGACCTGGAGGGCAGCCTAGGACCTGACACATCGATTCCTAGGATCTTGAAACCTAGAGGAGTACTTTTATCTCACAGTACTCCTGTTTATCCATCCAGATATCCATTCACATAATGGTAAGCAATGTCCCAGGCTGGGTTCGGCTCTAGATCTACAGGCGATTCACTCATCTTCACTGAAGCTTGTCCTGCAGCCTCAGATCTGTAGATATCTCTGACTCACTTAATGAACGCCGGAACTCAGCATCTCTGTACCCAGCTTTGCTCTGCATCCCAGGCCTGCAGCCTCCCCTGTACCCTTTCCAGTGAAGGATCTCTCTTCTGCTTGCTTCCAAGCAGAGGTCTAACTCTCTCAGGGACCCTGGAGGCCCCTGAAGGCAGTGTCTGGGCCAGCTCCTCAGCCTGCAGCTCTGGTTGTGTTTACAGTGGGCCTTTACTGGGATGAACAGGTAGCCCCATTCTTGCTTTTCCATCCAATGGCAGAACAAGACTTATTTTTCAGTTTTAAAGAAATTCTCCCTGTACCATAAACACTCAGTTGTGTGAACAATATGGATTCTGGGAGAATACTTTAGAAATCAGGACAATGTTGTAGGATGTATGCTTGCTTACTTTTAAATTTTGTTTGTACATGTGTGACAGTATGTCTATGCATATATGAAGATGATGTCTGGTGTATGCACGCATGGATGTGTATGCTCGTGTGTGTGTGTGTGTGTGTGTGTGTGTGTGTGTGTGTGTGTGTGTGTGTAGAAGCCAGAAGAGGGCATCAGGATGAAGTATCATCAGCTCAAGACACCCCACGACTAAGTTCTCAGGAAAAAAGGACGTTTATCTGACCCAGAAGGACAGAGGGTAGGGAATAAGAGACAAAAACAGGAGATAGAGGATGAGGGAGAAGGGAAAAAGGAACAAGGGAGGCGGGTGTGTGTGTGTGGATATTTGTCTCAAAGGGTTCAAAGGCCAGCCTCTGCACAGAGAGAAGACAGACATGGCCCATAGGTAAATGGCAGTTTATAAGGGTACAAAGTGAAACCCTGTGTTAGGATGACGTATTTAATTTTAATTGGGCATGCTAATTAGGTGGACCTTTAATTAGGAGGCTTTTGATTGATAAACTTCAGTACTTTGATAGTTGGACCTTGGTAGTCAGCCTCAGGAGGAGGAAGTGGCCAAATAAGAGAATAGATCTTGGCAGGGCTAGCTTTAGGAATGTAATGTAATTTTTTAGCAAGGCAGAGGGAATGGGGATGGGGGGAGAGAAGGGAAAGGTCTGCCATAGCCACGTTTGCCGCACTCTTGGCTAGTGCACCTTTAAGGTGTCCTGTTCTTTCTCTCATCTCTCCTGCATGATAGTTCTTTACTGAACCTGGAGCTAGACCGGCAGCCAGCAAGCCCCACCTGCCCCTCGTGTCTCTGGCTGCCCCTGAAGTGCTGAGCTACAGGTGAGAATCTCAGACACGGGCTCTGGGGATTTGCATCCAGGTCTCCATGTCTGCATAGCAAGTGCTCTTGCCAGTGAACCACCTCCTCAGTCCCAAGTGTGCTTTCTCTAAAGCAAAAAGCAAGGCAGAAGCAGTGTGTCCCGTGGCACTTGAGAGGTATCGGTTCCTTGTCCCCAGAGACATGATCTGAAGATAAACCTTACCTCACTTCCCTGCACTGCCCTCTCTTCAGGAAGCAGGACTGGGTGGTGTATGATAGTGGAAGACAGCCATTCAGTTCCTTACTTTATGCTTTAAAATAATTATTTTGTTTCCATTCCTCTCTCTCCTGTTCCATACCTCTCTTTTTTTGTTATGGATTGGATAATTGTGCCACTCAGAATTCAAATGCTGAAGACATCTAACCCCTAAGGTGACATTACTTGGAGGCTTTGAAAAAGTGATAAGTTTACATGAACTCACGGGATGGGGCTCCGTGACCGATTGCTATTCCCATAGGAAAAGGAAGAGAGACCAGAGTTCCCTCTGCCATCTTTTCAGGCTGTCTGGACACTAGGGGAAGAATCTTGCTGAGGAATTAGACCGTCAGCACTTTGATTCAGTCTCCGGAAAGTCATAGATTGTGGGGAGTGGATGAAATACTGAGGGAAGGCGTCTTGTTGGCATGGGCTTCAGCGGTAACAAGGACCCAGTGACCTAGAACCATGGGGATTGGCAAACCTTTCCTTGGTCAGGCTCAGGAAATTGACAAAGACTTCCTTTGGTTCAAGTGGGGTTGTTGAGAGTGCAAAAACTAGCAACCACAGCTTCCTGTTCCAGGGTGACTGAAACTGAGACGCCCCCTACAGAGACCTCCCACAAAGGCCATCCTTGTGCTGACGGTGATTGGTGGTAGACACCCTCCATCATAGTGATCACAGTCCTCTGGATCTCAGTTTTTCTGCATGTGTGATCTGTGTCCTCTCCTCTTTGTCTGGTATATTGGTATTTCTATTTATCTTTCAGTGTTTTCCAATGGATTCCCATCCTAACTTTAGTCTCTCACTTGAATTCATGACTAAGGGTATATACACACACACACACACACACACACACACACACACACACACACATACATACACACACACACATATATATATATATATATATACACACACACATCACACACACACACACACACACACACACACACACACACACACACACACACACACACACACACACACATATATATATATATATATATATATATATATATATATATATATATATATAGAGAGAGAGAGAGAGAGAGAGAGAGAGAGAGGCTATGCTTTAGTCCCAAGCTCCTTAGACGCCCTGCTTCTTCTTTCCAATAAGTTGTTTGCTCAGATAACCACTGCAATTGCAAAGATGTAAGAATCAACCATTAAATTAACTGCTTTTCATTCCAAGTGTCAGGAAATTTCCAACAGGTGAGTATGAATCTCATGCAGTCACCATGGCAACAAGAGCAGGCAAGTCTGATGTAATGTTCTCATCTCTCCCATTCTCTTCTGCCTCTACACACATACCTCCTGATACATCCCTCAATGCATCGAGATTTATTCTCTGATGGTGTCTTAGTCAGGGTTTCTATTGCTGCAGTGAGACACCATGACCAAGAAGCAAGTTGGGGAGGAAAGGGTTTATTCAGCTCACATTTCCACACTGCTGTTCATCACCAAAGGAAGTCAGGACAGGAACTCACACAGGGCAGGTACGTGGAGGCAGAAGCTGATGCAGAGGTCATGGAGGGATGCTGCTTACTGGCTTGCTTCCCCTGGCTTGCTCTGCTTGCTTTCTTATATAACCCAAGACTACCAGCCCAGGAGTGGCACCACCCACAACGGGCCCTCTCCACCCCACCTTGATCACTAATTGAGAAAAATCACAGGATTTTTCTCTGATAACTCCAGCTTGTGTCAAGTTGACACACAAAACCAGCCAGTACAGATGGTCTCAGGATAAAGTCCTGGGGGTTAAGACAATCTTCCCAATGGCGATAGAGATAAGGGGAAATATATCAGTAACCGTTCTGTTACCAAAAGACACCTGACATGATATATAAAGACAAAAGGGTTGATTTGCTTCTAGATTTAGAAGTTCCAGTCCGGTTAGTTAACCCCACTGCATTTAGGCTTGGGGGGAGGGGTGTGTACACAGTAGGAGTGAAACTACTTAATTATAGTCAGCACCAAAGAAGAGAGACAGAAGAAGCTGGAGGTCCCACAATCTCCTTCAAAGACACACTCTCACTCACCAGAAGATGCTAGGCCACACCTTTGTTTTGTTTGTTGAGTGATGTTTTTATTCAGACCAGTTCTCATATGATTGGCCTCGAAGTATCTGTTTCTGCCTCCATAGTGATGGGATTAAAGGCCCCCCCCATGTAGGCGGCTGCCTCTTCTTCTTCTTCTTCTTCTTCTTCTTCTTCTTCTTCTTCTTCTTCTTCTTCTTCTTCTTCTTCTTCTTCTTCTTCTTCTTCTTCCTCCTCCTCCTCTTCCTCCTCCTCCTCCTCCTCCTCCTCCTCCTCCTCCCACTGTAGCTGTCTTCAGACACATCAGAAGAGGGCATTGGATTTCATTACAGATGGTTGTGAGCCACCATTTGGTTTCAGCAATTGAACTCAGGACCTCTGGAAGAGCAGTCAGTGCTCTCAACCACTGAGTCATCTCTCCAGCACCAGGCCTTACCTCATAAAGGTTCACTAACTCCCAATAGCACCAAGTTGGAGACCAAGCGTTTAAGACGTAATCAATACACACAAGATGAAAACATAGCATAGAGCAAATGATTTTACAGACTTCTGAATGAGACAGGCTTTTTTCACTGCTACAAAATGAGAGACTCTTGTAAAACTCCATCACAGATGTGTGCTTTATGAATCCGTGTTTGGCAAGGAGATGGGGATATTGGTAGTTTTGCTCTGCTGAATACCTAAGGTCGCTGAGACTTCCTTCATCACAAGCTACCATTCTAGCTCCACCCCTACCCACACCCCAGGCTTCTGAAACACTTGTGTATATAGATAGAAGTTATGATCTTGGGCTTGCCTGGTTCCTGCTGGAACAAATTTCTTTGATCCCTCTGTGAACTTTCATATCTGACTTTTTAAAACTTAAAATATTTGTACTTATTTCTTTATTTGTGTGTTAAAGTGTTTTGCCTGTGTGTGCGTATGTGTACCATGCTCCTGCCTGATGCCCGGGGAGGTCAGAAGAAGGCATGGGATCCTCTGGTACTGAAGTTGCAGATGGTTGTAAGCTGCCATGTGGGTGCTGGGATTCGAATGTGGGTCCTCTGGAAGCGCATCGAGTGTTCTTAACCATTGAGCCATCTCTTCAGCCCCAGGTCTAACTATATTAAATTCTCTCTGTGCTTAATAAAACTAATAACCAACTGTTTTGTGTGTGTATGTGTGGATGCATTTTAAAATTAGAACAAAAGGTAAACTATTAAAATGGTATATTGTATTTTCTTTTCTCTTTTCATTTAAAAAACGATTTTACGCTTATTTTATGAATGTCTGTGTATCTTGTGCACACCTGGTCTGTGGAGGTCAGAGGAAGGCATTAGATCCCTTGCAATTGAAGTTATAGGTGGTTGTTAGCTACTGTGTGGGTGCCGGGAATTGAACCCAGGTTCTCTGAAAGAGCAACACGTGAGCCATCTCTCTAGCTCTGGTGGATCTCTTCTAACATTTCAAATTGATGTCCTCAGCTAGTCCTAATTAAAATTCTATGAGGCACAGGAACAAAAGGTGACATTGGTGACAGGGAGACTGAGGCTCTGGAGACCCTGAAGGACCAGCCTGCCTCTGTCTTAGCCTTAAAAGCCACCTTACACTCCTGTTTGTGATTACAATCAGAGAACTATCTCTTGGTGGATAAACTTAAGGACTAGAGACATTGTGTGGGCTTTTCTATACAATCAGAGGACTATCTCTTGGCACACCTTGCAGTGAGGCAAATTCTGAGAAAAGAACACACTTAACTTTTTACAACCGCGGTCATTTTGAGCTACCACAAATCTTACATTATGACTGTCTATGACTACCATGTTATGACCACCTGCTGTGATTACCTTGTTTTCTTTCTTTCTTTCTTTCTTTCTTTCTTTCTTTCTTTCTTTCTTTCTTTCTTTCTTTTCCGAGACAGGGTTTCTCTGTGTAGCCCTGGCTGTCCTGGAACTCACTCTGTAGACCAGGCTGGCCTCGAACTCAGAAATCCACCTGCCTCTGCCTCCCAAGTGCTGGGATTAAAGGCGTGCACCACCATTCCCCGGTATGATTACCTTGTTTTGACCACCGGTTATATTCTGCTCCCGTAACCCTTCTATGTTTCCCAATCTGGAAATGTCCTACCCCTGAGCTATAAAAGCCCTACCTATGTTCATTTCAGCGCTGATCTCTCGAACCCCACTTTAGGGGAAGGCAGCCTATGTACAGGACTAAAAAGCGTACTTTAATTAACTGCTTGCTTTAATTAACTTGGCAATGCTGATTTGGGTTGGTGGCTTTTCTCTTCTCATCGTTGGAAGAACTCTTCACAGTGCCCTGACACACTTGCTCGAACTGTCTCATTGTCAGTGTTTGTAGCAATCATGACGGCCAGCTTCATGTCATAGGTGCAGGGATAAATCTCAGTGGGTAAGTGGCTTGCTAGAGGCCAAGCAGTTGTAAATACCTGTTCAAGTAGGAATTCATTCTGGCACTAATTTCCTGGAGTTAGGACATAGCTCACAATTTAATGATCCTGTCCCCACGAAGTTACTCTAGGTAGTGGACGTAGAGCGGATGTGTAGTTCACTCACATTCTTGACAAACTGACATCAAATCAGAGTGGAGCTAGTTCCCAGAATTCCCTTCAGTTTTGATACAGTTGTCAGAATAACTCCCAGAACTCAAGGAAGTTTTGTACTTAGATTTATTTATTATACATAAATACACTGTAGCTGTCTTCAGACACTCCAGAAGAGGGCATCAGATCTCATTACAGATGGTTGTGAGCCACCATGTGGTTGCTGGGATTTGAAATCAGGACCTTCAGAACAGTTAGTGCTCATAACTACTAAGCCATCTCTCCAGCCCCAGGATTTTTTTCTAAAGGATACAAATCGGGACCAAGGAAAGGACCTGATGCAGAGTCTGAAAGCATCCTGCATGGTCCTTCCTCATGCTCCATTAGTCTTTGCATGGTTGGGTTCACCAACCCATAAGCTCAACAAGCTGCAGCATCCAGGCTTTTTACGGAGCTTTTGATATGCAGGCATATTTGGTACACTCAGCCTCTGGCTACCCACCCTCTCTGCGCTCAGTCTCATGGTCATGGTAGGTCTACGTGAGAACTAGCCACTACCCAGAGCCGGCCCATTACTGTAAACTCAGGTATCCCCAGGGGCTCCTAGAACTTAGGAAATTGCAAAGGTTTTATATGCTTCCTCCCAGAACCTGGAGCAAAACCCAGACACATCTTTTTACGACAATAGCGGAGCCATGCAGCTTCTGTGTCTGCAGATTCCGGGCCAAGTGCTTTCCTTTATGCCCAACTCCATCCTAGGGAAACCATTGCTCACCTGAATTTCTGACTATGAAGTAAAGCAAGAACTCAAGATCTATCCTGACCTCCTGAAGCGCTAGAGAGAGGTTTCCTGAATTTCAAAACCATACCCCGCCCTTCCGTTCCTGCTCACTTGAAACCAGACACAACCCACAATCCTGTCCAGTCCTCCGTCCCAGTCCGTCTGCTCCCTCCACCCCACCCCACCCCCGCCTCCCGCCCCCCGGGGGTAATGAAACAACTGCAGGAAGAACGCTAGCAACGGAACGTGCAAGTCTTGAGGAATGGGTAGCTCCCGAAAGTGAGCCACTTGGGCAAAGCCAGCTCAAGATGTAGAAATCTGCATTTATCCATAATCTGTGTTTTAAACATTCCCCTCCCCCATCCCATCTCCTCCGTAGCGGTAGCTCTGTTCTAAGGCTTGCAAGGTGAAAAGGACGGGTGGATGTGAAGTGATTTCAAAGGAATAAAATTCTCGGACCGTAGTTTGTACAGGAGCCGTGCAGACATCCATTTTAATTATTGATGCGAAGCCCTGTCACTGGTGAGGAGGAAAGGGGCTTTCTTTTGTTGCACACGTTCTATGCACTGTGGTCCACACACCATTTAACCCTCACCATCCCGTGGATTGTTTCAGATCCTTCCCTAACAGCGGATCTGCAAGATTAAAGAGTTAATCCTGTATCTGGCTGCCTCCAGTTGCTGCTAATAGCCAGAAAATGTTCCTCATTATGTTTGTTTGCTCTGTGCTTTATTAAATATTATTTTATATGATTATGTAATTAAACTGCGATCCTCTGAAACCGGTCATTTCGAAAGCGGGGGCAGCTGAACAAAGCTAATCAAAGAAATGCTTCATTTACATTAATCCTGCTGGGAGACTGTTCGGGTCATTTCTCTGAATACCCGGGTGACCTTGCTTAGCTTAGTGTAAACATTAGGCTGCTTTCCGTTATTAAACCTCTGCTAATTCAGGCTCCTGATGCAGAGCAAATGCGCTATTAATGATAAACGCAGCAATCACATAAAAGGCTCACTATGGGATTATAAGAGCAGCCGGATTCAAGCTCCGGTTTCCAGTGTACCTCGGTATTACTGACCTAAGTTGATAAAGGAGAGGGTTTTAGGAGGATGGTTTCAGACCTGACCTCTGAATTAGCTCTGTACTAGTGCCACCTAGTGGCTACGGTGGGCTCCAGCAGGTTCTTTATATTTCTAAGGGGTTGGGCTCTGCGTCTCCGCCTTCCTTAGCTACCCAAACTGGTGTTTTGTTTTTGTTTGTTTGTTTTTAAACAAAGGCACTGCAGTTACTTGTGTGATAGAAGGTGTATGGCACAGTCATTTACTTCAAATTGATGCAAAAATTTAAGTACCTGAGATGGTGAATTTGGAGCCTTGGATAATTTTAGTATAGCCTAGGAATGCCCACTCTCCTGCTTCTTTTTGATCCCCGATTCCTGAGGAACCCATCCGTGCCAACAGGCCACCCTTCTTCCACATCTTCCCATAGTAGCGTCCTCAGTTGACACCACAGCCCAGAAGGAAAATGAGAAAGTCCAGTCGTTCCCCAGAACACTGTCAATGGGTTTTATTTTCTCTCTCCAGGTGTCTCTCAGCCACATGCCTGGCAGAGGCTGCTCAGAAACAGTTCCTGAGCACTGCTCCTGAATGGTGGGGGAACATCTGCAGTGTGCCGCGCTTGGCTAAGTGCAGAGAACACTCAGTTGGTTAGCCATGCTTCCTCACTCAGAGAAAGACAAGAATGTCTGAGCAAGGAGACAGACTCCTCCTGCGACAAAACACACCAAATGGGACTGTCAAAGCAGAGGGACAAGGGAGCCAGGACAGGATTTGAAGTTGGCTTTGCCCTGGCTTTAATCCTGGATCTGTTACTTGTATAGTTGGGAAAACGATTGGTCACCACAATTAGGAGTGGAAAAGGGAGAGACTGACTGTCAAGGTTTTTGGTGTATCTTGGCACTACTGGACTAGGTTGATAAAGGAGAATGCTTTTTGGAAGGAAATGGTCATGGAAATCACCAGGCCCTGAAAGACTACCCTTTTTTGAATGTTACTGAAAGACATGCTCAGATTGTATCCAAACCAAAGCACCTCCCAACAGTCTTGTTCATGTTCAAGTCATGAAACTAGAAAAAAAAATGCCAGTTCCATGTATTTGTGTGAATGGTGCATGCACATGGGTGTCTGGGTATGCATGCTCACGCCTGTGCATTTGGGGCCAGAGCAGGACATAAGGGGTCTTCTTCTATATCTCTTGGCCTTACTGACTTGAGTTAGGGTCTGTCACTGAACCTGAAGCTCACTATTTTGCCTAGTCTGGCTGGCCTGCCAGCTCTTAAAAATCTTCCTATCTCTGCTCCCTAATGTTAAGTTTACAAGCATGTGTAGCCATGCCTAGTTTTCTATGTGGGTGCTGGGGATTTGAACTCCGGTCCTCATGTTTGCATAGCAAGTGCTCTTACCTACTGGGCCATCTCCTCAGTCCCACAACAGCAATATTAACAGAGATAATTTCCTTAGGGAAAATTGGTTGCTGGGGTTTGGAGGCGGGGAGGGAGGCTGGGGACCCCTGAAGTCTAGAGTTAGTGCTTCCCAGCATGACCCAGCCCTCTGAGGAGGGTGGTGGTGTTGGGAAGGTGCTGGTAGCTCCCGAGTTTGGAGGGAGCTCTGCAAGATTGGAGCTAAAGGCTCCACATATCTGCCAGCCAGAGTAGTATGTTTGCTAAGCTCACTGTGATGATAAACTACCAGCCAAGCTTCTTTGGACTCACAGATGGAGGGTATAACCCATCACGGTGCGGGAGTTCCGGTGATACGGGCTCGAGGCATGTTGCATCTGAAGATTGGAAACAGTGCTGAAGGCTGCAGCAGCCAGCTCACTCTTTTCCTTTATCTGCAGCCTGGGGTCTTGGCCTATGGAGTGGTGCTGCCCACACTGAGGGTGGGCTTTCTACATCAATTAACCCATCTTGATTCTCCCTGCCTGGGGCTCTGGCCTATGGAGTGGTACTGCCCACACTTAGGGTGGCTTTCTACATCAATGAAGCCATCTTGACACTCCCTGATAGACACTCACAGAGGTTTGTCTCCTAGGTGGCTCTAACTAACCACATGTGTTTTCATTTTAGTTCAGCAACTGGTGATATAAGACTTCTTAATATGCAGGAAATATGAATCAATTTGGGTTTATATAAGCTGAGAGTAGTTACTCTTCCTATAAAACAAGAGTAATGTTATGCACACTCCTCTCCAGATATGTATAAAAGTCGTATCAGTATCTGCACTGATACTGATTCTTATAATCTGGGGACCTATAGAAAGACATGTCAATCAAACTTCACGCCTAAGGCCGGGAGTGTGTGTGTCTGGGTTTCCTGATCATGGTAAGCTACTTTTTGAGGCTCTATGAGTGAATGAAAAGCACTAGCTAACAGCCGTTGTCTTTCCTTGCCACATAAACCGTTCCACGCTCTGCTTTGTGATATTGATCCTGGGTCTCATTCCTCCTCTGTTACAGGGACACTGAAGAAGGACGGGGAGCCAAGAGGAGGGAGTTAAGAATCTTCGCATTCCTGTTGCCTGCTATTTCTGTCCGCATTGATGCAACAGCAGTTCTTTAAGTAGCAGTAGCAGGTCATTCGGGTATCTCCCACACTTCCTGCACCAGCCGCCAGGTGCCTCTTCTGTAAGATGAATCTGCTGTGAGTGTGCACACTGTAGCTCTCAGGAAGCTGTGGCTCTACCCTCTGCACACCCAGCCTCTCAGTGCTCAGGCCCCATTTCCCTTTTGCTTCTGTATTTTTATGTGAACAACCACTCATTACATATTTGGAAGGCTTTTGCCCTTTGAAAGCAGGCAAGCAGTTTAAAAACTTTCAATACGTTTATTTTTGCCAATGTGTACGTGCGAGCTTGTGTGTGAGTGCATGTGTGTGTGTCACAGGATACATGTAGAAGCCAGAGGATAAATTACAGGAGTGGGTTTTTTTTTTAAACTTTTTTTTTTAAGATTTATTTTATTTTATTTATGTAAGTACACTGTAGCTGTCTTCAGACATTCCAGAAGAGGGCGCCAGATCTCGTTACAGATGGTTGTGAGCCACCATGTGGATGCTGGGATTTGAACTTATCACCTTCGGAAGAGCAGTCGGGTGCTCTTACCCGCTGAGCCATCTCACCAGCCCAGGAGTGGGTTTTTGCCTTCCACTGTGTGGGTCCTGAGAACTGAACTCAGGTCCCTGGGCCTGGTGGTTAGGGTCTTTCTGCTGAGACATCCTGCTAGCCCGATAACTTCAAGTTCTGGTAGTTTCCTGTACATCTCTTGTTTCTGCTTTTCCCCTAAATCTGAAAGCACGCTATCCTAAAGAAAAGCCTCAAACCTCCTCTTCTACAATGATGGGCATGAAGAGATAGCCCTCTCCTTCTTTCTCTTGATTTTCTACCCAGATCCAAGAGGTCCCCAGAGAGCTTTCTGGTCCTTTCCCTTAAAGGTGCTAAGGGAGGTGGCTGGAGAGATGGCTCAGTGGTTAAGAGCACCAACTGCTCTTCCAAAGATCATGAGTTCAAATTCCAGCAACCACATGGTGGCTCACAACCATACATAATGAGATCTGACGCCCTCTTCTGGTGCTGTCTGAAGACAGCTACAGTGTACTTCGATATAATAATAATAATAATAATAATAATAATAATAATAATAATAATAATAAATCTTTTTTAAAAGGTGCTAAGGGAGGCTAGGACAGGAGTCTGCTTGCATCTCACCTTAGCTCTTCCTGTTCTATACTGCCACTCTCCTGTGTTTGTGGGGGACAGGAGTCTGCTTGCATCTCACCTTAGCTCTTCCTGTTCTATACTGCCACTCTCCTGTGTTTGTGGAATTGTGGGATTGTGAGGCAGAAGACTTGGCCCATCCCACTTAGGGAGGAACAGCTCTTGTGTACATCCATTCAGAAACAACCAAAGACAAAGACAAAACCAGGCATTTGGCAAGCCAAGCTGATCAAACATGGTCCCTGCCTTGGAGCAGGCTTTATCTAGTAACGACAAGTCAGCGCACAAGTCTGAGCCCAAGCCTAAATACTTTCATCATGCAGTCAATCATTGGTGCGTAATGCCATCTGTGAAGGTCTGCCGAGGCTGCTTGAGAGGATATATAACAACGGAGTGGCACCCCAGACACATCAGCACATGTCGGGTGGCACAAAGGTGCCTGAGAACATTTGTGTGTAGGACTGTACGGGGAGGTCCATAAAGCCAGGGCAGAGGGCTAGGCATACTGGGTAACTGAGGTGGAGCACAGAGACCATGGGAAGCTGGCAGCGATGAGATCTATCTGCAGCATAAACAGCTCATACTAGCAGTTGTGTGAGAGAGTTGGCAAAGATCTGAGACAGGAGAGTGGCTATGAGCTGGTGTAATACTAGCTGGTGGCTCCAAAGATGTGTAAGAGATTTTCCTACTGTTTTCTGAGCCAAACAGTGATTCAAAAGCAGTGGGTACAAATGAATAAAGCCTGTGGCCAAGTTTCTTCTTGGAATATATCACATCCAGCAGAGGCGCTGGGTTCTATCTGGGATGACTGTTGCAAGGCGAGCTGAAGTATCTGGGGGACCATAGGGAGGGCCAATGGGCAGGCAGTAAGGATGTGTGTGTGTGTGTGTGTGTGTGTTTCACAGTTTGGAGTGTGCCACATGCCAGTGTCTGGGTGTCATTCCTTAGGCTACTGGTATTGATCTGGAGGTGAGGAAGGACACGATTCGAGGCTGTGGGTCATAAAGTCTAATCTGGCAGCTGTGTGTAGGAGGCATCGGAGCAGGAAGGAGGTTGTGTCAGTTGTTTTCTTGTTGCTATGACAAACAGCTGCCAAGAAACATCTTAAGAAAGGAAGGACTTATTTTGGTTATAGTTTGAGGGGCTATAGTTCTTCGAGGCCAGGAAGGTGTCACGCAGGAATGTGAGCAAGGTGTCACACAGCAGACCTAAAACCTCAAGGCCTTCCTACAGTGACTCACTTCCTGAAGGTTCTGTGACCTTCTGAAATAACACCGAAGAGGTCAACTAACTAAAAACTGTTGGAAAATTCCACCGGACACCCCTCCCCTCCTGGAAGAGAGATCTCATGGAGCACGTAGGCCAGAAGGGAGAGGCTGATTAAGCCCCCACTACCTCATTCCCTAAAGACCAGTCAGTGTAAAAGGAGCACTGTTCCGCCAATCATATTGTGCCTAGTGGCTGATGCTCTCTCTATTCCGCCCCTGGAAACTGTATAAAAACTCGCCCTAATGGCCACCAGGGGTTGCTGCCTCTCCTTCCGGTGCAGGATGACCCCAGCACGCTGGAACAATAAATTCCTCCTCGCTTTTGCATTGATCCTAGGCCCTGCATGGTTCACTCAGAGGGTTCCCAGTAGCTAAGGCTCGGCAGAGTCTTACAACACTACCTACTGGGTTCCAAGAGGTCAAACACCTGACCCCATGGCAACATTTTCTATTCAAGACACATCAGGAGCCCCGCAGCAAAACCAGAGTATGGGCAGCAAAGCAAGGGGCAGAACCAACATGTTGATTGGCATTAAAATGTGTGTGGGGGCGGGTAACTGGATGATGTGCAGGGAGTGACTTTGGAGCACTCAACCCTAAATGAGATGCCTTTCCCAAGCTTTTCCCCTCAAAGCTCAGTCACCTAGATGGGAGAGGAGGAGGAAAGATAATATAAGACCCAGAGGTGGTGTGTGACTCCACGGAAAGAGACTCTTCCTGACACAACAGAACTCATTGAGCTGTGACAGCACAGGTTCAAGTTAGGTGGGGTTCCAGCACCAGGAGTGGGAAGTGGGCACACAAAGAAGCAATCTACAGTGGATGCCTACTGGCCAAGGGAAAATCCGTTTTCACCAATGGAGCATTAAGGTAGGCTCCGTGCTCGGGAGTAGCTGGCCAACAGAGAACCATATCAATTGTGTTTTTGTGGACTTTTGTTTCATTTTGCTTTGTTTGGGCCCTTTTTGTTTTGTCTTTTGTTTTGAGTTTTGGTTTTGTTTCTTTCTTGATTATTTATTTATTTATTTATTTATTTATTTGAAAGAGAGAAATAGAACATAGAGTTGGGTGAGTGGGGAGATGGGAAGGAGCTGGGAGAAGCAGGCAGAGGAGAAACCATCACTAAAATATACTGTATGGAAAAAAAAGCCTCAATTAAAATAAAGGGAAGCAGCCGTGGGCATCACATTTGGAAGGAAGACTGGTGACGTGGAGGCCAGTGATGGGGCAGTGTTGGGGAATGGGAGTCCAAATTCCATAAGAATTTGTTAATTAAAGTGAAAAGGATGTCAAAATCGAAAAGGCAACAGAAAGGGCAATTTTAGTGTTAGCAGTCAGTATCTGAATAATGTACCTTTGCCAGTCCTGTAACACACAGGGAGTCGGTCCATGGTTCCAGGCGAGACACTGAAGCAGATGGGGAAGAGAACAGAGGAGTGTGAGGTGGCACACCCGGGCAGTGAGATGCCCACTGT
>LR749545.1:444996-469544 GCA_902729485.2 Mus minutoides
ACCAGTGATTCTTGGGATCATCTACAAATCTGCCTCCAAAGTTGGGGTTATAGAAAAGCACAGCCATTCCTGTCTCTTCTCATGGGTGCTGGGGATTTGAACTTGAGTCCTCATGCTTGTATAGCAAATGCTCTTATCCATTGTGCCATCCCATATTAAACCTTGTCTGGTTTATTGAGACACCTTTATGGTACATAATACCATTACAGTGGCCCACAACAAATAAAATTATTTCTTCTTCTTCTTCTTGTTCTTCTTCTTCTTCTTGTTCTTCTTCTTCTTCTTGTTCTTCTTCTTCTTGTTGTTCTTCTTCTTCTTCTTGTTCTTCTTCTTCTTGTTGTTCTTCTTGTTCTTCTTGTTCTTCTTGTTCTTCTTCTTGTTCTTCTTGTTCTTCTTGTTCTTCTTGTTCTTCTTGTTCTTCTTGTTCTTCTTGTTCTTCTTGTTCTTGTTCTTGTTCTTGTTCTTCTTCTTCTTGTTCTTCTTCTTCTTCTTCTTCTTTTTCTTCTTCTTCTTCTTCTTCTTCTTCTTCTTCTTCTTCTTCTTCTTCTTCTTCTATTTATTTACTGTATGCGAGTACACTGTAGCTGCCTACACTCCAGAAGAGAGTATCAGATCTCATTATGGACGGTTGTGAGCCACCATGTGGTTGCTGGGATTTAAACTCAAGACCTACAGAAGAGCAGTCAGTGCTCTTAACTACTGAGCCATCTCTCCAGCCCATAAATAGAATTTCTAGTCACAGAGACTTGACAGCCATAGTTTTCCAACCACGTGAAGTGCCTTTATTCCCAAAGGTAATTAATTTGTAACTATCACAGAAATATCTAAGTTAGGTAAGATTATCAGTGCTTGGCTTAAGTCATGGAAAGAATGATTTCAGTGGACAGCTGTTCATATAGTCTCCAAGCATCCCACCATAGATCAGTAACTGGGACAAAGAAAAGGATGCTTGTAAAATGGATTGTTCTATTATTGGTAATGTTGAGCTTGATAATGGGGCAAGTTACATGTAATTTGCCTACTGGTACAGTCCAAGAGAACATAATACTGTCTCTGTAGCATTCATTTAAAAACTGTGTACTGGGGCTGGCAAGATGGCTCAGTAGATAAAGGCATTTGCTGCTAAGCCTGTGAGCCTGAGTTCCTGTCACCTGGAACCCACCTGGTAGAAGGAGAGAACTGAGGACAGCTCACAAGTTGTCCTGTGACCTTTGCATGTATAGTGTAGCATTCACTAACAGATGGCGCTGAGAAAATAAGTGTTTTTAAAAAATGTGAAGCAGTTTGGATCTTAAAGGCTTGGCTTGTGGAATTGGCATCCTCACTTTTAGGAGAACATTGGTAGAACTTTTAAGAGCCATGTCCATGTCCCAGAGAGGGAATGTGTGTGTGGGGGTGATAGGAAGAGAGAGAAAGAGAAGGAGAGAGCATTAGTTGGTTAAGTCACAGGAGTATGTGCTTGAGGGAATGCTGGGACTTTGGCCCCTCCCACTCTCTACTCTTGCTTCCTCACCATCTTGAAGTATCTTTGTTTCTCAAGTTCTATTTCACCCACAGACCCTAAGCATAGGATCACCTTACTGTGAAGCCTCTGAAACCATCATCCCCAGGGAGTATTTCCTCTTTAGGTAATTAGTCACAGTGATGGGGAATTGCCTTACACATTGTACATTTCTTGAGTATGATGACCTTAACAGAGTTCCATAGGAAGAGTGCCTTGTGGTCTTCAGAGATATTTGTTCAAATATTTGTGGACAAAACATGTTACTGGAATATTATTTCCAGTGTGTTAAAAACAAGTATATAGAATAAAAAGCATAATGAATTCAATATTTATGCAGCAATGATACAGTGAGCAGCTGTTATGTACTGAGTACTTCTTCAGGCACTAAGGTACCATCAGGGAGCAAACCAACTAGAGGCTTGCCTTCATCAGTCTCTATTGTTTGAGAAGGAGAAAAATGTATCTCCCAAGCTATCCAGCTTCTTCATCTGGACCAAGGCAATAACTACCTATAGTATCTATCTCACATTCTTTCTCTGGAATGCCCTCGGCTGCAAGGAAATGGCTGGCTTACCATTACAAATTTCCCACTTGGGTTCTACCAACATGCAGTGATCTGTGATCTCTAGATATCACAGATACACAAGTCCTCATCCCAGTATAGCTCTGAAGAGCCATCTGAACTCCAGAGTCCCTCTTAGCTTCCAATGCAACTGTTTGGCATCTGGCATGCCCAGATCTCCTCTTCTTTTCCTGAAGGTGTTTCTAACAATTTTCCCAATCAACCCCCAGCATTCAGATCTTCCCCTTTTCAGAATCCATTTCCTATAGAACCCGTCCTAATGTTGGGGCCAGAGGTTGATGCTTTCCTCAAATAGATAATATCCCAGTGCTTACACATGTGTACACACACACACACACACACACACACACACACATGCACGCACGCACACACGCACACGCACACACACAGCCCTAAAGTGCTGAGCAATTGGAGAACTCTAGCTTGACTTGACTACCACCATTGTTTTTAAAAATTTTTTATTGTAAGGGTCATTTTGTACCAAGTGGCATAGGCACACATTCCAAGTCCTATATGATAAACAAGGACAAACTGTTTCCTAACTGATATCTGACAACTTACTAGGTACATTCTGGCTGACTGCCTTACAAACAACTTCCTCCTGCTGTGGGGTGGGGTGCAGGGGCTCGCCCAAGTGGCACTTCTGTTCATAAACACTCAGAAATGGAACTTTATGCAATTCTGAGCCGTCTGTTCCCTGTCCATCTACTGACACCCACCTTTGGTGGCTAGTGCTTGTATGGAGGAACTAGATTTTTCTGCAATAGCAAGGTAATGTGTATGAGGTTACAAATACATGATTCAACAGGGACAGCTAATAGCTGTGGTCTCAGTAACTTTGGACAAATCCCTGGTACAGTCTGGGAATAAGAAACAAGTACCTCAGACAAAACAAAAGCATTGTGTCCCAGTTTAGCTTGTGTTGTTGTGATAAAACACTGCCCAAAAGCAACCTGGGAAATAAAGTGTTCATTTGCCGTATGCTTTCAGATCACAATCCTGATATGCTGCAGACCCTCTCAAGTCCCTCATCTGCATGGGTCGAGTTCTCTGAAGCAAGTGCGCAAGGATTCTGCGATTGACAAACAGACTTACAAACAAGGGTGTGTGAATCTGAGTGTAATTGTGAGATCAAGCACCAAACTTTTATACAACGGGGAAGAAACCAGGCGAGGTACATCCATCAAGTTACAATGACACCATACAGTAGGAATGAATACATCACAATTTGCTCTACTCCTTGTGGGAGCTGGTGCCAGGGGGTTAATGTATTACCATAACCCCCCCTGTTTCTTAGGTCCAGGTAGATTCTAAAGAAGAGGAATTTATTAACTTGCTTCTAATCTACAATTTAGTTTGCTTTACCTGGTTGTAATGAAGATTCCTTTCTTAGTGGGAAGCCCATCNTTCTTCTTCTTCTTCTTCTTCTTCTTCTTCTTCTTCTTCTTCTTGTTCTTCTTCTTCTTCTTCTTCTTCTTCTTCTTCTTCTTCTTCTTCTTCTTCTTCTTCTTCTTCTTCTTCTTCTATTTATTTACTGTATGCGAGTACACTGTAGCTGCCTACACTCCAGAAGAGAGTATCAGATCTCATTATGGACGGTTGTGAGCCACCATGTGGTTGCTGGGATTTAAACTCAAGACCTACAGAAGAGCAGTCAGTGCTCTTAACTACTGAGCCATCTCTCCAGCCCATAAATAGAATTTCTAGTCACAGAGACTTGACAGCCATAGTTTTCCAACCACGTGAAGTGCCTTTATTCCCAAAGGTAATTAATTTGTAACTATCACAGAAATATCTAAGTTAGGTAAGATCATCAGTGCTTGGCTTAAGTCATGGAAAGAATGATTTCAGTGGACAGCTGTTCATATAGTCTCCAAGCATCCCACCATAGATCAGTAACTGGGACAAAGAAAAGGATGCTTGTAAAATGGATTGTTCTATTATTGGTAATGTTGAGCTTGATAATGGGGCAAGTTACATGTAATTTGCCTACTGGTACAGTCCAAGAGAACATAATACTGTCTCTGTAGCATTCATTTAAAAACTGTGTACTGGGGCTGGCAAGATGGCTCAGTAGATAAAGGCATTTGCTGCTAAGCCTGTGAGCCTGAGTTCCTGTCACCTGGAACCCACCTGGTAGAAGGAGAGAACTGAGGACAGCTCACAAGTTGTCCTGTGACCTTTGCATGTATAGTGTAGCATTCACTAACAGATGGCGCTGAGAAAATAAGTGTTTTTAAAAAATGTGAAGCAGTTTGGATCTTAAAGGCTTGGCTTGTGGAATTGGCATCCTCACTTTTAGGAGAACATTGGTAGAACTTTTAAGAGCCATGTCCATGTCCCAGAGAGGGAATGTGTGTGTGGGGGTGATAGGAAGAGAGAGAAAGAGAAGGAGAGAGAGCATTAGTTGGTTAAGTCACAGGAGTATGTGCTTGAGGGAATGCTGGGACTTTGGCCCCTCCCACTCTCTACTCTTGCTTCCTCACCATCTTGAAGTATCTTTGTTTCTCAAGTTCTATTTCACCCACAGACCCTAAGCATAGGATCACCTTACTGTGAAGCCTCTGAAACCATCATCCCTAGGGAGTATTTCCTCTTTAGGTAATTAGTCACAGTGATGGGGAATTGCCTTACACATTGTACATTTCTTGAGTATGATGACCTTAACAGAGTTCCATAGGAAGAGTGCCTTGTGGTCTTCAGAGATATTTGTTCAAATATTTGTGGACAAAACATGTTACTGGAATATTATTTCCAGTGTGTTAAAAACAAGTATATAGAATAAAAAGCATAATGAATTCAATATTTATGCAGCAATGATACAGTGAGCAGCTGTTATGTACTGAGTACTTCTTCAGGCACTAAGGTACCATCAGGGAGCAAACCAACTAGAGGCTTGCCTTCATCAGTCTCTATTGTTTGAGAAGGAGAAAAATGTATCTCCCAAGCTATCCAGCTTCTTCATCTGGACCAAGGCAATAACTACCTATAGTATCTATCTCACATTCTTTCTCTGGAATGCCCTCGGCTGCAAGGAAATGGCTGGCTTACCATTACAAATTTCCCACTTGGGTTCTACCAACATGCAGTGATCTGTGACCTCTAGATATCACAGATACACAAGTCCTCATCCCAGTATAGCTCTGAAGAGCCATCTGAACTCCAGAGTCCCTCTTAGCTTCCAATGCAACTGTTTGGCATCTGGCATGCCCAGATCTCCTCTTCTTTTCCTGAAGGTGTTTCTAACAATTTTCCCAATCAACCCCCAGCATTCAGATCTTCCCCTTTTCAGAATCCATTTCCTATAGAACCCGTCCTAATGTTGGGGCCAGAGGTTGATGCTTTCCTCAAATAGATAATATCCCAGTGCTTACACATGTGTACACACACACACACACACACACACACACACACACACACATGCACGCACGCACACACGCACACGCACACACACAGCCCTAAATTGCTGAGCAATTGGAGAACTCTAGCTTGACTTGACTACCACCATTGTTTTTAAAAATTTTTTATTGTAAGGGTCATTTTGTACCAAGTGGCATAGGCACACATTCCAAGTCCTATATGATAAACAAGGACAAACTGTTTCCTAACTGATATCTGACAACTTACTAGGTACATTCTGGCTGACTGCCTTACAAACAACTTCCTCCTGCTGTGGGGTGGGGTGCAGGGGCTCGCCCAAGTGGCACTTCTGTTCATAAACACTCAGAAATGGAACTTTATGCAATTCTGAGCCGTCTGTTCCCTGTCCATCTACTGACACCCACCTTTGGTGGCTAGTGCTTGTATGGAGGAACTAGATTTTTCTGCAATAGCAAGGTAATGTGTATGAGGTTACAAATACATGATTCAACAGGGACAGCTAATAGCTGTGGTCTCAGTAACTTTGGACAAATCCCTGGTACAGTCTGGGAATAAGAAACAAATACCTCAGACAAAACAAAAGCATTGTGTCCCAGTTTAGCTTGTGTTGTTGTGATAAAACACTGCCCAAAAGCAACCTGGGAAATAAAGTGTTCATTTGCCGTATGCTTTCAGATCACAATCCTGATATGCTGCAGACCCTCTCAAGTCCCTCATCTGCATGGGTCGAGTTCTCTGAAGCAAGTGCGCAAGGATTCTGCGATTGACAAACAGACTTACAAACAAGGGTGTGTGAATCTGAGTGTAATTGTGAGATCAAGCACCAAACTTTTATACAACGGGGAAGAAACCAGGCGAGGTACATCCATCAAGTTACAATGACACCATACAATAGGAATGAATACATCACAATTTGCTCTACTCCTTGTGGGAGCTGGTGCCAGGGGGTTAATGTATTACCATAACCCCCCCTGTTTCTTAGGTCCAGGTAGATTCTAAAGAAGAGGAATTTATTAACTTGCTTCTAATCTACAATTTAGTTTGCTTTACCTGGTTGTAATGAAGATTCCTTTCTTAGTGGGAAGCCCATCNTAGGAATGAATACATCACAATTTGCTCTACTCCTTGTGGGAGCTGGTGCCAGGGGGTTAATGTATTACCATAACCCCCCCTGTTTCTTAGGTCCAGGTAGATTCTAAAGAAGAGGAATTTATTAACTTGCTTCTAATCTACAATTTAGTTTGCTTTACCTGGTTGTAATGAAGATTCCTTTCTTAGTGGGAAGCCCATCTATTCCCTAAAGCTATTGTCCTTGGCAAACATTCTGCAGACCAGCTCTAAGCTGCTTTTGGCTCCTTTCTATGTAATGCTAAATACTTTCCCTGTCTCTAGATAGTTTTCTGAATTCCCACTGAAAATCAAGAATTCTCTAGGACCATTGGAACACTGGAAGGCTTAGCTTGTGTCAGGATTCATTCTATGCTTATAATAAAAATCCTACTAAATGAGCATGTGGATCCATATGCCAGACTAATGCAGGGATAAATCTGGGCTTTCTAGCTATGGGAATGCCAAGGTTCCAGGAGGATGGGTTTCCTTTGAAACCCTTTGCCTCAGGACTGCTTCCAGGTTTTCAGGCCTGCCAAGCAAGTCACTACTGGAGTGGATGTAGCACTGATATCACCCAAGAAAGCCAAAGCAGGAACCCTAAGGCACAGACCGAAGCAGAGACAATAGGATTACTGGCTTGCACTCTTTAGCTTATGTTCAGCTATCTCCTTTATGCCTCCCAGAACCACCTTCCCAGGGGTGGCATCATCCCCAGTGGGCTGGGCCCTCCCACATCAATCCATAGTCTAAGAAAATGCCACAAAGACATGTCTACAGGCCAATCTGATGGAGGTGTTTCCTCAACTGAGGGCTCATCTTTTTTTTTTTTTTTTTACTTTTTATTTATTTATTTTATATATGTGAGTACACTGTTGCTGCCTTCAGAGATACCAGGAGAGGGCATCAGATCCCATTACAGATGATTGAGAACCACCATGTGGTTGCTGGGAATTGAACTCAGGACTTCTGGAAGTGTCCTTAACCTCTGAGCCATCTCTCTAGTTCTGAGGTCTCCTAGGTGACTCTAGTTTGTGTCCCATTGTACAGCATTTTTCTTTTTGGAATTGTGTGTGTGTATGTTGTATATGTATGTATGCATGCTCACATGTGTGTATAGGTGCATGTGCACACACATGTGGGTCCCTGAAGTGTATCCAGTGTTTTCTCTGACCACATTTAATTTATTGAGGTAGGTTCTTTCACTGAAACTTAGCAATTCTGGCTAGTCTTGGTGTTGGGATTACCGGCAGATACTACACCTGCCCAGCCTTATGTAAATTCTGGGGATCTGAACTCCAGTCCTTAAGCCGTATGGCGAGTGCTTTCTCACTAGCCACTTCTCTAGGCCTCTAGTTACCATTTTAGCCTTATGTCCTAATCCGGCTTCTTCATAGTTTTCACACTAAAAATTTGTTTTGAGAGAGACTCTCAAGTATTCAAGGAAGGCTTGGAATTCATTTCTGCAACCTCTGGATTGCTGGGGTTAGATGTGAGGAACCACACCTGGTACTGCATGATACATGCTGCTGAACACTGGGCTCAGGACATCACACACGGCAGGCATATACTCTACCCCAGCCGAGCTATAGCTCTAGTCTCAGGCTGAAAATTTTGTTAAAGTAAAAGATATTTTACTTCAGTTATAACTTTTTTTTTAACTTAGTAGGAAACTTAAAGCCTGCGGCAAATTCTCAAATCCGAGCTTAAGGAAGAGGAAAAGGCAAAGACAAGATATTTTATCTCTACCCTCCTCCCTCTTCCTCTTTTTAATAAATGCATAATTCAGGACAGCCTTGACAAGTAGTTATGGATAATGGGTCTGCAAAAGCCACCCACCTATTCACAGGCCATCTACAGTTTTATAGCTACAAACCAGTCAGCTTTATGAGAGCTGGAAAATGGTGTGGGCTGAATTCTGGCCCCTGGCTCTCTCCCCATCTTCATAATGACCATGCCTGGGGCACTGGAGAGAGGGAGCGAGTGGAGCCATTTTGCAGGAGAGGACACTCTGATCATTCCAAAGTTGTTAGGCTTCCTGACAGTTGTGGGTGGAGAGAATGATGGAGCTGAGATGTGCAGTCCTTTCAGACTTCCTCGTTAAAGCACTGCAAGGTGCAGGCGGCGGGTGGCCCTCCCACAGCCTGTGTACTGATGGAGAACTCTGAGATTGTCACTTTCATGTTGATTCTCAATCCACTGGCTGTGTTCACTTTCCAGGACCAGGAGATCAAGTTGGACAGTAGCTTCAAGCCTTTGGATGGCCTTGGAGGATAACAGCTTTTTAGTTCAGTACATTTAGAAACAATTGCCTCTGTGAGCAAAAAAAAATCAGTATCACATCTAACGCTTGTCAGAGGCTGGGATTTTCCTGACTGTGCTGTGTTTGATTTCTTGCTTTACTCTTGGGACCACGCCCTTTGCCTTAATGCCAATGTGCTGAGCCCCTGCTGTCATCTGAACTGTTAGAGGGTAGAGTTTTCAAATGGTTTCTCAGGCTTACTTTGTCAAATTGGGAAGGAAAACACACAGCCATGTATAATAATCTGAGGCATGCTCTAAATTGTCTTTATTTTGTTGTGATCATGTTTGTCACAGCCTAGACCAACGTTGGGAGGAAAGGATTTATTTCATCTTACATGACATAGTAGTCCATCATCTAGGGAAGTCAAGGCAGGAGCTTGAAGCAGAAGCTGCTTACTGGCTTGCTGTTGGCTTATTTTCAGTTACCTTTCTTATGCAGCCCAGGTCCACTTGCCTAGGGATGGTACTGCCCACAGTGGGCGGGGGTCTTTCTACATTAATTATCAATGAAGAAAACGCCCCACAGACATGGCCATGAGCCAGCCTGGTGGGATTCTTTATTTTTAATTTTTATTTAAGGATCCTTCTCAGGCATGTCAGGTTGGCAACAGATTATATTTTAACAATATTCTACCTTGAGGGCAGCTGGCTTCTCCCAGGGTAAACCAAGATAGAGAAAGTATCCAAGAAGGAAGCTACAATCTGTTTATAATCTAACACCTGAGTACCACATGACTCCTATTTGTGTCTTGTGAGTCATTAGCTTGGCTGTCATTCGAGTGGTGAGACTCTAACAAAGGTGTGAAAGGCAAAAGGTGGAGACCGCTGAGGGCCAGTTGAAAAACAACTGCTTCAATTAGTATACCCCAGCAAGGCACTCAAACAAACCCCATGCTACTTATCTGTAAGTGCAAAATGCAGAAGGATATTAGATTCATGGACATTAAGTAACTTGCCTAAGCAATGTAGATATACATAAATAATGATGTAATCAACTAAAATAATTTAAAATACCATTATAATATATAATATTATGTGCAAATTTCCATAAAGAAAATTCAGGCCCCAGACATTTTATTTTCATTGTTTTGACAGTTTTTGCAGAATACCGTGTATTTACTATGTGACACTTGCCACAGTCATTGTTGTAGATTGTTTGTGTTCTAAAATTACATCTGTTGGCAACTTAATTCTGTGTAGGCTACTATGTCGAGGGAGGGACTTCGCAAATGCTTAGGATGTGACAGTGGAGACTGTATGAATTCAACTAGTGTTTTTCTTAAAGAAAGCACCAAGAACTTACTGTGTCATGTGAGGGCACGTGACAAAACGTAAACTGTGGACCAAGAACTACGCCCTTAGCAGACATTAGATATAAGTGTTGCACAGTCTTTATCCCAGAAATTGGGAGGCAGAGACAGGAGCATCTCTGTGAAAAGAAGGTCAACATGGTGAGTTCCAGGCCAGCCAGGGGCTACTTGGTGAGATGGTCTTAAACAAACAAACAAACAAACAAACAAATAAATAAAGCCACTTGGTGTATATTAATTTTCAAAGAAGATCAATATACAGCACTCCAAAATATGCTACTTTGATATAAGAATTATTTTGATCTGCAGGCAATAAAGAATCAACAAGTACAGGAAAAATTCTCACCCATCTTTTACCTTGGAGCAGAGCATACATTTCCCCTTGTAGATGGGATAAGTCTTCACAAGAAAAGCACCACTCTCCCTTGCATTGAGAGAGAATGACTTCTTTATAGAGATAGAGATTCTAGTTGTCTAGATGAGAATGACTCCTATAGGCTCATTTGTTTGACTACTTGGTGCCTAGTTGGTGGACTTGTTTGGGAAGGACTAGGAGGTGTGGCCATTGGAGAAGGGAAGTCACTACTGGGAGCAGGATGCCCAAGTCATTCTCAGTCATCCACATCTTGCTTGTGAATCAAGATGTAAGTTCTCAGGATCTGCCTCCATGCCATGCCAGCCTGCCTACTGCCATGCTCCCTGACATGATGGTCATAGATTATAATGCTCTGCAACCTTTTCCTTTTCTCCACCAAATCCAACTCCTTTTTTTCTAGAAGTTGCTTCTGTTATGGTGTCTTATCACAGCAATAGAAAAGTAGCTAAGATAGAGAGTCCCATTGAAGTGTGTCTGTGTAACCAGACCTTGCTCAGGGAATCTTCATCTTCCCATCAGAGCCTTGAGCATTCTTAGTCTTAACTTCATGGCTCTGCAAGCTGTGGAGCTCCAGCGCTCAACCGGCTCTTTGAGGTTCATTTCTTCTCTACAAATGTAAATATTAATGGAGACTGTGCAGTCTTTCTCCCATCAGGCCTTTCTCCCATATACACTTGTCTATCCTTTCCGTATTCCCAAAGCAAGCAAAGCAACAACAAAAAGAAGCTAATAAAGAGACCCAGGGCACAGGCAGACTCTCTTTGGGAGTATCCTTTGAACTCTCTCTGATCACAGAGGTTCACAGCAGCTCCCATTTTTGACTGGTTTCATGGGTCTGGATATATTTTATGGATGTGAAAAAAAAAATCAGGCATGCCCCAGTTCTAGCAGTCCCAGAATGTAAGACTAGAATTTACCAGGGGCCAATTAACCAGCCGGTAGCTCTCTTGCAAGGATGCGCTCACTTTTGCAAAGCATTAATGAGCACAGAAGGTCCTTCTGCGTGTCAGTGTTTACATGTAGCTGCTGAAGCTGAGGGATGATGGACACTCGAGGCTGAGCTGGTATCAAACGTTTAATTGGAGATGAAGATGCAAGTTTTCTGCAATGATCGGTTGTCGCCGGGCTCCCAATCTTAAGTGTGAAAATACGATGCTATTTACAGATACTGAATCAGCCTGCCTGCCTCCAACCTTCCAACCATCTACTCCACCCTCCTGCTGCCAATTCATCTTCTTCCATCTTTCACCCTCTTCCCCTCCAGCTGAAAGCAACTCAGTTCAGATGGGATAAGCTCCTCCAGGCTGACTTCTCACCACAGCTAATACGAGCACGGAACACCGTCCTTTCTTAACTTAGCTTACACCGTGCTGCCTGCCAAAAATGTGCCTGACTTTTCTTCCACCTACCACACACAGACCCTTGCAGCCTTCACCTTGCTCTTCTGGTCTCTGGGTTTCCTGCAGGGGCATAGGGAAGTAAACGTCAACAGAAAGGCCAGGCATAGGGAAGTAAACGTCAACAGAGAGGCCGGGGGGTGCCAGGGGGGCCAGGGGGGGCCAGGGGGTGCCAGGGGGTGCCAGGGGGCGATTGTTTTGCTGGCTGTACTTAGTTTGCCTGATGAAACAATCTGTCTTTTTTTTTTAATGCACAAGTTGCATCTATTGTAGGCGAGCATCACACTCTGCATGACCTGTACTTTGTGTGTATAAGAGTATTTTATCAATCATAAACAAAGTAGATTCAGGAATGAAAGAGGTGGCTCAGTGGTTAAGAGCACGTACTGCTCTTGCAAAGGACCAGGGCTCAGTCCCCAGCACCCGTGATGGGCAGCTAACAACTGTCTGTACTGCCAGCTTCAGGATGATCTGATGTCTCTAGCATCCATGGGCACCTACACACATAATTAAAAAGGAATATCTTTTAAAAGTAGAGTCACATGCAAACCTTTTTAAAAATCTGTTTTTAGATCTATTATTTTATGTATATTAGTGTTTTGCCCACATGTATGTATGTATGTATGTATGTGCACTACATATGTACATGTTCAAGTCAGAAGAGGATATCAGAGCCCCTGGGGCTAGAGTTACAAATAGTTGCGAGCCACCACATGGGTGCTGGAAATCTAACCTGGCTCCTCTGCAAGAGCAATAAGGACTCTTAATGGCTGAGGCAATTCTCCAGCCCTCTATGCAACTTTTAAAAGATCTTGTCTATTGTATAATTAATGGTTTGTATGCGTGGATACTTAACTCACATAAAGACGGGGCAAAAGACAAGGAAAGGAATGGAACGGTGATGGAAGTCAGCGCTCAGTACCTGGTCAGAATCATGGGTTTCCTGAGACTCTCCTGCTAACCCATGCTTGTCGGTGTTCCCTGGCATCAGCGTCAGACAAAACAGCCTCCCTGCAGCCCTGCGTTAATGCAGCCTGTCTCTGTGAGGCTTCACATCCAACCACGGGATGTTTGATGCCTAACATGCTGGTTACTCAAACGTGGATTCTTGCTCTAACCTGATGACTCTTGATTTCAAGCCTTAGGTCTTGATAGACATCAACATCACCTTCTTTGTCATTATGCTAGAGATGGGAGAGTTAGGTTTCTCTCCCTCCGTAGGGTGACTCGAGGATCCTTATCGCTAGTGGAAAGCTTTCCTTCATGTTTGGTTCTTGCTGAGAATGATTGACTTTCCAATTCTGTCTTCTATAATCCCTGCTGCTCCCCACCCCGCTCCCTTTCTAGGTTAGATCTTTAATCCCACAAGCTCAGCATTAAACCCAATATCCTGAGAGCAGCAGGTCAGGGCTTTAGCTGCTTTAAACGGACTACTAAGGCACAGTCTCCTAATGCACAGGGGAAACTCAGAGTGATACGTGGCAGCCAGAGTGATACGTGGTAATGTGGTAACGAAGTACTAAACGGATAAAATGTTCCTACGACAGGCACCTGAAGCAGTGCAGGGAAAAACTCCAAGATGAGAGGATTCCATTGACTATCAGAAGGGAACACCAGTAAAAGTCTTCAAGGACTTATGCATTGTGGCACCATCTGCAACACTAAAGACTGACAACCACATGTCAGTTGTGTGTCTGTTGACTAATCTGTGGTTCATCTATAGAACTAAATCTCAAGTAATTTAAAAAGAATGAAAATTACACACTTCACTTTGGAATCATTTCCAATGACTATTTTAATTGCAAACATCAAGTTCCAGAACAATGTGTACAATGGGCTAAGGAGATGAGAGAAATCTTTGCATATCTGTATGTCATTACTTGTTATTTTTAAAGACAGTGTCTCCTGTAGCCCAGGCTGACCTTACAGTCTTTATGTAGTTGAGGACTGCCATTGAATTTTCAGTCCTCCTGGTTTCACCCCCAGAGGGCTAGGATTTCAAGATACCAACAACCAGAGGTGGTTTATCTGGTGCTGAAGGTTGAACCCAGGGCTTTGTGTATTTGAGGCAAGAACACCACCAACTGTGCTACATTGACTATATCATATTTGTTTACGTTTAAAATTAAAAGTAGCTTTAGGAGGTGGATAGAAGAGGCAAGGCTGGAAGCTAAACTTCCCTGAATGTGGCTATATTAGTTATCTGTGGCCACTAAACAACTTTCTCCAGAAGCATAGTGGCCTAGAATAATAATGGTATTATTTAGATGTTCTGAAGGCCAGGAGTTCAGAGCAGCTCAGCTGGGTGGTTCCAACTTAGATTCTCTTTGTGAGATTGTGAGCAAGTTGTTGGCTAGAATTCTAGTCATATAAAGATTCCATTAGGGGCTAGAAAATTCACCTCACACGTTTTAAATTGTGTTTTAGATTTATTTCTTTTCTTAAAATGTGTAGGAGTGTTCTGCCTACATGTATGTATATGCACCAAATGTGTACCTGGTGCCCAGAGAGGTCTGAAGAGGGCATCAGATTTCCTGGAACTGGAGTTTTGGATGGCTGTGAGCCGATATGTGGGTGCTGGGACCTGAACCCAGGTTCTCTGTGAGAACCAGGCTCTCTGGACTGGGATCATGTCATCAGCACCCCTATTGTGGTTTTTGGCAGGAAGCTGTGTTTTCTTGCAACGCATACTTTCTCTACATAGGATGACTCCAGCATCCTCACTGTCCAGCAGTTGTCTAGAGCAAGCAGCTGAAGTGTGGAGAGAGCCACAGAAGGCGTCCCTTGTTGCTGCACCATTTCTTCCATTAGAAGCAAGGCATGCAGCCTCACTCATGCCCAAGGTGAGGCAGTTGCCTCCACCTTTTGAAGGATATGAAAGGATCTGCAAACACATTTTAAAGCTCTGTAGAACCCAGTTTCAGAGATTTGCATCTGAAACCATATTGCTGTTTAATGTAATTATAAAATAAATCAAAATAAAAAGAAAACTTAACTCTTAAAGATCAAAAGCAAAATCAATTCATCTTTTTTTTTTTTTTTTAGATTTTTAATGACTTAATTTGAATCGTGTGTGTATGGGGTGGGGGAGTACAGGCATGAGAGTGCAGGTCCCTGTAAAGGCCTTAGTTATTGGATTCTCGAGGGGTTGGCATCACAGGAAGTCGTGAGCCACCTGGTGTGGGTGCTGGGAACCAAAGTCAAGTCCTCTCTGCACGCACTGTGTGCTCTGTGCCCTTAACCTCTGAGCCATCCCTCTAGTTCCAACATAAGCTAATGTAAATACACATCAAGTCAATGGTTTAAGCAGATGGGATCTGTTTTTCCTGACTTTTATTGTAGTAAGAACAGTCGACGTGGGATCTATATTTTCAACCATTTTTCATGCACACTCAGGACTGTTGATCGCAGGGGCAGTGCTGTTATGCAGCTCCCCTGAGCTTCTTCATCTCATTGGACTTTCCTGCCAAGTTCACCCACTAGCAACTCTGTATTCTTTCTCCCTCAGTCCCAAGAAGCTGCCATGTTATGCTTCAATTGTATGAACTCAATTATTTTAGGTACTTCACGTAAGTGTAGCTATAATGAACTATTAATTATTATCATTATTAATTATTATTGTGGTTGGCTTACCTCATTTGGTGCAGTGTTCTCAAGTCTATTTGCATTGTTACATACAGCAGGATTGCCTTCTTCATCAAGGCTGACTGGTATTTCATTGTGTGTGTGTGTGTGTGTGTGTGTGTGTGTGTGTATACAGTGTCTTCTTTGTCCACATAACTGTTGATGGGCACTGAGTTGTTTCTTTTGCACTTTGATTATTGTAAACAGCTGTGTGGTCTGAGTGCTGTGTTTTTCTGGATGTATACCCCAAAGTGGCATTGCTGGGTCAAAGGCCGGTTCTGTTCTAGTTTTATTCTTCAGGGTCATCTCAGCTTTGTTCCTGACTAACAGGATTATTTGTATTTTTCACCAGCATTTGCAAGGTTCTCCTCTCACCAACATTTGTCTTTTTCCCCCCATAGTGGCTATCCTGACAGGCCAATTACTTTAAAATAGAATAAGTTGGTCAGACAATATAGAGGTGTCTATCCAGAGGATAAAAATAATTGTAAAGAAATCTTATTTTAAAAAATAATTTAAAATAATTAATTAATTTTAATAATTAAATAATATTTATTTAAATAAATATTAATTTAATATCCTGAAACTAGTAAATAAAAATATTTCTCTATGTAGCAAACCCTATATACTTACTGTGCTGGTGAGTTTTATATCAGATTGATATAAGCTGCAGTCATTGGAGAGGAGAGATTATCAACTGAGAAAAAACCTCTATAAATTCATGTTGTAGTTGGGGGTGGGGTGGGGGTGGCTGTCCTCACCTTTAATCCCAGCCTTTGGGAGGCAGAGGCAGGAGGATCTCTGTGACATCAAGGCCTGGTCTACGAGAGTAAGTTCCTAGACAGCCAGGGCTACATAGAGAAACCCTGTCTAGAAAAACACACCAAACCAAAAGATCTCATTGTAGACCAGCCTGTAGGGCATTTTTAAAATTAGTGATTGATGTAGGAGAGCCCAACCCATGGTGGGTGCTTCTACCCCTGGGCTGGTGGTCCTGTGTTCTATAAGAAAGCAGGCTGAGGAAGCCATAAGGAGCAAGCCCATAGACTCTGCATCAGCTCCTGCCTCCAGGTTCCTGCCCTGCTTGAGTTCCTGCCCTCACTGCTTTTGGCGATGAACTGCTCTATGGAACAGTGAGTAAGATAAACCCTTTCCTCTACAAGTTGCTTTTGTTCATGGTGTTTTTATCACAGCAGCAGTAAGTAATTCTAACCAAGTTGCTTACACTTTATTAATACCGTAACATATTATTAGGTACATATGTAAGTTTTATTTTGAAACTAATTATATATGTGCATATATATCTCAAATAAATATTTTTATTACTATATTAAGAACTTGAATATTTAAGCAGAAGAGGAGAGCTAAAAATGTAAAATTGAATGAGTCAAGTAGAAAATTCTATAATCTTAAATATGATATGGAAAACTAATACAAATTGATGTCATCTTTTCTTTTTAAATAAACATGCCAGTTGAGTGTGGTGGAGTGCAGCTGTAATAATCCCAGCACTCAGGAGGCTGAGACAGGAGGATTGCAAGTTTGAGGACAGCCTAGGGTAGAGTGCCCTTACCTCAAGAGGGAAAAACTAGCTAAGGGTTGGGGGAGGGCTCAGTCGGTTAACTACTGGCCCTGCAAGCTTGAGGACCTGTGTTTGGTCCCCCGAATCCAGGTAGGTTAAGAAGCTGAGGGTGGCGGCACATGTCTGTAATCCCAGTAGGATTTCTTTAGTACAATGGAGGAGGTGCTGGGAGCCACTGCTGACTAGCTGACTTAGTCTAAGTGGCATCTTGAGGCCAAAGAAGAGACCTTATGAAGGCCGATGGCACCTGAAAACAGCACTCAGACTGACCTTAGGCCTCCATTTGTACTCTCATACGCGCGCGCGCACGCGCACACACACACACACACACACACACACACACACACACCGTTGTCTTAAGGTTTCATTACTATAAAGAGACACCATGACCAAGGCAACTCTTATAAGGACATTTGACTGGGGCTGGCTTACAGGTTCAGAGGTTCAGTTCATTATCATGGCAGGAAGCATGGCAGTGGGCAGACAAACATGTACATTCATCCACACATTCACGCATATATATGCACATGCACATGTGTACAAACACACACACACGCACACGCACACACACGCACACACACATAAAGTAAATAAAACTAAAGAAACAGCCATGGGAGATGCTAAGGAAACCATTCATTATGAGACCTGATATTCACCTGTTTTTTCTGGTTTGGATTGTAGCTTCTTAATGTTACAACGACTTCATAACAGCTGCTTGAGGAACCTGAAGCCCTAAGCTCTCAGGGTGAATGGTAAGAAGGGAGGTGAATGTAAGGGAGGTGAAAGGGCGAGAATGAACAGGAATCCCTGAAGATGGACTGGGAGCCACGGTAGCTCTCTCGTGCTGGTGGCATGGCATCCTGCTGGAGGGAGCCTTGGTTATGGGTCTCAGTATACACTCAGCCTAATGGGCAGAGCTGCAGGAGTGTACTAGGGAAAAGTGAGTGGCTAGAGGTAAGATTTCGCCTCCAGCCCATGAAGGGAGGCAATTAATGAGTTTTCTACAGGTGAGCTTTGCTTCCACCTTTCAGATCTCCTGTGGAACCCCCACCCCCATCCCTAACCACCACCACCATGACACAATGACATGTCCTGGATAGAAACATACAAGGAAAAGGAATGCTGGGGAATACAGTCAGAGCCACCTGACACCATGCAAAAACCATGGCTATGAAGTCCACCTAGGGAATGTGGAAAGCACCAGGCAAGGTAGGTAAATAACCACGGGCACGCATGGAGTACTGGCTTCACTGGGCACAGATGCAAGCTGGATGAAACCTTCAAAACACGGTATGGCTTATGCCTCATCTTGTGATGCAGTCAGGAATATTTAAGCATCCAACAAATTCCTCCTATCACACAGAAGACTTGAGTATGATCTAGCCTCAAGCCCCAGCTATGAGTTTATGGGAAATACAGCGGAATAAAGACAATTCTGAAGAGCGGCACAGTCAAGTCCTCAGCCCAATCTGATGTATGAGAGATTGCACAGAATCCCTCCACTCAGCTTCTTGAACATGTAAAGCACAAAGAAAACAAATTGCAGAGAAAACAGAGGTGTGTGTGTGTGTGTGTGTGTGTGTGTGTGTGTGTGATTCTTCAGTTTTTAAAATTATTCAAAAGAAGTCTCAACTATCCCAACTGAGATCATTTGATACACCCACCAGCCCAACGTCTAGCTTAGCATCACAGTACTTAGTAGAGTATCAGTTGCTTACCTTTGTAATTGTGACTTGAAGCTGTGACTCCTCATGACTGCCTAGCATCAAGCAGTAATAGGCTCATGAGAAATCTCAGAAGAAGGGGTGGAAAGATTATAAAAGCCAGCAGACCAGGCTTCTGTAGGCATCTTCTATAGACGACAGGAAAACTATACCCATGAATTCTCAACAGTATGGTCAACGGAACAATCTCATCATGATGAGCACATTAGGTGATACGCCAATGTGGAAGTGGACGTTCCACATGGTCCCACCCTTTACATGACGAGCTACAGGCGGTCAGTGACTTCTGAGAGCGGGAGAACTAGTTTCACCAAGGTTGTTCAAATCCAAGAGGTTAGCCCTGGACACGTGAAGAAACCTAATTGGATTCAGTTGGTTATGTTTGTGTGTGTGCATATGTATTCATTCAGATAGATATATACCTATTTATATATGATAAAAATAATAATCAAAGAAGAGTTCATGATTTTGGGAGGAGTTGAAGGGGAAGTGACAGGGTCAGGAGTGGATGGAGAGAATATGAGGTTCTCAAAAAAAAATTGTCGAATCGAATAAAGAGATGCTAAGCTTACCACAAGTTCCAGCAAAGATCAGAATTCAAAACGCATGGAGGGTTTTCTATGGTGTCCAGCTGGAAGCCGAAACATTGTTGAATCATTTTGACCTGACAACCACATGCGTACATGCACATCCCACGCAAAGACCACTGGGATAGTCATTGTGGAGGTGGGAAACATGGCCATCCACAGAAAACCTTGCCCTTCCAAGACAGCACCTATAAGTTTGTCCTCCTGGAAGCTCAGACATGAAGCTGCAGATGGGGAAAGTGATGTCAGAAAATGGAGTGGTTTGTCACAGCCACTACGTGGCTGAACTGGCATTAGAATCCACATGTGACTTCATGTGAGTCCACAGAATTGGGAAGGCCAGGACCTTATTGACTTTTCTGGCCAGAGGCCAGGATCTATAAAAGGAGACAATGTTAGGAAGAGGTTTGAATATCAAAATCAAATTTAAATTAGTGTCAAGAATTAAGTCAGCTTTCTAGTCATACAGTTATTCCTCCTTCCACAGAAACATGGAAAATAGCTTGCTTTTCTTTTAGCCAATTTAAAATGCTCAATTTCTTTTTCTTTTCTTTTCTTTTCTTTTCTTTTCTTTTCTTTTCTTTTCTTTTCTTTTCCTTTTCCCTTTCCTTTTTCTTTTCTTTCCTTTCATCTCCTCTTCTTTCCTTTCTTTCTTTCTTTTTTGTTTTTTGAAACAGGGGTTCTCTGTGTAGTCCAGCTGTCCTGGAACTCACTCTGTAGACCAGGCTGGCCTCAAACTCAGAAATCTACCTACCTCTGCCTCTTAAGTGCTGGGATTAAAGGCATGTGCCACCCCATACCTAGCAAAATGCTCAATTTCTATGCTTTTAAAAATAAAAAAATGAAGCTGGTGGTAATGGTGCACACCTTTGTTCCCAGCACTTGGGAAGCAGAGGGAGGCAGATCTCTGTGAGTTTGAGGCCAGCCTGGTCTACATAGTGAGGTCCAGGTCAGCCAGGCCTACATTGAGGCTAAGACCTCTGTCTTAAAAAACCAAAACTAACTAAGTAACTAACTAATGAGATTAGCAGATTATAACTAAAAAAAAAAATTGCATCACTATGGAGCTGGACACTTGACTTGACTGTTAAGTGCACTGGTTAGCCTTCCAGAGGGCCCAGATTCAATTCCCAGCACTCATGTGGCAGCTCACTATCATTTGTAACTCCAGTCCCCAGGTACCAAAGCCTCTGTGGGCGCCAGGTGTGAACATGATGCGCAAACACACATGCAGGAAAAGAAAACGTATACATTAATAAAAATGAATAAGTATTTCTTAAAAATCAGCAACACAAAGTGCCATTTCAATTATATATTTTAGCCAAGGAAGGCATAGGTGTGGGGTGTGGGATGGACAAGGTTGGAGAAACGAAGGCATGGAGAAAGGCATAAAGGAGAATATTAGCAGAGGCATAAAAACACACTCTGAGAGGAAGATTAGTGATTACACACTGTCCTCTTTTCGTTATTGCTATTCATTCGTGCCCCAGGCTTCCAAATGATTTTTTGCCTATTATTTCTGTCCTTTGAAAATCTGCACAACTGATTGTGCTGTTCTTAGGAGTCAGCTACCTAGGGTGAAGGAAGAAAGCATGCAGAAGGGCCTGCCAAGAGGTAGAGTGCAGAGAGAGCTCTAAATGAGAACACAGGCGAGCTAAGACCATCTTCTGCTTGACATACTGCTGTCCTGGGGCTAATCTCTACAGGAGTACATAGCCCCAGGGGGTGGCTTATCCACTGGAGAAAAGCACAGAGGCCCTGATTCCCAGACCCCAGAGCAGGTGGCCTGGTTGCAAGAGCTCTCACTTGGTTCAGCAGAGAATCCTAGGCTTCTGCATGCCAGGGGAAGTTTCAGAAGGGAAATTACCATTCTGTTTCCTTACTCATTTTCAGTCTCTATTTCTGTATTTTGGAATGTGTGAACTTTACCGAAGATAACTTGAACACACACATAAGATCGCACCACCCATAATTAAAATGGTGGAAAAAAATAAGTTCCTGAACTGGGAAACTCTGCTTTAAGATATATGTAATATAGGGCGTGGAGAGACATCTCAGTGGTTAAGAGCACTTGCTGCTCTTGCAGAGAATCAGAGTTTGGTCCCCAGTGCCCACATGGTGGATCACAACCATCTGTAACTCTAGTTTCAGGGGATCTCACACCCTCTTCTGACCTCCTTGGGCACCAAGCATGTAAACAGTACACAGATATGCATGCAGGCAAACACAACACCCATAGGGGTATAATAAGATAATAAATGTGAAAAATTGTAATCTAATGATACTTTTAATGAATTTATATATTAGAAGTAGAAATAAATCTAGGTAATTGTGACCCTAAAGCAATAATTATTGTTTATAATCTAGTTACCAATTTAGCAAAGATCTTCATTTGATGATTTACTTGGCCTTTTGAATATAATTTTTAAGTTTCAAAAATGAGAGTGGGAGTGGGGAGAGGGAGATGGCTCCGTGGGTAAAGGCACTTGCTGCCAAGCTTGACGACCTGAGTTCAATTCCTGGAACCCACATGGTGGAAAATGAGAACTTATTCCTGTCCTCTGACCTCCACACATATGCCATGGCATATGCACCTTCCTCTCCTTTACAATAAATGAACGTGGAGTTAAAATGTCTCCTCTGTATTAGCATCAGGCACAAAACAATAAACGTCTAACTGAAGCATCAAAGCAAACCAGCCAGCAGCCATTCTGGAAGCATTTCCCAGCCAGCAGCCATTCTGGAAGCATTTCCCAGCCAGCAGCCATTCTGGAAGCATTTCCCAGGCAAGACCCTTCTTCCTCTGTTTTCAATCAGAAAGACTCTGACAGGATGGAACCAGAAAAACATTTTTTTATTTTAAAAAATGCCTAGAAGCTTCTATGTCTTATTACCTTGCTTAGGGCAGAGAAAAGATGAGGCGTAATTCCATGAGGCAACCTGCACGCTGGACAGACTGGCTGATGGATGGATGGACGGACACCAGTTCATAGCAGTGATCAAATACTTCATGAGATCCTTTTGGATCAAGAATGGAGGGGGGAAGGACTCTCTTAATGTCTGGTGAACTTAATGTCCAGTGAGGCAGAAAGAAAAGCAATCATGTGGTTGGTCAAGGGTCTCGAAATTAGAACGTGATGACCTTGAACCTTTTAAATACTGCAAATGTATTGACCTGAAAAAGACCAGAACTTTCCATGCATCTAACAGGCATTGATTTAATTGGTAATGATTCCTAGGAATGACGCTAGCCTCTTGGGCAAAGATGAATGAGAAAGGCACGGCTCATGAGAGAAGGTGAAGACATGAACAGATTGGATGGGTCCCTTTCAGTGTCAGGCAAAGGTCAGGAAAGGATGTGAAGAATGACAGAAAGCTGAGAGGGTTGAAAGTAGACTCCCAGAAGAACACATAGGGCACCTTTGACATGGGGCAGTGGTTGGAAAAGGGGCCCTTGTCCTATTGAAGTAATTTAAGAATCTTCACAGAGTATATTATGAGAGTATGAGTTTCTACTCATGAAACTGCCTTGAGGGACCTGTGAATATAATCATGGGAGGGACAACTCTAATAAAGGAGACCAAAAGACATTGGGATTTAAGTTGAAGTCTGGCTACCTCGATGCAAGGATCCATGAAATGGAAGGGCACACAAACCTATGCCCCATCTCTGACCCAGGTAGAGGAAGCCACAGACTCTGATGTGAGCAGTCCCTGCATGTGATCTGATCCATCGTCGGTGCATTTCCTGTACTAAGAATGAGAATACCTGGCTCAAACACCTTAACATGCCCCAATCCCACCACACACTGCACTTGCTCAGACTTTACCTCACCAAGTGGTCCAAGGTCATTCTTCCTATGGATTTTCATAAGGAAAGAGAATGTGATGACCACTTAGGATTGGTAGATTTGACTGTAAATCACAAAATTACTTGGAAGTGACTGGAGACCACTGAACAGGACAACCAGGCAGACCTTTCAGATCCATTTGTGCCTCTACGGCTGGGATGGCTGCAATCAGGGTTTGACCCTCAGCCGGCGAGGCACACTGACTAGAGTGGTAATCACCAGCAAAGGCCCTCTGAGGAGTGACTCAGCAGTACTTGGGTAAGGAGCATAAGGGATGTATTGACCCAGAGGGGGAGGTGAGGAAAAGCTGGGAGTTGGGTAAGTAGTCCCCAAGGTACCACTGGCACCAGAGAAGATGACAACCGCATCCCATTGCACTGACTGCTGGGGCAGGGAGCACTGACTGCTGGGGCAGGGAGCACTGACTGCTGGGGCAGGGAGCACTGACTGCTGGGGCAGGGAGCACTGACTGCTGGGGCAGGGAGCACTGACTGCTGGGGCAGGGAGGGGGGAGTGCTGTTCTACCTTCCAATTACCAGACTTTGGAGAAATTCAAAATGTTTATTAGAGCATTCAATTCATGTTTGCAAACATTTAACTCAAGACACATGCTGGTGGCCTAAGCTAGGGCCATTGAGGAAAAGGAAATGCTGATTTAGGAATTGCTTCTCTCAGATTGCCCATAGACATTTGTGTGTGTGGGGGTATTTTCTTGACTGATGGTTGGTGTGGGAGGGCCAAGCTCACTGTGAGGTGTGCTGGTCCCGAGTTATGTAAGAAAACAGATTTATCAAGCCAGTCAGCAGTCCTCTGAACACGTGGGTGCATCATCCCATGGTGGGGTCCTAATTTGATGGTGTTACTGGGAGGTGGTGGGAACTTTAGGAGGAGAGGTCTCCTTGGAGGGAGTAGATTTGTGGACCCTCCCTCTCTTCCCCCTTGCCTCCTGTCCACCGTGGGATGAGCCATTTTGCTTCACCACACATTTCCTTGTAATTTGTTCTGCTACACCACAGGGACCAAAGCAAAGGAGTCAAGAGACCCTGGACAGAGACCTCTGACAGCAGCAGTCAAAACATACCTTTTCACCTCAAAGTTGATTTATCCAAGTACTTTGTCACACTTACGGATGACAGACTGATATTCATACAGTTGTTCTCAAGAAGTTGCTGGCAGTCTTTTTTTTTTTTTTTTTTTTTTTTTTTTTTTTTTTTTTTTT
>LR749545.1:470044-505033 GCA_902729485.2 Mus minutoides
CCCGCTCCCTTTCTAGGTTAGATCTTTAATCCCACAAGCTCAGCATTAAACCCAATATCCTGAGAGCAGCAGGTCAGGGCTTTAGCTGCTTTAAACGGACTACTAAGGCACAGTCTCCTAATGCACAGGGGAAACTCAGAGTGATACGTGGCAGCCAGAGTGATACGTGGTAATGTGGTAACGAAGTACTAAACGGATACAATGTTCCTACGACAGGCACCTGAAGCAGTGCAGGGAAAAACTCCAAGATGAGAGGATTCCATTGACTATCAGAAGGGAACACCAGTAAAAGTCTTCAAGGACTTATGCATTGTGGCACCATCTGCAACACTAAAGACTGACAACCAATGTCAGTTGTGTGTCTGTTGACTAATCTGTGGTTCATCTATAGAACTAAATCTTAAGTAATTTAAAAAGAATGAAAATTACACACTTCACTTTGGAATCATTTCCAATGACTATTTTAATTGCAAACATCAAGTTCCAGAAGAATGTGTACAATGGGCTAAGGAGATGAGAGAAATCTTTGCATATCTGTATGTCATTACTTGTTATTTTTAAAGACAGTGTCTCCTGTATCCCAGGCTGACCTTACAGTCTTTATGTAGTTGAGGACTGCCATTGAATTTTCAGTCCTCCTGGTTTCACCCCCAGAGGGCTAGGATTTCAAGATACCAACAACCAGAGGTGGTTTATCTGGTGCTGAAGGTTGAACCCAGGGCTTTGTGTATTTGAGGCAAGAACACCACCAACTGTGCTACATTGACTATATCATATTTGTTTACGTTTAAAATTAAAAGTAGCTTTAGGAGGTGGATAGAAGAGGCAAGGCTGGAAGCTAAACTTCCCTGAATGTGGCTATATTAGTTATCTGTGGCCACTAAACAACTTTCTCCAGAAGCATAGTGGCCTAGAATAATAATGGTATTATTTAGATGTTCTGAAGGACAGGAGTTCAGAGCAGCTCAGCTGGGTGGTTCCAACTTAGATTCTCTTTGTGAGATTGTGAGCAAGTTGTTGGCTAGAATTCTAGTCATATAAAGATTCCATTAGGGGCTAGAAAATTCACCTCACACGTTTTAAATTGTGTTTTAGATTTATTTCTTTTCTTAAAATGTGTAGGAGTGTTCTGCCTACATGTATGTATATGCACCAAATGTGTACCTGGTGCCCAGAGAGGTCTGAAGAGGGCATCAGATTTCCTGGAACCGGAGTTTTGGATGGCTGTGAGCCGATATGTGGGTGCTGGGACCTGAACCCAGGTTCTCTGTGAGAACCAGGCTCTCTGGACTGGGATCATGTCATCAGCACCCCTATTGTGGTTTTTGGCAGGAAGCTGTGTTTTCTTGCAACGCATACTTTCTCTACATAGGATGACTCCAGCATCCTCACTGTCTAGCAGTTGTCTAGAGCAAGCAGCTGAAGTGTGGAGAGAGCCACAGAAGGCGTCCCTTGTTGCTGCACCATTTCTTCCATTAGAAGCAAGGCATGCAGCCTCACTCATGCCCAAGGTGAGGCAGTTGCCTCCACCTTTTGAAGGATATGAAAGGATCTGCAAACACATTTTAAAGCTCTGTAGAACCCAGTTTCAGAGATTTGCATCTGAAACCATATTGCTGTTTAATGTAATTATAAAATAAATCAAAATAAAAAGAAAACTTAACTCTTAAAGATCAAAAGCAAAATCAATTCATCTTTTTTTTTTTTTTTAGATTTTTAATGACTTAATTTGAATCGTGTGTGTATGGGGTGGGGGAGTACAGGCATGAGAGTGCAGGTCCCTGTAAAGGCCTTAGTTATTGGATTCTCGAGGGGTTGGCATCACAGGAAGTCGTGAGCCACCTGGTGTGGGTGCTGGGAACCAAAGTCAAGTCCTCTCTGCATGCACTGTGTGCTCTGTGCCCTTAACCTCTGAGCCATCCCTCTAGTTCCAACATAAGCTAATGTAAATACACATCAAGTCAATGGTTTAAGCAGATGGGATCTGTTTTTCCTGACTTTTATTGTAGTAAGAACAGTTGACATGGGATCTATATTTTCAACCATTTTTCATGCACACTCAGGACTGTTGATTGCAGGGGCAGTGCTGTTCTGCAGCTCCCCTGAGCTTCTTCATCTTGTTGGACTTTCCTGCCAAGTTCACCCACTAGCAACTCTGTATTCTTTCTCCCTCAGTCCCAAGAAGCTGCCATGTTATGCTTCAATTGTATGAACTCAATTATTTTAGGTACTTCACGTAAGTGTAACTATAATGAACTATTAATTATTATCATTATTAATTATTATTGTGGTTGGCTTACCTCATTTGGTGCAGTGTTCTCAAGTCTATTTGCATTGTTACATACAGCAGGATTGCCTTCTTCATCAAGGCTGACTGGTATTTCATTGTGTGTGTGTGTGTGTGTGTGTGTGTGTGTGTGTGTGTACAGTGTCTTCTTTGTCCAAAAGATCTCATTGTAGACCAGCCTGTAGGGCATTTTTAAAATTAGTGATTGATGTAGGAGAGCCCAACCCATGGTGGGTGCTTCTACCCCTGGGCTGGTGGTCCTGTGTTCTATAAGAAAGCAGGCTGAGGAAGCCATAAGGAGCAAGCCGATAGACTCTGCATCAGCTCCTGCCTCCAGGTTCCTGCCCTGCTTGAGTTCCTGCCCTCACTGCTTTTGGCGATGAACTGCTCTATGGAACAGTGAGTAAGATAAACCCTTTCCTCTACAAGTTGCTTTTGTTCATGGTGTTTTTATCACAGCAGCAGTAAGTAATTCTAACCAAGTTGCTTACACTTTATTAATACCGTAACATATTATTAGGTACATATGTAAGTTGTATTTTGAAACTAATTATATATGTGCATATATATCTCAAATAAATATTTTTATTACTATATTAAGAACTTGAATATTTAAGCAGAAGAGGAGAGCTAAAAATGTAAAATTGAATGAGTCAAGTAGAAAATTCTATAATCTTAAATATGATATGGAAAACTAATACAAATTGATGTCATCTTTTCTTTTTAAATAAACATGCCAGTTGAGTGTGGTGGAGTGCAGCTGTAATAATCCCAGCACTCAGGAGGCTGAGGCAGGAGGATTGCAAGTTTGAGGACAGCCTAGGGTAGAGTGCCCTTACCTCAAGAGGGAAAAACTAGCTAAGGGTTGGGGGAGGGCTCAGTCAGTTAACTACTGGCCCTGCAAGCTTGAGGACCTGTGTTTGGTCCCCAGAATCCAGGTAGGTTAAGAAGCTGAGGGTGGCGGCACATGTCTGTAATCCCAGTAGGATTTCTTTAGTACAATGGAGGAGGTGCTGGGAGCCACTGCTGACTAGCTGAGTCTAAGTGGCATCTTGAGGCCAAAGAAGAGACCTTATGAAGGCCGATGGCACCTGAAAACAGCACTCAGACTGACCTTAGGCCTCCATTTGTACTCTCATACGTGCTCACGCACACACACACACACACACACACACACACACACACACACACACCCCGTTGTCTTAAGGTTTCATTACTATAAAGAGACACCATGACCAAGGCAACTCTTATAACGACATTTGACTGGGGCTGGCTTACAGGTTCAGAGGTTCAGTTCATTATCATGGCAGGAAGCATGGCAGTGGGCAGACAAACATGTACATTCATCCACACATTCACGCATATATATGCACATGCACATGTGTACACACACACACACACACACACACACACACACTCGCGCACACACACGCGCACACACACATAAAGTAAATAAAACTAAAGAAACAGCCATGGGAGATGCTAAGGAAACCATTCATTATCATGAGACCTGATATTCACCTGTTTTTTCTGGTTTGGATTGTAGCTTCTTAATGTTACAACGACTTCATAACAGCTGCTTGAGGAACCTGAAGCCCTAAGCTCTCAGGGTGAATGGTAAGAAGGGAGGTGAATGTAAGGGAGGTGAAAGGGCGAGAATGAACAGAAATCCCTGAAGATGGACTGGGAGCCACGGTAGCTCTCTCGTGCTGGTGGCATGGCATCCTGCTGGAGGGAGCCTTGGTTATGGGTCTAGTATACACTCAGCCTAATGGGCAGAGCTGCAGGAGTGTACTAGGGAAAAGTGAGTGGCTAGAGGTAAGATTTTGCCTCCAGCCCATGAAGGGAGGCAATAAATGAGTTTTCTACTGGTGAGCTTTGCTTCCACCTTTCAGATCTCCTGTGGAACCCCCACCCCCATCCCTAACCACCACCACCATGACACAATGGCATGTCCTGGATAGAAACACACAAGGAAAAGGAATGCTGGGGAATACAGTCAGAGCCACCTGACACCATGCAAAAACCATGGCTATGAAGTCCACCTAGGGAATGTGGAAAGCACCAGGCAAGGTAGGTAAATAACCACGGGCACGCATGGAGTACTGGCTTCACTGGGCACAGATGCAAGCTGGATGAAACCTTCAAAACACGGTATGGCTTATGCCTCATCTTGTGATGCAGTCAGGAATATTTAAGTATCCCACAAATTCCTCCTATCACACAGAAGACTTGAGTATGATCTAGCCTCAAGCCCCAGCTATGAGTTTATGGGAAATACAGCGGAATAAAGACAATTCTGAAGAGCGGCACAGTCAAGTGCTCAGCCCAATCTGATGTATGAGAGATTGCACAGAATCCCTCCACTCAGCTTCTTGAACATGTAAAGCACAAAGAAAACAAATTGCAGAGAAAACAGAGGGGTGTGTGTGTGTGTGTGTGTGTGTGTGTGTGTGTGATTCTTGAGTTTTTAAAATTATTCAAAAGAAGTCTCAACTATCCCAACTGAGATCATTTGATACACCCACCAGCCCAACGTCTAGCTTAGCATCATAGTACTTAGTAGAGTATCAGTTGCTTACCTTTGTAATTGTGACTTGAAGCTGTGACTCCTCATGACTGCCTAGCATCAAGCAGTAATAGGCTCATGAGAAATCTCAGAAGAAGGGGTGGAAAGATTATAAAAGCCAGCAGACCAGGCTTCTGTAGGCATCTTCTATAGACGACAGGAAAACTATACCCATGAATTCTCAACAGTATGGTCAACGGAACAAACTCATCATGATAAGCACATTAGGTGATACGCCAATGTGGAAGTGGACGTTCCACATGGTCCCACCCCTTACATGACGAGCTACAGGCGGTCAGTGACTTCTGAGAGCGGGAGAACTAGTTTCACCAAGGTTGTTCAAATCCAAGAGGTCAGCCCTGGACACGTGAAGAAACCTAATTGGATTCAGTTGGTTATGTTTGTGTGTGTGCATATGCATTCATTCAGATAGATATATACCTATTTATATATGATAAAAATAATAATCGAAGAAGAGTTCATGATTTTGGGAGGAGTTGGAGGGGAAGTGACAGGGTCAGGAGTGGATGGAGAGAATATGAGGTTCTCAAAAAAAATTATCGAATCGAATAAAGAGATGCTAAGCTTACCACAAGTTCCAGCAAAGATCAGAATTCAAAACGCATGGAGGGTTTTCTATGGTGTCCAGCTGGAAGCCGAAACATTGTTGAAGCATTTTGACCTGACAATCACATGCGTACATGCACATCCCATGCAAAGACCACTGGGATAGTCATTGTGGAGGTGGGAAACATGGCCATCCACAGAAAACCTTGCCCTTCCAAGACAGCACTATAAGTTTGTCCTCCTGGAAGCTCAGACATGAAGCTGCAGATGGGGAAAGTGATGTCAGAAAATGGAGTGGTTTGTCACAGTCACTACGTGGCTGAACTGGCATTAGAATCCACATGTGACTTCATGTGAGTCCACAGAATCGGGAAGGCCAGGACCTTATTGACTTTTCTGGCCAGAGGCCAGGATCTATAAAAGGAGACAATGTTAGGAAGAGGTTTGAATATCAAAATCAAATTTAAATTAGTGTCAAGAATTAAGTCAGCTTTCTAGTCATACAGTTATTCCTCCTTCCACAGAAACATGGAAAATAGCTTGCTTTTCTTTTAGCCAATTTAAAATGCTCAATTTCTTTTTCTTTTCTTTTCTTTTCTTTTCTTTTCTTTTCTTTTCTTTTCTTTTCTTTTCCTTTTCCCTTTCCTTTTTCTTTTCTTTCCTTTCCTCTCCTCTTCTTTCCTTTCTTTCTTTCTTTTTTGTTTTTTGAAACAGGGGTTCTCTGTGTAGTCCGGCTGTCCTGGAACTCACTCTGTAGACCAGGTTGGCCTCAAACTCAGAAATCTACCTACCTCTGCCTCTTAAGTGCTGGGATTAAAGGCATGTGCTACCCCATACCTAGCAAAATGCTCAATTTCTATGCTTTTAAAAATAAAAAAAGAAGCTGGGTGGTAATGGTGCACACCTTTGTTCCCAGCACTTGGGAAGCAGAGGGAGGCAGATCTCTGTGAGTTTGAGGCCAGCCTGGTCTACATAGTGAGGTCCAGGTCAGCCAGGCCTACATTGAGGCTAAGACCTCTGTCTTAAAAAACCAAAACTAACTAAGTAACTAACTAATGAGATTAGCAGATTATAACTAAAAAAAAATTGCATCACTATGGAGCTGGACACTTGACTTGACTGTTAAGTGCACTGGTTAGCCTTCCAGAGGGCCCAGATTCAATTCCCAGCACTCATGTGGCAGCTCACTATCATTTGTAACTCCAGTCCCCAGGTACCAAAGCCTCTGTGGGCGCCAGGTGTGAACATGATGCGCAAACACGCATGCAGGAAAAGAAAACGTATACATTAATAAAAATGAATAAGTATTTCTTAAAAATCAGCAACACAAAGTGCCATTTCAATTATATATTTTAGCCAAGGAAGGCATAGGTGGTGGGCATGGGATTGAGATGGACAGGGTTGGAGAAATGAAGGCATGGAGAAAGGCAAAGGAGAATATTAGCAGAGGCATAAAAACACACTCTGAGAGGAAGATTAGTGATTATACACTGTCCTCTTTTCGTTATTGCTATTCATTCATGCCCCAGGCTTCCAAATGATTTTTTGCCTATTATTTCTGTCCTTTGAAAATCTGCACAACTGATTGTGCTGTTCTTAGGAGTCAGCTACCTAGGGTGAAGGAAGAAAGCATGCAGAAGGGCCTGCCAAGAGGTAGAGTGCAGAGAGAGCTCTAAATGAGAACACAGGCGAGCTAAGACCATCTTCTGCTTGACATACTGCTGTCCTGGGGCTAATCTCTACAGGCGTACATAGCCCTAGGGGGTGGCTTATCCACTGGAGAAAAGCACAGAGGCCCTGATTCCCAGACCCCAGAGCAGGTGGCCTGGTTGCAAGAGCTCTCACTTGGTTCAGCAGAGAATCCTAGGCTTCTGCATGCCAGGGGAAGTTTCAGAAGGGAAATTACCATTCTGTTTCCTTACTCATTTTCAGTCTCTATTTCTGTATTTTGGAATGTGTGAACTTTACCAAAGATAACTTGAACACACACATAAGATCGCACCACCCATAATTAAAATGGTGGAAAAAAATAAGTTCCTGAACTGGGAAACTCTGCTTTAAGATATATGTAATATAGGGCATGGAGAGACATCTCAGTGGTTAAGAGCACTTGCTGCTCTTGCAGAGAATCAGAGTTTGGTCCCCAGTGCCCACATGGTGGATCACAACCATCTGTAACTCTAGTTTCAGGGGATCTCACACCCTCTTCTGACCTCCTTGGGCACCAAGCGTGTAAATAGTACACAGATATGCATGCAGGCAAACACAACACCCATAGGGGTATAATAAGATAATAAATGTGAAAAATTGTAATCTAATGATACTTTTAATGAATTTATATATTAGAAGTAGAAATAAATCTAGGTAATTGTGACCCTAAAGCAATAATTATTGTTTATAATCTAGTTACCAATTTAGCAAAGATCTTCATTTGATGATTTACTTGGCCTTTTGAATATAATTTTTAAGTTTAAAAAATGAGAGTGGGAGTGGGGAGAGGGAGATGGCTCCGTGGGTAAAGGCACTTGCTGCCAAGCTTGACGACCTGAGTTCAATTCCTGGAACCCACATGGTGGAAGAAGAGAACTTATTCCTGTCCTCTGACCTCCACACATATGCCATGGCATATGCGCCTTCCTCTCCTTTACAATAAATGAACGTGGAGTTAAAATGTCTCCTCTGTATTAGCATCAGGCACAAAACAATAAACGACTAACTGAAGCATCAAAGCAAACCAGCCAGCAGCCATTCTGGAAGCATTTCCCAGCCAGCAGCCATTCTGGAAGCATTTCCCAGCCAGCAGCCATTCTGGAAGCATTTCCCAGCCAGCAGCCATTCTGGAAGCATTTCCCAGGCAAGACCCTTCTTCCTCTGTTTTCAATCAGAAAGACTCTGACAGGATGGAACCAGAAAAACATTTTTTATTTAAAAAAATGCCTAGAAGCTTCTATGTCTTATTACCTTGCTTAGGGCAGAGAAAAGATGAGGCGTAATTCCATGAGGCAACCTGCACGCTGGACAGACTGGCTGATGGATGGATGGACGGACACCAGTTCATAGCAGTGATCAAATACTTCATGAGATCCTTTTGGATCAAGAATGGAGGGGGGAAGGACTCTCTTAATGTCTGGTGAACTTAATGTCCAGTGAGGCAGAAAGAAAAGCAATCATGTGGTTGGTCAAGGGTCTCGAAATTAGAACATGATGACGTTGAATCTTTTTAATACTGCAAATGTATTGACCCGAAAAAGACCAGAACTTTCCATGCATCTAACAAGCATTGACTTAATTTGTAATGATTCCTAGGAAAGACGGTAGCCTCTTGGGCAAAGATGAATGAGAAAGGCACTGCTCATGAGAGAGGTGAAGATGTGAACAGATTGGATGGGTCCCTTTCAGTGTCAGGCAAAGGTCAGGAAAGGATGTGAAGAATGACAGGAAGCTGAGAGGGTTGAAAGTAGACTCCCAGAAGAACACATAGGGCACCTTTGACATTGGGCAGTGGTTGGAAAAGGGGCCCTTGTCCTATTGAAGTAATTTAAGAATCTTCACAGAGTATATTATGAGAGTATGAGTTTCTACTCATGAAACTGCCTTGAGAGTCCTGTGAATATAATCATGGGAGGGGACAACTCTAATAAAGGAGACCAAAAGACATTGGGATTTAAGTTGAAGTCTGGCTACCTCGATGCAAGGATCCATGAAATGGAAGGGCACACAAACCTATGCCCCATCTCTGACCCAGGTAGAGGAAGCCACAGACTCTGATGTGAGCTGTCCCTGCATGTGATCTGATCCATCGTCGGGGTGTTTCCCGTACTAAGAATGAGAATACCTGGCTCAAACACCTTAACATGCCCCAATCCTACCACGCGCTGCACTTGCTCAGACTTTACCTCACCAAGTGGTCCAAGGTCGTTCTTCCTATGGATTTTCATAAGGAAAGAGAATGTGCTGTTTCACAAGTATGAAATGGACAACCACTTAGGCTTGGTAGATTTGACTGTAAATCACAAAATTACTTGGAAGTGACTGGAGACCACTGAACAGGACAACCAGGCAGACCTTTCAGATCCATTTGTGCCTCTACGGCTGGGATGGCTGCAATCAGGGTTTGACCCTCAGCCGGCGAGGCACACTGACTAGAGTGGTAATCACCAGCAAAGGCCCTCTGAGGAGTGACTCAGCAGTACTTGGGTAAGGAGCATAAGGGATGTATTGACCCAGAGGGGGAGGTGAGGAAAAGCTGGGAGTTGGGTCCGCAGTCCCCGAGGTACCACTGGCACCAGAGAAGATGACAACCGCATCCCATTGCACTGACTGCTGGGGCAGGGAGCACTGACTGCTGGGGTGGGGAGCACTGACTGCTGGGGCAGGGAGCATTGACTGCTGGGGCAGGGAGCACTGACTGCTGAGTGGGGGGGAGTGCTGTTCTACCTTCCAATTACCAGACTTTGGAGAAATTCAAAATGTTTATTAGAGCATTCAATTCATGTTTGCAAACATTTAACTCAAGACACATGCTGGTGGCCTAAGCTAGGGCCATTGAGGAAAAGGAAATGCTGATTTAGGAATTGCTTCTCTCAGATTGCCCATAGACATTTGTGTGTGGGGGGGTATTTTCTTGACTGATGGTTGGTGTGGGAGGGCCAAGCTCTCTGTGAGGTGTGCTGGTCCCGAGTTATGTAAGAAAACAGATTTATCAAGCCAGTCAGCAGTCCTCTGAACACGTGGGTGCATCATCCCATGGTGGGGTCCTAATTTGATGGTGTTACTGGGAGGTGGTGGGAACTTTAGGAGGAGAGGTCTCCTTGGAGGGAGTAGATTTGTGGACCCTCCCTCTCTTCCCCCTTGCCATGAGCCATTTTGCTTCACCACACATTTCCTTGTAATTTGTTCTGCTACACCACAGGGACCAAAGCAAAGGAGTCAAGAGACCCTGGACAGAGACCTCTGACAGCAGCAGTCAAAATAAACCTTTTCACCTTGAAGTTGATTTATCCAAGTACTTTGTCACACTTACGGATGACAGACTGATATTCATACAGTTGTTCTCAAGAAGTTGCTGGCAGTCTTATGTAGTTTGAACTTTGAGCCGGAGAGGGTTTCTCATCTGTTAATTTGCTCATCTCAAGGACAACCTATCCTGGAGAAGTTAAGGAAGTGGGAAGGTGAAGATGCCCAGGCCTTGACATGTAAAAGATCTGATGTAGCTGTTTCCCAGGTGTGTGGTCCTTCATCCTAGAATAAGAAAGGTCCTGCTTTTATTTCTCAGACATGTGTGAAGCGAGCCATTGTATATTTCATGTGCACTCATGTGTAGACTCATGTGTAGACTCATGTGTGTGCACCTATATGTCTATTCTGCTCTTTTGTATCATTATGTAAGTGTTTATTATTAATTCTTGACTTGAATGGATACATGGTGGAATTGTATCCACTAGGTATGTGATTCCCAAGCTTTAGCGAACATTAGGATCATCTTAATTGTTAGTGAAGATGTGGCAGGCAGGATCATCCATCTTCAGCTTTCGTCTCAAAGTCTGGAGTGGAGTCACAGCATCAGCATCTTGAGCAAGTTTCTAGGTGATGTTGAGGCAGCGGCCTAGGGCTGCAGAACGAGAACCAACCAGCAGATGGCGCCATCATTGAGTCTTGGCCTCCCCTGGGAGCCTAGGGAAATGGGTCAGCTTGGGCTTCTGCCAACAGAAACACCGATTTTCCCAAGCAGGACCTGACCTGAGCATCCGAGGAAAGGAGCAGAGGGAGGTAGCAGCTGGTACTGGGCAGTAATCAGAGCTCTTCACCACGCATGTCTGCACTGCGGGTGTCCTCAGAGGAGACCTCATCTCTCTTCTGAGAGGGAGCGCTGTATCGTGCCAGCAGAAGCAAAATTACATTAGTCACAGCAGAGCATCGGTCTTACTCTTTGGAAAACATTCCTGAAGGATGCTTTTCAGTGATTCCAATTGAGGACTGAACCCAAGCAGAATCGTTCCAGTTAGGGACTGAAACCAAGTAAAAGAATCGTTCTTAAAAAGTTTTTAAAGTGATAGGTGGTGACAAAGCCAACTTCTTCAGTCTTAGCATGCTGCCTCTACATACCTTCTATGCACCGCCCCCAACACCCCACCACTAACCAGCATTTTCCTGAGTGGAAATGACCGGAATACCTGCCACGAGATTTGAACTTGAATCTCCCTAAAGGTTCTGCCCATTGGAAAGAGCTGACAGAATTAAATATAAAAGCCCCTGTGAAAAGAGCCTTTCACTGCAGCGGGACGCAGGAGATGCTAAGAAAGAGGGAGGAGAAAGTGCCTTTTAGGTTTAGCTATGTGCTGTCCTGCAGAACCTTCTGCTGTCTACACTGTCCTGGACACTGGTCACCAGCTGCAGGTGGCCGCTGAGCACTAAAATTAGATAGGAATTTTTAAAGAAGTGAACTTAAAACTTTAGTTTTGAATGCACCCGAATGCGCGCGTGTGTGCGTGTATGTGTGTGTGTGTGTGTGTGTGTGTGTGTGTGTGTTCAGGTGCAGATGTAGTCCAGATGTCAACCTTGGGTGTCATTCTTCAGGTGCTGTCCTGTTCTCCCCGCTCCACCCCTGCCCCCCCCCGCCCCCACCCCCCATTAGCCCCCTCACCCACCTTTTTTCCCTTTGAGACAGGGTTCCTTACAATCCTAGAGCTCACTGTATATGCTAGACTGGCTAGATGGCCAGTGAGCTCCAGGGATCGTCCTGCCTCTGCATCCCCAGCCATGGGATTTTTAAGCCACACCCAGCTTTTAAAACTCTGTTCTTCTGGGCTCATAATCACACCCTTTTCCTAGAGAGCTATCTTCCCAGTCTGGCCCTCTTTTGAAGGTGCATTAGAGAATTTGTGAATACATTCAAAAGCTCCACAGAATCCACTCTCAGTTATTGAGTTTGGAACCATAATGTAATTATAGAGATAAATTAAAATTAAAACGAAAATGCAATCCTTAAACACTTTACCGACCAAACTATCTCTCCAGATCTCTAAAACGTTGATTTTAATTGGTTCACTGAGGTATTCTCTAGCGCAGTGTGTTATCAGTGTGCTCTGGTGGTTATTTGGGCCCGCGAAGGGCCTGGCTCTTAGGGTGTATTAGAGAGGGAGCACAGAGCACTTAGGTGGGTCTACTTAATAGTGTATGGGGGCTTTAGGAGGTGGGTATTCTGGTTAGGAAAGGGAGCAGGAGAGGTTGAGGAAGAGAGTCTAGAGACACGGCAAAGGGAAAATGTCTTAGGGTTCTATTGATATAAAGAGACACTATGCCATGGCAACTGTTATAAAAGAAAGCACTTAATTAGGGATGGCTCACAGTTCAGAGATTTAGTCCATTATTGTCATGGTGGGAAACATGGTAGCATGCAGGCAGACAGACTTCCGGGTGAAGTATCTGAGAGTTCTACATCTGGATCCATAGGCAGTAGGAAGAGAGAGTGAGCTATTGGGCATTGCTACATCTAAAACCTCCAAGCCCACCTCCAATGACACACTTCCTCTAACAAGGCCACACCCTTAATAGTGCCACTTCCTGTGAGCCCTTGGGGGGCCATTTTCATTCAAACCACCACAGGAGGTGGCTAAGGAAGGAGGAAGAACTCTCAGTGAAACCCTTCTGGTGGCAGAAAGGGCTCAAGGGCACTTAAAACTGTGAAGGGGGTTGGGGAACAGTAGAGGGCACTGGAAGGGTACGAGTGGTCTGCTCAAGGAAGTGTGTGTGTGGCGGGAAGGGGTGGGCTCAGATTAGGAAGGGGAGGGAGATAAATGAGGAAGAAGAGAGTAAATAAGAGGAAGGATGTTTGAGAAAATCATAAGGAGTCGTAATATTGACTGTTCACCTAAAACCCCACCTAACAACACACACAAGCCTGCGTATTAATATACATAGATAATATAAAGAAAATGTTCTTCTTTGGTTGGAAAATGAGCCCCTGAGAACCAAAGACCACCCAACAAAACCTCCAGCCCTTGCATAGGAAGCCCTCTCTTGAGCTTTTGGATGGGGTTGTCCAAGACATTCACAAGCCACACACACTATTGTCATCACTCTTGCTTGTGCCCCGAGACGGGAAAGGCAAATCCCTATTTCTGAAGATACCATGCAGACTTCAGACTGGGGCCCAAGGAGAGTTTGCTGCCAGGCTGTCGGTAGCAGTGTCAGAAGCCACAGCCATAATGTTTCACCAACATGACTGCCCAAAGATGAGGTGAGCCAGGCCACCAATAGCAGACATGCCAAGTGGACAGGGCAAAGCCCACGAGACCCCAACCTACACAAAGAGCTACAGGCAACTGAGGAACGCTGAGGGGGGGAGAAGCAGTCTTCCCCAGGAAGGAGGAGCACACCGATTGGTTTTCCAATGACATCAAATGGTCAGCCCTGAAAACAGTCAACAAATAGCATATATATACTGAGCAGGTCATATTTAGGAATATATATATATACATATGCATACATATATGAATGCATGTAATAACAATCAATGAAAAAAGAGGCCATGAATTTAAAAGAGAGTAAGGTGGAGTATATGAGAGTGTTTGGGAGAAGCCAAAGAAAGGGAGGGATGATGTAATTATAATTATATTAACATATGTTCATTATATTATACTTTCAGTAATAATTTAAAAAGTTACATTCGTTTATTTAATGTGTTCGTGTGAGCACACACATGCATGGCATAGCGTGGAGGTCAGAGGATGACTTGTGGGGTCAGCTCTCTCCTACCACATGGGTCCTGAGTACAAACTGTGGCTGTTAGGCTTGGCAGCAAACCCCTTCTGAGCAGTATTTCCAGCCCTTAAGGGGGGTTTGGACTGGAATGCCCAATATCAGTCTGAAGTTGTTTCCTGAGCTGGGTGTCAGTGTCTCTTCTTTCTGCTACTTCATCTCATCAGAAGTGTCTGCTCAACACAGAACCTGGCAGTGGCAGCCATTGGAGGAAGAAGACAAGATGGGATCTGGGGCTGCCCAGCAGGTAGGTGCATATGTGCACAGGTGTGTGTGTATATGTGCAGTGTGTATGTCCCCCATGTGTGTGTGCATATGTGTGTATGTGTATGTGGTGTGTATGTGTGTATATGTGGGGTGTATGTATATGTGGTGTGTGTATCCCTGTGTGTGTGCATGTGTGTATGTGGTGTATATGTGTGTGTGTGTGTGCATGTGTATGTGGTATGTGTGTGTGTATGATTGTGTGATGTGTGTGTCCCCATGTATGTGTGTGTGTTAGGTAAGATGATAGCATACTCTGGAGCAGTGGTACTCAGCCTTCTTCATGCTGCGACCCTTTAATACAGTTCCTCAAATTGTAGTTACCCCCAACCATAAAATTATTCTGTTGCTATTTCATGACTGTAATTTTGCTACTGCTATGAATCATAATGTAAATATCTGATATGCAGGATATATGATATGGGACCCTGTGAAAGGGTGGTCTTGATCCGTGAGTTGAGAACTGCTGCTTTGGAAGGAAATGGAAGCAAGAATTAAAATGAGGACAGGCAGGTTCCCCAGCTGAGTGGCTCTGGGGTGGAGCTGACCAGATGCTCCATGCATTGCTAGGAGCGTGGGGACTCAGAATCAATTTTAAGTAAATCTCGAAGGCAGATCAACTCTAGTCACAGGAGGCCTTGAGCATCCAGGCCACTTGTTCAGAGTACTTTTCTAACCTCTCCTTCCTGAACCCCAAATAGTGTTCCAGACAGGCCACATGGAGAGATTGAACAGCAGATATCAGGTATCTATGAGGAAGGAGCTAGAGGGCTCCAGCCGTGACTACCCAGATAGGAAGGGGGATGTTGGTGTCCTGTGAAATTGTACAGTGTTATTTCTTTCTGGGCCTTTGTATCTCTCTGTGATGTCTGGAAACAAGAACCCCCTGTCCACCTGCTCCCAATTTCTCGTGTGTGTGTGTGTGTGTGTGTGTGTGTGTGTGTGTGTGTGTGTGTGTGTGCAAAGAAGCAAAGGGAGGTACAGCTCACGTGAGACATGATTCATGTGCTAAAACAGAGCCCCACAGTCATTATCCGTCATGCAGTCTTGGAAGACGGCTCCTGACTGTCATAAATGTGGAATAAACATCCTTCTGCAATTGATTTCACAGCAAATGCTCAAATGAGGTAGTGTTGGCTACCCCTTTCCTGCCTGGAAACTGGCAGAAAATCAAAAATTACTGCTCAGCAGCCACCTGCGACTCAGCCACCTGAGCTGTCTGTGTGACCTGGAAGACTGTGGATGAAAAAAAGGGGGGGGGGAACTGAGATTGTAGGTTTGTGACAACAGAGTTGCCTGTGTCTACCTGGTCCCCATGTCCTATCTAAACAAGGCCAGCTCTCCAAACAACGTGATAACCTTCTTGATCTTGCCTATGCCCACACCATCTCCCAGCGGCTTCTTCCTGCTTCCTCCACTTTTTAACCCTATTCTATATTAATCTCGCCACCTCCTGGCCTTCCCCATGTGATCATCCAAGCTTCTATCAGAGCGGTTGCTGGGGCAACTCCCAGTCGAGGTGGAACAAGCAGGTTATCTCTGGTGTGATCTGAAAGTACCTTACCCTTTACAGAAAGCTCCTATTAAAATAATTATATTACCTTGGGGGAACTGGAGATGAGGAAAAAAAGAGAATGGGAAATTCAGCCTGAAAATTGGAGAGGAATATTCCATTGGTTAGCTAAGGCAAGTGCAGCTAGTCTAGGAAGAAGCTGGTAGGTCCTGGGTGGAGGACGGTGTGGGTTAAAAGTGGTGGGGGGCTGAGGGAGATGGGCAAGGGAAGGGAGAGCTGGAGGGCACCAGGAAAGCTAAAAGGGTGATAAAGTTGGGGAGTCAACCTGGCCGTACAAGTCATGCAGTATCTCTGTGTGAGAGAGAGAAAAGTACATCCTGAATTTGGAAAATTGGATCATTTGGAGTCATTAGTTTAATTAATGTATTTACTTTCTGTTTTATTTGTTTATTTTTGTGATGGGGCCTTATACGTAGTCTGAGCTGATCTCAAACTTGGTATGTAGTTAAGATTGACCAACTACTGATCTTCCCACCTGGTCAGCTGGAATGCTGGGGTGACAGGCATGTGACATTAGGCTCAGTCCCCTGTGCCCTTCCTCTCCCCTCTCCCTCTCTCTGTATGTACATGGGTATGTATGTATGAAGGTGCACTTGCACATGTGTGTGTGTGTATACCTGTTCAAGTGGGGCAGAGGTTGATACTGAGAATTACTCCAAACATTACTTCTACCTTATTCATTTAGGCAGGGTCTCTCTGTTAAATTTAGAACTCCCCAATATGGCTGGTTTCCCTAGCCAGCTTGCTTGGGAGATGCAGGCCAGGGTTACGGTAGGCCACCATGCTCATCTGTCATTTATGTGACTTCTGGAGATCTGATCTCTAGTCCTAATGCTCTTGGGGAAAGTGCTTTAAGCACTGAGTCATGTCCCAAGTCCCTCAAGGCGATTCTCCTTCAGTTTTTAATGGAAGGATCTCCCATGCTTATGGATTGGCAGAATCAATATAGTAAAAATGGCTATCGTGCCAAAAGCTATCTACAGATTCAATGCAATCCCCATCAAAATTCCAACTCAATTCTTCAAAGATCTAGAAAAGACAATTAGCAAGTTCATCTGGAATAACAAAAAACCTAGACTAGCAAAAACTCTTCTCAATAATAAAAGAACCTCTGGTGGAATCACCATGCCTGACCTCAAGCTGTACTACAGAGCAATCGTAATAAAAACTGCATGGTACTGGTACAGCAACAGACAGGTAGATCAATGGAATAGGATCGAAGACCCAGAAATGAATCCACACACCTATGGTCACCTGATCTTTGACAAGGGAGCTAAAACTATCCAGTGGAAAAAAGACAGCCTTTTCAACAAATGGTGCTGGCACAGCTGGCAGCTATCATGTAGAAGACTGGGAATTGATCCATTCTTATCTCCTTGTACTAAGGTCAAGTCTAAGTGGTTGAAGGACCTCCACATAAAACCAGAGACACTGAAACTTATAGAGGAGAAAGTGGGGGAAAGCCTCGAAGATATTGGCACTGGGGAAAAATTCCTGAACAAAACAGCAAAGGCTTGTGCTGTAAGATCAAGAATTGACAAATGGGACCTCATAAAGTTGCAAAGCTTCTGTAAGACAAAAGATACTGTCAACAAGACAAACGGGCCACCAACAGATTGGGAAAGGATCTTTACCAATCCTAAATCAGATAGGGGGCTGATATCCAATATATATAAAGAACTCAAGAAGGTGGACACCAGAAAATCAAATATCCCCATTAAAAAGTGGGGCACAGATTTAAACAAAGAATTCTCAACTGAGGAATTTCGAATGGCTGAGAAGCACATGAAAAAATGTTCAACATCCTTAATCATCAGGGAAATGCAAATCAAAACAACCCTGAGATTCCACCTCACACCAGTCAGAATGGCTAAGATCAAAAATTCAGGTGACAGCAGATGCTGGCGTGGATGTGGAGAAAGGGGAACACTCCTCCATTGTTGGTGGGAATGCAAGCTGGTTCAACCACTCTGGAAATCAGTCTGGCGGTTCCTCAGAAAATTGGACATAGTACTACCAGAAGATCCTGCAATACCTCTACTGGGCATATATCCAGAAGATTTTCCAACTGGTAATTAAAACGTGGATTTTAAATGTGGCTCTGCCATTATGAGTATGACCCGCTCTCAGAGGGTTATTTTTCCCCACAGTTGGTTGTGTGGGTCACAAAGTATTATGTGTCCAAAGCCCATGATTTAGAAGGCATGTGCGCCCACCCATTGTGAGCATGCTTGTACACCCACCCACTCAACCCCACCCACTGACCCCCCCCAACACTCATACACCATTTTTGCCAAAGGGAAAAAGTAGTTACAATGTGCCTTTCTATGATCTTTCTTCCATTTAGATCACGTTCCTACAGGCTCATCATGGCCGCCCCAGTTAGATTAGTCCTAAGAGTTAGAAAGTCTCTAGCAGTGTCTGTGTGAATAGAGAGACCCATACGGGGCAAGAGTTCACTCGACATAATAGAATCTCAGGAGCCCTTAGCCTCAAAGGCTCTGTGATCATCCCGGCTCCACTTTCAACCTGGGATGTTCAGAACAGTTAATTAGTTGTGCACTCAGTAGCACACATCTGAAAGACAGTGATCGTTTGACATTAATTAGGAAGCCATCTGAGCGTGTGGTGTCTGAGTTGCATGGTGAAAGTCAGAGTCTGGAACCCTTTGAGGAAGGAAGCAGTTGACACTTTTGCTTTCTCATTGTGCCAGGCCGGTGAGTGTAGGACTCGTCCAGGATGTGGAGGACAATGGGGACACAGTCACTGAAAATACACCAATTGAGATTCGTGCAGGTTAGATGGGCAGTGGTAGCTCAGGGTTTTAATTCCAGAAATATGGACCTTGGAGTTTGAAGCCAGCCTGATCTACAGATTGAGTTCCAGGGTTACACAGAGAAAACCTGTCTCAAAAACAAACACGTAATATAATAAGTAAATAAGTAAATAAATAACTAACAGAAAATAAGAGGTATGCAGGCTAATTTTTGTTGGCATCTGTGCTGGCATGAATGATGCTTTGAGTGGTGGGTGTGAAGATGAGAACCAGATACCTATAAATGTGTCCTGGAGATGGAGCAACGCTGCCCTTGAATTCCTTCACTTACGGCTACCACCATGATTAGCTGCAGTTACTACATGCCCTGCCCTTTACTAAGCATTTTTGAAACTTGATCTCTTTGAATTACTACAGCTGCTCTGCTAGAAGTGACCTTCTTACCCCATTTTCAGAAGGGGAAATCAAAACTCCGCAAGCCAGAGCAAATAACTGGCACATAATGGATGTCTGGCAATCACAGAGTCCTGGGTGTCTACAGTCAAGTCATTTACTCTGTATATCTGAATAGCATAATCTGTAAATGGCCTGATCACTATCTTGGTTGACAGGAAGGAAGAAGTGGTCTGTGGGTAGGATTGGACTGAGAAGACAGAAAAGTCCAGGTCAATTCTCATTGTCCCTAAAAGCTTTGGGAAGGCTAAGATCATCCTGTGTCTCCTCCTCAGAGTGTCTCCTATTCCACTGAACAGATACAAATCCACAAGTGGGGTTAGTAGCTGGATTCTTTTGTCCTGAAAGATGTTGACTGGACATTTTGATGGGGTCGTGGTAAGGAAGAATTGATCCATCTGGAATAATAACACTGTGAGTCAAGGATCATGAGTACTATTAGCTCAGAACCATGTGTGCCTCACATGGTCCTCACGGTAACGCCAGGAGGTAAGTCTGACTGCACCCATTTATCTGTAGCAAAGTTGACTCTCAGAGAGTACGGTACACATAACACGCTTGGCTGTGACTCAGACCCCAGTGAACAAGAAGCTGAGTTTAGCCTCTTATCAATGATGCTCTACAACCACTTTACAACCACTTTTCTAGGCAAGTGAGAGTTGACTTGAAAACTAACTACCAGTACTTTCCCCTTCTCCCCTTCTTGTGAATTTGTCCCCAGTCCCCACAACTGGTCAGTAAGAGCATGAGAGACATGCAAGGGGAAGTTGAACCAAGTCACGGTGTCACCAGATTGATTCGCTCTGTGATCCAGTCTGTTTCCCGTACCTTTAACTGCTTATTGAGCTAATGAAATGGAAAGCACAGACACTGACTCAAAGCAAAGCCTTCATTCACTCAAGTAGGTCCTGCAAATATTTAGTAAGCTTGGTGGAGAGATAAATATAAGTCCCAAGGTGGCTGATCTGAATAACGCTTCTTGCCAGAGAGAAACTCAGTGGTGTTGATGATGGGTGAAATAAGGTTTGCTCTTCTGGAGAGATGGAGAATGAAGAGGTGTTTGGATGAGAACAATCCAGACACCAACAGAGGAGTGAGTGGGAGATGGTGCAAGTGAGGAGGGGGAATTTCAGGGAAAGAAGCCGAGACAACATGACAGGGAGAGCCATATTCCAGGGCAGTCTTGAAAATAATTACAGCTCATAGAAAAATCAACCAGCAAGGCTCTGCTAAATGCTGGGAGCGCAGAGTGTTGTGAAAGCAAAGGGCCAGGCTCCTCTGCAGTACAGCGTACTGGGCAAGATAAAAATAGCATGCTTGAAACAATTAGAGAGCAATTAATGTCAACCCGTCTGGTTCTGGCTCAAGTACAACAGGATTCAGAGTGGAGGAAGCATGGGGACCTGGAATAGTCCATCAGGCCATTGTAGGGAAAGGTCCCTAGAGACCAGACGTCTTAGACATCTGATGTTTGAAAGAGAAGGGTTCATTCGTATAAATACCCTGCTTATGCAATACAATGCAACCCACACTGACCACATTCCTACCCTTCCAGAAGTTTCTGATTACAAAAGAGAACACAGTGTTTGATTTGTGACAGTTTAACCCTGTGAGTGAATGAGTGATCCGGGGACTGGAACTTCTCAGTGTCACAGAAGGAGTGGGAGGCGGGAAAAGCACAGCGGCAGAAATAGAGCCTGGACCGCACATACTGTTTGCAGTCAGGGACTGTCTCTACTCCATTTCTATAGTGGAGAGAAGGCTCAGCAGTTAAGAGAACTGGCTGCACTTCTAGAGGACCCAGGTTCTATTCTTAGCACCCACATGGTGGCTCATAACCCCCTGGAACTCCATTCCCAGGGATCTTCCTTATGCACCTGGTACAAACATGGTATACAGACATATATGCAGGCACAATGGCAAAGCACCCAGATGCAAAAGTAAATACAATTTCTTAAAAAAAAACAAGAAACACCATGAATTTGTAGTGACTATGGCAACATGCACAAGACCTGCACAGGCTCAAGCTAGACAAGATTCCAGTACTGACTGGGGTGGGGGGAGGTGGTAGAGGGAGTGGACTTGGGTCTCATCCCTAACTAAGAAGCCATCTGCTGAGTTCCAGGACAGCCAGGGCTATACAGAGAAACCCTGTCTCCAAAAACCACCCCCCCCCAAAAAGCCATCTGCAGTTGCTACCTATGGGCAAAGGGACAATTGGTTTTCTCCAATGGAGTGCCACTGGGTGTATCAACCACATTGTAGGTCAAGCCCCATGACCAGGAGCATCTGGTCAGTATAAAATGGACATGATTAATATGTGTGTGTTTTTGTTTTTCCTTCCTTCCTTCCTTCCTTCCTTCCTTCCTTCCTTCCTTCCTTCCTTCCTTCCTTCCTTTCTTTCTTTCACTCTCTCGTCTCTCGTCTCTCTCTCTCTCTCTCTCTCTCTCTCTCTGTTTCTCTCTTTTCTTTTTGGTCTCACTTATCTTTTGTGTGCTTTCTTTTAAAATTTTTAGTCATTTTAGAAAGAGAAATAGTAAGAGCATAAAATTGGTTGGGTGGGGAGGTTGGGGAGGATCTAGGAGGAGCTGATGGAGGGCAAAACGTGATCAAAAAAATACTAAAAAAAAAGGGAGGTTCCGTGTTGGGATAGATGCTCTGGCCAGATGCCAGTCTACTGGCTTCAAAACATATCACTGTGGAGGCTTTTCCTGGAATTTAGAACCTGGTTCATTTGCATCATGATTTGAGTGACTGGATAATTTTTTTTAAACATATATCCTTTAGGTCTGTAAATAAATTACACTATATATATGCAATTTTTAATTTTTTCCCTTTTTTATTAGATATTTTTTAAATTTACATTTCAAATGCTATCCCGAAAGTTCCATCTACCCTCTCCCCGCCCTGCTCCCCTACCCGCCCTGCTTCCCTACCCACTCCCACTTCTTAGCCCTGGCATTCCCCTGTATTGGGGCATATAAAGTTTGCAATACCAAGGGGCCTCTCTTCCCAATGATGGCCGACTACGCCATCTTCTGCTACATATGCAGCTAGAGACATGAGCTCTGGGGGTTCTGATTAGTTCATATTGTTGTTCTACCTATAGGGTTGCAGACCCCTTCAGCTCCTTGGGTACTTTCTCTAGCTTCTCCTTTGGGAGCCCTGTGTTCCATCCTATAGATGACTGTGAACATCCACTTATGTATTTGCCAGGCACTGGCATAGCCTCATACGAGATAGCTATATCAGGGTCCCTTCAGCAAACTCTTACTGTTCTATGCAATAGTGTCTGAGTTTGGTGACTGATTATGGAATGGATCCCCGAGTGGGGTAATCTCTGGATATTCCATCCTTTCATCTTAGCTCTAAACTTTGTCTCTGCAACTCCTTTCATGGGTATTTTGTTCCCTATTCTAAGGAGGAATGAAGTACCCACACACTGGTCTTCCTTTTTCTTGATTTTCTTGTTTTGCAAATTGTATCTTGGATATTCTAAGTTTTTGGGCTAATATCCACTTATCAGTGAGTGCTTATCTAATGACTTCTTTTGTGATTGGGTTACCTCACTAAGGATGATATCCTCCAGATACATCAATTTGCCCAAGAATTTCAATTGCAATTTTTAATTTTAAAAAATACTTTTAAAAAAAGTACTTTTAAAAATACTTTTATGTCCACAAATAGATTACACTGACTACGAATATATTACACATACTAATTCTATAGGCACTGGATATCGACATTAGAAGTGGTCTTGTTTTTCTCTAAAAATAGCGACTTTCAGGTGGGGAGATTAAATATATGCATTTAGTGTGGTGTGTAATTGCTATCAGAGGATGCTGTGCAGAATAGAAGGCAAGCAGAAGAGAAAAGGGCCTCTAAAATAGAGTTCAAGAAAGGGGAAGCTGACCTCAGAGAAGTTGGCACTGGGTTCTGGAATGTGTTCCGTCAGGGTTGGGGTGTTGGGAGGGTAGGAAATCTGTAGGCAGGTGGAAAGGGATCCGCAAAAGCTGGAATCACGAGGCTGTAGTAGCATGTTCTGAGAGCTGTAAATAAGGGTTGTTACTAGAGTAGAGAGTCCTAAAGGAGGAGGGAGGATGATGACGCTGAAGGGCACAGCAGCAGGATCCTGCTTATGAATGACCCTGGAAGCCATGTCATTGGTTCAGACTATGCCTAGGCAATGATTGAGGCATCATTAAGGGATGTTGAGTGGTAGAGCTACAGGGTCAGATGTGTGGATCATAAAGAGAATCGAATGGATACTGGAAGGTGGAGAAGGGCAGCCAAGGCAGGAGACACAGAGGGTAGATAGGCGGCCATTGCAGGATGCACACTGGAAACCACGAAAGCTGTATGTGGGGAAGCATGGATGGGAGAAACTAGAGTGCTGCTTACAGAACAGAGGCAATGGGCCTTGTCTGCCTGCTGGGAGCAAGGATGGAGATGGTGAGACAGCCAAAGGTGGACCACTAAGGTAGATGTCAGAGATGGAGATTTCATGTGTGAGCAGTGCTCTTGTCTTCACACCTCCTGTGCTCCCCCCAATTCAGCCCCCTTATTGTCTGGCACCTTGGAACAGTGCACTCCAAAGTAAATAACCCCTTAGGTCCTCAGCTCTTCTTGGAATCCTGACTACCTGATTTGAATGGAACTCTGCCCTTACCCAGGGAAATGTCAGTCACTTTGTGTCCTCTGGAACAGGTGTCTTCTCATATCCCAGGTATGAGCCTGGCAGGCACCTCAACTCTAAATTATGCTTGTCGACACTAATGGAACACTGCTCTTTTTAGAACCACGCCCTTTTGTGACATCATTTTTATCAACATTATTATTACTATCATCATTATTATCATTATCATTACTATTACTACTATAGATCTCATCTGCCACTTAGAAAGAGGTTCTCTCAGGTTCTCTCTGCCCCAAGTCCAGACTTCCCCCATATCAGAAATGGCCTAAAGACTGAGCTTCAGTGTGCTGGTCACTTCTGGCCCACCTCAGTATTCACACCCATGACCACACTCCAGGTTTTTCCATCTCTTGAAGATGTTTCATCTCTGAAACCTTTAGCACAGCGCCTGCCTTCTGACCAATGTTAGACCCTTCCACTTCTCTAACCCCCTTATTTGCACTCACCTCCTCGAGCAACAAAGTCTCTGGCTGTTGTTGTGGTTGTCCCCACAGAATACATTTAAAGGCTTGATTTCCAACCTGTGGGCTCTGGGGAAGTGATTTGATTGTGGGAGCTGGGATACAAGAGGGGAATTAGTTAATTTTTAACACTCATTAATAGCGTTATAGCATTATTGAGAAGTGTTGAAAACTTTTGCATATAGGACTTTTGGAAGTAGGACCTCATTAGAGGAAGTTGATCACAAGGAAGATGTTCTTGGGGACTGTAAAATTTGCCAGGCCCTTCCTCTGTTCTTTTTGCTTCCTGGCTACAGGAATTGAGAAGCCCTGCTCAGCTACTCTCCTTGCCATGATAGTTCTGCCTCACAGATCCCAGAATAATGAGATTAGTTGACCACCAACTAAAATCTAAACCACAAACTCAAACAAATTTTCTTTCTTTATGATGTTTTTATCCCTCAGATAATTTTTGATACAATGAAAAGTCTAAGACAGGTCCCCTCTTCCTGGTATACCTGTCCTTAGTTCAAGGTCTAAATATTTTTCAAGTACATTAATTCCACTTCGTTAATCTAACTGTCTGGAGTTCAGGAACTAACACTCATAGCCATCTGAGCTATGTTCAGCATATCTTCAAAGCCAGAGTAATGGTTCTAAAATACAAATATAATGTCTGTACCTTTTATACTTACAATATTTTACCAGCTTTCTTAACTCTTTTGCATAACATATAAACCCCTCTGTGATGGACTCCTGTCTACCTCTACAGATCCTGCTTTCTTTATTCTGTCCTGAATTTTATTGTAACAGGACACCAGACTTTAGTACAACTGGGGCCATAATAGAACTACCATTTAGACCTGGGAACCCAGCACATAGGTAGCAGCACCTGCCAAAACAAGAACAAAGACCTAATCCATCAAAGTCCGTAGCTCTGTGAAAGCCTCTAGATGTACTAACCTTGCCTTTGGCTTCTATAGCTCTGTTTCTGAGTAACTGTTCTTGTTAACTGAAGTGTGTCAATCCAGGCTGTGGTTTCTGTCCTTAAAAGCTCAGCATGAGAAAGCTTTGGGGCCGCTCTGAGGTTCTGAACACAAGTGTAGTTATCAGCTGGCTAACAAAGATTTTCTAATGGCTTGAACCCATGTCTGAGTAGTCTCCTGTGGTGGACACCCCATAGGATTATCTCCTCCATTTCACTGTAACGTAAATGAAAAGACCTGTAGTGTCCACAGCATCTTGTGACCTTACTCTTTGCTGAACACACTTTCTCCTGCCTGAAACCATTGCTTCTTCATGATTTACTAACTTATATCCTTCAAGATACATCCTGTGTCCAGCCCAGAGCACCTCTCTTGAGTACATGCTTACTGCATAGTGTAGATGTGTTGACATAGAGGACATTCATTCATTTCACTTTTGTCTAAATGACCCTTGGAGTCTCCACTATTCTGAATTTCTTATTCTGTTACAGATTTTATTTACTTTCCATCCTCCACAGTAGCCTGAGACTTCTTGGGGAGTAGAGATGTTTCTTTGCTCCCCACCCCTGCGTTCCTGGCACTCAACACGAGGCATCCAGTGAGCAGTTATAAGTGCATACATGATTGGCCAGGCAGAGATCGGAGCCTTGTCCTCTACATTAGACCATTTTGTTCTCAGCCTTCCACTATTGCTGTCTGATATCTCAAGTACTAGAGACAATGACTTCCATCTGCCCTTTAAACTCTGGCTCTACAGTACTTGTTCTACGGATAAAATGGTCATGCCTTTCAGTGCTGCAGAAAGGAAGGCCCTGCTGTTCCCCAGCAGGCTTCCTTATCAGGAACTTGAGAGAACATCAGGAGAGATAGGCATGTACTGTGAGTTCTTTGAAGGACCAAACCCAGCAGCTTCCTTGAAATGTCCTTTTCACTGCCTGGAATTCTGCAAAAACAGTTACACCTTCATGGCCATGCCTTCATCTCTCCCTCCCCCTCCCCTTCCCCCTCCCCCTCCCCTCCCTTCCCCCTCTCACTCCTCCCCCCCAATCTGTCATCCATGAAACCATCAGATCTAATGACCATTTCCTCCTCTCCTTTTGTCTTTGTTTATTTTGCAACAGGTTCTCATAGAACCAAGGCTGACCTTCAGCTCGGGAGCCTCCTGATTCTCTTGCCTCCGTGTTCCAAGTTAATGATCTTTTTTATTTTTCTTTCAGGCCTGGGGGTTGCACCTAGGACTCCATGCGTATCAGGCAAGTGTTCTACTTCTGTGTTGGTATGCCTGGTCCCAGACAGCAGACAGAATACATTAAAATATAGATATCATCAGGGTTCTCCCCTGCCACAGACTGCCTCTCACTGCTCACCCTTTTCCCCCTCAATCTGTTTTCTGATACTACATCTGACATGATATTGTATCTATATGCAGGATACTGAGATTGGACAATTTAAAGGGAAGAAGTTTATTTAGCTCAGAGTTCTAACTGTTGAAAGTCCAGACCAGGCAGCTTCATCTGGTAAAGGGCTCAGGATACATCATAACAAGACAGCAGCAAACATGCAGTGACCTGTTAGGGAGATAAGCACACCCGTGGCTGCCTTGGTTTATAACCTCTTGTTCTCATGGCAACTATCCAGTCCAGGGAGAACTGCATAGATTCCTTTTAAAGACCTAACTACTTTGTCAAGTTTCTTCTCAGTACTGCCACAGTGTCTGTTAGATTTCAAAACGAGCTCTGGTGGAGACAAATCACATCTAAACCATGCCACTAGAGGTGTGGTAGCCTGGTCTTCCAGGCTGGATGCTCTTTGCACCCTGTTGTAGGCCCCTGTGTGTAGCTTAAGTATTCTGAACAATACTGACCCCTCTTCATCTCCAAACCTCGGCTTCCTTTGCTCTAGCAGAGACACATTCCATTCTTATGCCTTTCCTCTAGACAGCTCCATGGTGCCTCACCTGGCATGCTCCGCTCTGTAAGGAGAGCCTTTCTGTTGTTTTGTGCGATGACTTCTCAGCATGAATGGAAAGATTCTCTCCTCTGTGTTTTCCTCCAGCATTCTTCATGCTACACAAAGAGACCTCATCATTCAGAAATGATCCTGACACACTCCTATGTCAGTCACAAAGGACGAGATAGTTACTCTGTGAGAACTGACATAAGTAGTTAGCTATAAGGTGGGGGACACACATAGACCTGGAGAGGCCATTATATAATCATATATAATCTATAATCATAAGACAGGTTTCTTTAGTTTTTTTTTTTAATTGATAGGTTATGGAGAAAAGACCATTGATATTGGAGTCAAATAAACACCAGCTCATCTTCCCTGTTTGCATTTGGTCCCTCAGTCTCACTTTCCTCATCTGTGAAATGGGAACTACAGATCCTGGAGACTTGTAACATGGATTAAGGGCAATGCTAACACTTGCGTGAGCTTGAATTGATATTTGGCAGAGGATGCTGGGAATCACAATAGTTCTGATGTTGTTTCCACCTTATAGCCCTTCACCCTCTGTCCTTGAAAATGTATTAATAATAACCATTTATGTTCTTAATATTGTTCCCAACCCTATTCACTTTGGTGCCTTTGACCTTTGACCTTCCTTTTCAAAGCGTCATGATCCTTCATGGATGGAGGGTCTTAAATCATGTAATATTGGCAGTTACTCTATAACACTAAGTACTTACTCAGAGCCCAGCTCCCTGCTTAGCTCTGAACATGCAGTATCCTTGCGATACCTGGAATGTGGCCATTGTTTCTATACCACAGATGGGGCGACTGAGTTTAGAGCCTTACGTGGACCGGACAGTTAGCAAGTATTGAATCTCAACTTAAAACCCTTGCTCTCAACTAGCACTTTGTCCTTATTCTTCTTGGGGATTCTCCCTAGCTGATGAATTGCTGTATTCAGAACAGCTCTAGAATGTATGGAGAGGTGTCTGCAAAGACTTCCTAATGCTTGTTTTCCCATTAAAGAACCGCAGGACACGTGTTCACCCAATTAGCCATATCTAGAAGATTCCTCAGAGACTAGGAGAGTTCCGGCTTCTTCTCCCCTCCCTTTGAAGCACACACATACTTTCTCCTGAGTCTGTGCTGGAATAGGTCTCAGAAATAATAGAATCTGAAGGAGGGCACGGCTTAGAGAGGGGGACGCTGCTCACGGAATGAGCAACTCCACACTGGAGCTCTGACACGAGGCTTCCTTCAACTCCTGCCAGCTACGGAGAACAGTTAGTACCTGGTATTCTTGCCAAAGATCACACTTGGGGGTTGTCCCAGTTTCGCAGCCATCCTTCTCCAGGGCCCCACTGTCAGCTCTCCCTCCTCATAGCTTTCCCCAGTGCTTCACTGAGCTCCTACGCTTGCTCTTCCATGGCCCTGACATGCTGGAGTTCCCACCACTTGTTTCTTATCTCCCTCTCTTTTCTCTTTCAGCTCCTTGAGCTGATCTTGTGTCAGGAGCTCCATGACTGAGGTCCATTCTGGGTGGAACATTTTTTTCTCTCTGACTTCTGCATTGATGTTTCTCTATTTTCGGTTTACCTTTGGAGCATGTTTTGTTGGCCACATTGGCTACTCATCCCCTTGCCCTGCTTACTTCTACGTTACCCAGTTTTATTTTATCAAGAGAGTTCCAGGTCCTAGACCTCCCCCCCCCCATTTTCTTTCTTTCTTTCTTTCTTTCTTTCTTTCTTTCTTTCTTTCTTTCTTTCTTTCTTTCTTTCATAATTTTTTTAAAGTTTATTTATTTATCTATTTATTTATTTATTTATTTATTTATTTATTTATTTATTTTAAGTGTAGGAGTCATGTCAGAAGATCCCCTCATAGATGGTCATGAGCCACCATGTGCCACCATGAGCTACAATTCATGGGAATTGAACTCAGGACTTCTGGAAGAGCAGCCAATGCTCTTCACTGCTGAGCCCCCATCCCCCCATTTTCTTTCTTAATTTACCTGTCATTATGGCACAAGCCCTGCTTGAATGCTAGATTCCGAATGATACAGTTTCTCCCTGACTGATGCTATCTATATCTCTAGTTCCAAAAACAGTTCCAAGGGCATGCTGGGTTCTGGAGATACTTTTGACTAACCAAACATAATTCCCTTGCAGTTCTCTATAATGATTGAGTGCATGGACTAGGCAACAAGATGATCTGAGTTCAAATCCTAGCAGCTGCCTTAGCCTTTTTTTGGGTTTCAGCACCCCCTCTAGAAAATGCAAAGAACACATTCTGCTTGCCTCCTTGTGAAGGCCGGGTGAGTCAGTGCATATGGAGTGTGCAGAACCCCACACAAGTGTACTGCTATTCCTAGAGTCTTCTACTGTCGCCAGAGGCCAAACTTCCCCATACAGATGTGGTTCATGCCAGATCTGCCCACTGCTACGACTTCCCATTGTGTCCTGGGAAGACGTGACCTTGTTTGTGTCCCTCAAGGGGTCAAACTCAGTTAACAGAGATAGAGACAGTGCCAGGTGTTGGATACTTACTCTCTAAGAATAGAACTACAAACCAGGCCACCAGTTCCTCCTAAACATGAAACAATGCATCCCCAGATAATCCTGCCAGCGGCTGGCATAGTTTCTCTCATTAACGGATTGTTTTGATCAAGATCTCTTTAGGGTAGGAAATGAAGGGAAAAGGGTAGGTAAATTCAGCTCACAGGAGTAGTACCACTGGACGGCCAAGCACAGTTGCTGATGTTGAAAGCATTGCAATTATCTGCTGCTGAAAGACAAGGCCCGATGCTCAGTGGCTTTTATATGGTCTTCAGAGGGCTTCCTGCTGATCTAGATGTTATGCTCTTCCCTGAAAAAGGTTCATGTGGCCATCCTCCACTCTCTTCGTTCAGTTTTACAACTCCCTGAAAACCATTCCCTTTCTGCCTGAGTTGGAATGAAATCTTTCACTGGGTTCTGCATGCACATTTTGTCTTCATTGCCATAGCAGAGGTAGCTTGGGGGCCTTTCTGACGTTTGTGGGATGTAGTTGCTTGGTGCCATGAATTATCTTTTCCATGTGTGTGTGCTCAGTCACACACCACCCCTCATACACACTGTGCTCAACATGTTGGTCATAGGCGTCTTTGTACTCAGAGTATAAGCCTTCCTTGAGACTAAGATGCATCTATCTCTCTTCAGTGAGCTTTCCTACCATCCTTAAAACAGGATCCTCACTTAGTGGGGAATCCTGAAATGTTAAAACAAGTTGAAGAAACTCCATGTTAGAGACCTTTGGCACCTTGACCAGGTCTTTAAATTAACACAAACCCCAGAAATCTGCCTACTGGATTCTAGTGATTAGGTCAAGCTACCATGAGTGGAGCACCCACTGAGAATCTGAAAGGTTCAGACCTCAGCAGGGCAGTGTGTGCAAGTGCACTACAGACTTGGAACTTGCCTTGTTCAGGAATAGTTTGGTCCACTGAAAGTTTTTATCGGCACTGATTGGTTACAAATTATGTTCCGAAGTTGGGCTGTCAGCTTATACAATAATTTAGGCTGGACTTAGCTTTAAAAGACTCAAATGTGGAGGTAGCCTCAGGCTAAATTTAATTCACCTGAACTATGAGTGGAAGGAGGGATACAAATTAAACAGACAATAGAGGAGGCTGTGGGGAGGGAGGCCAGCACCAACCATCATTGTGCATTCCAGAGAAGGAATCCCATAACATCTGGCTAGATGCAGAGAAAATGAAAAAGGAGTTTCATCAAAGACTTAAATGTTTGTGCAGGAGCCAGACAAGGTGAGGATCTTGTCTTAGGGTCTTACTGCTGGGGACAGACACCATGACCAAGGCAACTCATATAAGGACAACATTTAATTGGGGTTGCCTTACAGGTTCAGTGGTTCAATTCATTATCATCAAGGTGGGATCATGGTAACATCCAGGCAGGCATGGTGCAGGCAGACTGAGAGCTCTACATCTTCATCAGAAGGTGGCTAGAGGAAGAGTGATTTCCAGGCAGCTAAGATGAGGGTCTTAAAGCCCACACCCACAGTGACATACCTACTCCAACAAGGCCATACCTTCTAACAGGGTCACTCTCTGGGCTGAGCACATACAAACCATCACAGATCTAGTAGGCTGATGGTCTTTATCTTTCCATAGTTAGAGGTCACTAAAAATTTGGAGTCAGGATATAATATAATCAGAGACATAGTCTGGAAGGATAGCCTGGCTGTGCATGGGGAATGGAGTGAGGTGCAGGGAAAACTCAAGGAAGAAAGGAAGATACCAGTTAGCAAGTTAGACTGCAGTCAGGTACTAAGCAGTGATAGGTTTGGTTGCAGGTACAATGAGGATGGTAAAATGATGATCAAAGAAAACTTGAATGTGAGAATCAACCAGATGGGGTGGGAGAATGATTTAAAGCTAATATATCATGTCAAAATTATTTCTGCTTTTGTCCAAGTACCATTATGGGCTTCTGGAACAATAACAAGGCATGTACTGTTTCTGAGCTAGTTACTGTTAAGGATATGGCAAAAGTGTCTCATCTTGACCATCTCCATTGATAAGGTACACTTGAAATACACCTAACAAGGCGAAGCCAGCTCTCATGTGCTGACACAGACAGTATGTGCGTTAGGGCTGAATGGGGCTCACAGAATGGCTAGGATTCCTGAAGCTGGACTTTCATGTGTTCTCCAGATGGTTAAGCATGGCCAGTTAATAATGTGCTTGCTGTTTGCCGGCTAATGAGAAGCCCTTGCCTTAATTGAAAATAAATAGTAATGTGTTCATTTTTCACTAGTGTATTCATTTACCCAGTCTACCAGCTTTTTTATTGAGAACAAATAACATTCAGGGGTGTCTGTGCTGGACAAAGTAAGCGACAGAATTAGACATTGGGGTAAAGGTAAAGCCACACTTGAAGTCTAAAAAAGGTGTATTTGAGATTTAGTGTGTTACATAGATTTATTTTTTAAAAATATAGGAAAATATAGGTTGGAGATGTAACTCAGTTGATAGAGTGCTTTCCTAGCATTCCTAAAACCCTGGGTTTTTATTTCTATACCCCAGAAACTGGGCAGGATTTCTGCAATCCTACCGTGTAAGAGGCAAGAGAATCTGAAGTTCATGGTCAGTCTCAGCCATATATCAAGGACGAGACTAACCCAGGCTACATGAGACCCCATACAACACACATACCAGTATATATTACACAAAAATGCTGTTTTAACCTGATAAAGGAATGGCACGCTGCAACATTGAGCACAGCCACATTGCAGTGTGACCCTCATCACGACCTGTCACCACACCAGGTCCATTTTCCTGACTTTCTTTTTCCTCTTAGAAACCACCAGTTCCTCTCATTGGTTGTATGAATACGGCTACCCTGGGAACCTCATGTAAGAGGAATCCTATAGTATTTGTGCTTTTGTGACAGATTCATTTCGTTTTGGGGGACATCCTCAAGGTTCACCTCTGCTGTATCAGAATTTTCTTCCTTACTAAGGCTAGTGTATACTGTGTGTCTACTGTATACTAAATTTTATTTGTCCACTCCTCTGAGAATAGGCAGGTGGTTTGAGCCCAGCTTTTAGTGCGATTATGAATATTGTTGGTATGAATATGAGTGAATAAATAGCTCTTTAAGTTTCTGTTTTCATTTCGGTGGCCATCCTGGTCATCCTGGTTCTTTTTTTTTACACTTGAAACAAGCTAGAGTAATCTGGGAAGAGGATCCTCAATTGAAAAAAATGCCTCCATCAGTTTAGTCAGTAGGCTACTATTGATTAGTGATTGATATGGAAGGGCCCAGAAACTGTGGCGGTTGCTATCTCTGAGCTGGTGGCCCTGGGTGGGATAAGAAAGCAGGCTGTGTAAGCTGTGAGGAACAAACCAGTAACAATCTCTTCCGTGTTGTCTGCTTCAGTTCCTCCCTCCAGATTCCTGCCTTCAGCTCCTGCCCTGACTTCCCTCAGTGATGGACTGTGACACAGAAGTGTAAGCCAAATGAACCCTTTTCTCCCTGAGTTGCATTTGATCATGGTGTTAATGACAGCAATGAACAGCAAACCAGGACCCGGTACATCGCTAGACGTAGAACAGCAGGACCACATGCTAACATCTTGAGGAAGGACCATGCTGTCTGCCGCAGTGGCTATAGCATTCCACATTCCTGCTCACAACTCACAATTCCCCAGTTTTTCCCATGTTAACCCATGTTACTTTACAGGTCCTGTTTACGGGTGAGCCCTGTAGTTGATGTAGGGTCTCCTGGAACGAAGGGTGGCTTCAAATACGATAATTCTGAGAATGGCTTTGCACTTCTGATAGTCCTGTTTTTGTTTGCGTATTTGTTTTAGAATTTTTCTTTTTTTTCCATTTTTTTTATTAGATTTTTTTTCTTCATTTACATTTCAAATGCTATCCCAAAAGTCCCCTATACCCTTCCTTTGCCCTGCTCCCTTACCCACCCACTCCCACTTCTTGACCCTGGTGTTCCCCTGTACTGGGGCATATAAAGTTTGCAACACCAAGGGCCCTCTCTTTTGTTTTTGTTTTTTAATCTCTCAAGTATTTGATGTTTTGTTTTCTGATAACAGCCATGCTGGTGTGTGTATAGCTGTACCTTGTTGTGGTTCTGATTTGTATCTTCCTAAATACTAGAGAAAACATCTTTTCCTGGACATATTCGCTGTTGTATGTTTCCCTTGAATCTAGCTGTTGCTGAGTGGGTTGAATTCTCTTTAAATGCAGCCACACAAAGTATCTTAGTCTGTTCAGGCTGCAATAACAGTATGTCACAAACTGGGTCACTTTCAGAGAGTAGAAATTTCTTTCTCACATTGCCAGAGGTTGGGGCATCTAGTCAGATTAGCTGTCTAGAGAGAGCCTACTGTCTAGCTCATCTGTAACTTGTAGCATCTGCACATGGTCCTGATGGGAAGCGAGCTCTCTAGGTTTCTTTTATAAGGGTAACAATCCCATCAGAAGCCTTTCGCCTCACAGTTTTATTGCTTCCTGCTCTGGTTTGGATATGACTTGGATACATCTTCCAAGAGTTCATATTTTGAAAGCTTGGTCCGCAATGCGGTGACATTAAGAGGTGGTGGATCCTTTTAAGATGTGGGTATTGGTGAAATGCTGGTGTTGGAAGAGATGAAAATTGTTCCCATGAGACCAGTACTAGTTCTCTTGAGGGAGTGCTTGTATCAATCAGCGTTCTCTAGAGAAATGGGAACAATAGGATGCATGTAACCATAAGAAGGAATTTATTAGACTGGCTCACATGATCAGAGCCTGGTAAGTTCCATAATGGCCGCTTTTGGGCTGGAGAGTGGAGAAAACCAGTAGCTGCTTAGCCCAAGAAGCTGGGAGCCCTGGAACAAAGGGGGCCGAGGAGCCCCGGAACAAAGGGGGCCGAGGAGCCCCGGAACAAAGGGGGCCGAGGAGCCCCGGAACAAAGGGGGCCGAGGATGCAGCTCGTGCTGGAGCTCTCTGCAGCAAGGCTGCCAGGGATCATAAGAAGGAGAAGACAGAGTTGGCATAACATTGGTGCAGGTTGTACTTGAGCCTTCATGATTGTGAGCTCAATAGACTGTTTTAAAATATGAGCCGTAGCCGGGTGTGGTGGTGCACGCCTTTAATCCCAGCAC
>LR749545.1:505869-571235 GCA_902729485.2 Mus minutoides
GGAACAAAGGGGGCCGAGGATGCAGCTCGTGCTGGAGCTCTCTGCAGCAAGGCTGCCAGGGATCATAAGAAGGAGAAGACAGAGTTGGCATAACATTGGTGCAGGTTGTACTTGAGCCTTCATGATTGTGAGCTCAATAGACTGTTTTAAAATATGAGCCGTAGCCGGGTGTGGTGGTGCACGCCTTTAATCCCAGCACAGGCAGAGGCAGGTGGATTTCTGAGTTCAAGGCCAGCCTGGTCTACAAAGTGAGCTCCAGGACAGCCAGGGCTATAAAGAGAAACCCTGTCTCGAAAAACCAAAAAAAAAAAAAAAAAATATGAGCCGTAACATCAGCATTTTATTAAAACAATGGACAGCAAATCAAATGTCCCCCTGTCCTCACCAAGGCTTTGTGTCAGAGGTTAGGTCTTACTCTGCGAATTGTGGGGAGACTCATGGTATAGCAGGAGCCAAACTGGTTTCCAGTGCAGTGATTCCGTTTAAGTGTCTGCATTGGCTGTATTTTTGCAGTTTCAGCATCCTGCAATGCCTCACTTCATAAAACAAGAGTGATCTGATGGGGTGAGCAGGAGCGCTTAGCCTCAGACACAGAAAAGACCTGAAAAAAAGCAGAGAAGAACAAAACCCAGATTAGTCATTTCAAAGTCCCTTTCCATGTAAAGCAGGAGTAGGGAAGACAAAACAATAAGAAATTAACTTTTGTAAGGATTAAAGCTAATGAGGTCTCATTTCAAGCCATGGGATGCTGACTGCCTTGGGGATTTCTGCTGATATCTCTTTCTCTCTTGATTTCTCAGGAGCTCAGATAAGAACATAGATTAAGTTCAGTAGCAGAGAGTGATTGAATGGCTGACTTCAGTTTGGTTTTTGGCCATTTTTTTTAGGACTTCATTAAAAAGCTAACTCTGAAACAATGGCCTGAAAATTTCATTTAACATAGGAAGCTGTATATGCTTAGAACAAAAGTTTTATGGAGAGCAAAGACATTCAGAAAAGGTGTGGGGCCTATAAGTGTGAGTTGTGTGTAGGAGTTTCTCTTATTGCCTATGGGGTAACAGGTCCCCAGATCTTAGCATAAGTGATGCCATGTTAGACCTTAAAACCTACCATGTGGGTCCCAACACTTGTCAAAACGCAAGCAAAGACCTAATCCATTAAAGACCCGGCCTATCATTTCAGGATCCAGGAAAGTCCCTCAATGTATTAAACTTGCTTTTTGACTTTTGTAATTCTGCTTCTTGCTAAGTGAAGTGTAACAACCAGGATGTGGGTTTTGTCCATAAAAGAAAAAGAACTGTAAGGTTTGGGCTGTGTGATTTGGGAAAGTTCACTGTGTAGCCATTATCCAGCAATAAAGACTTTCTTTTCATCTTTAAGCTTGTCTCTGTGTGTTCTCCAATGGAGTTAACATTGCAACAATAGAGCAGTGGTTAGATTAGCATTTGGAGAAGCTGAGGTCACTTGGGAGCCCTGTACTTTCTGAGAGACTGATGTAAACAGATAATAGATATTTAATGAGGTAGCATTGTGGTCTGTGAGTGTCGGAAGGATGAGAGGGTCTTTCTAGAAGCAGGCAGAATTTTGAGGGATGCCAGCACAGGGTGGAGGGCGGTATGTATAAACCTAAGTTCGAGTAGTTCTTCTCACTTTTCTTCTTTTTCTTCTTCTTTTTTTTTAATCAAGAGAAGCTTGAAAAAAACTGCAGAGGTTGGTCTTATCCAGGGTCAACTTAACCCAAGAAAGTTCCAGCAGCTCACATCTCGAGCCAATCACCAACATCCAGACAATCAGAACTCTCCTTGATCAGGTCTGAGTCACATTCCCCCAGGCTCAGCGTCATCCAAGCTACACAGACAGAAAGGAAATGGTTTCCAGGAAGAAAGTGGAATTTCTGTATTCAGAAGAAAAAAGTATGTATGCTAGGAAACCCAGAGGAGCAGAAAGCCTCAAGACCAAGTTCCATACACTGTAGCTGGTCCACCTTTGGGAAGTTACACCACACCTTCTCTGATTCTGCTTCTCCCCTCATTAAAAAACCCCAAACCAGGCAAGGGAGCACGTGGGAGCCTGTAAGTTGGTATCTGAGAGAGATAAAAAAAACTGGACCGTACTGCCTCCGAAGGGTTCTGAGGTGTGCTAACTGCTCTGAGAGGGGGCTCACTGTTTATAGGGAAGTAGAAAATAGAGACCCACAACGGAGACACAACAGCTGTAAGTGTGACTTCTCAAGGTCTCCACTCGGTGCAGGAGTGGATGAACTCCCGTGCCTGACTTGCTGAGGAGGCTCACACAGGTGAGGAAGCAGAGCCCCTTCTATCCAAGGACTGGAGCTCACAGTCTCACTCAGTGTGGCAGCGACACACTCTGCAGCAAATTGTTGGCCTCCAGGGAAGGTGGTCCAGGCATTTTCAACAGAAACTGGTAATCTGAAGTTTTATATCAATCCCTCCCAACTTCTTAAAAAATGCTTCGGGAATTATTTTTTAATCAACTCATTTATTGATTGTGCGTATGTGTGTTCCCACATGAAGGTCAAAGGGCAACTTGCAGAGTCAGTTCCCTCATGCCACCATGTGGGTCTTGGGGATCAAACTCAAGTTGTCAGGCTTGGTGACAGGCTCCTTAACCTACTAAGCTAACTTACCAGCCTGTGAATTCTTTCAAACCAAACACAAAACTACTGTGTGAACCAAGCAAAACACATGTACTGCCCATTTCCTCCCTGTGAGCTCATCCACCAGTTGGGGGCCTTCTATTCTGGACTCCTTCTTCTAAGAATTTGAGCCCAGAGGTCTTGTTGGCCCTCATCTCTTAGATCTTATTTACTTCTCTATTATCCCTTCTTCACACTGAAACAAGGCTGTGGCTACTACAGGATGAGGGTGATTGGATCCTACCTAGCTGCATGGACTTGCTTCAATCATTAGGACATTTCCTCACCTCTGTAAACAAGGGGTGTGGAACTAGATGGTTTATTAATTTCCCAACAGCACTATTATTTTATGACATAGAATTTTAAAACTTCAAGCACTGGGCATAGACATATTTTCTGGTAATCTTAGTTCTAGGGAGACTGACGCAGAAGATAGCAAGTTTAGGTTTAGCCTGGTCTACGTAGTTAGACTTTAGCTCAAAACCAAACTTTAAGAGACAAAGTAAATTAATTTCCAGTTCTGTTTCAACTAAGAAATGGCCTTGAGGAAAGTATAATGCTTGTATTGGTAGAGATTTTGTAGAGAGCAGGAAAAACAGAAATGGAAAAATTTTAATATAATTATCATATTTTGAAAAATTACCATATTCTTGGCAGCACACTAATTTTCTTATACATATCATTCCCTCCAGTTCTCACAATTCTGAGATATAAAACCTTACCCTGACTTCACAGTACAGAAATATTTATAGAAAGACTAAATTTCTTCTTGAACTCCACCCAATTTGTTTGTGACAGAATGGCGATGCCAACCTAGACATCCCACTTCCAAAGCCCAGACTCTCACCGCGCTGGGGAGGAAACCGTCTGAGGAAGAGCGCGAGCGAGCGGGGGCGGCAGCCAACTCCTTTGTAAGTGCTGGATTTGCCAGTGCGCGTTCCACTCCTTGGGTGCTGTGCTAGGCAATATGAAAAACAACAACAACAAAATGAACACAAACAAGGGAACTTGACCTTGGGGAGATAATCTACCAGAAAAACCAAACATATTTAAAAATCACCATAGCCGATAGCTTCCCAAGAGATATACAAGAGCCAGTGTGCCCTTTGAGTTGTGGTTGTAACATCTCAGCAAGAGGTGGAGCTTGCCCTTCCCCTGGACTCTAGGTTAGTCTCCTGACTTGTTTTGGTCAACAGATTGTAATAGAAGTGGTATTATGTGACTTTTGGGTCTGACCCTTTAAGAGGTTTGAGTCATTTTTTTTCTTTTGTGGCAGGGGCTCATGTTGCCAGGCTGCCCCTGAACTCCCTATGAATTAAAGCCGAGAATAGCCTTGAAATCCATTTATTTTTCTGCCTCCATCTCCCAAGTAAGATATCTTCTATTTATTATTATTTTTCCTTGCTTCTTAGAAGCCAGACACATCAACACAAACAGTCTGTTTGGGAGACTTAGCCAGACTCAAGCTAGACTCACTATTTTAGATAAGGCATCAGATATAAACAGATAATTTTGGGTCCTCTTGCTCCAGACAATTTGCCCCTAACAGCACCACAAACACAGGAAACAAATGGTCCCTGCAGATGCCTGCCTGAATTGCAGATGCTTGAGCCTCTAAACGTGTATGTTTTTGTTTTAAATCTCCACATCTTGTGTCAGTTATGATTACTAGGCCTTGTAAGTAAGCATATATCTAAGTCAGGGTTTCCATTCCTGCACAAACATCATGACCAAGAAGCAAGTTGGGGAGGAAAGGGTTTATTCAGCTTACACTTCCATACTGCTGTTCATCACCAAGGAAGTCAGGACTGGAACTCAAGCAGGAGCTGATGCAGAGGCCATGGAGGGACGTTCTTTACTGGCTTGCTCAGCCTGTTCTCTTATAGAACCAAGACTACCAGCCCAGAGATGGCACCACCCACAAGGGGCCTTTCTGCCTTGATCACTAATTGAGAAAAATGGTGGATCTCATGGAGGCACTTCTCCAGCTAAAGCTCCTTTCTCAGTGATAACTCCAGCCTGTGTCAAGTTGACACATAAAACCAGCCAGTACAGTATGTGTGTGCATGCGTGTGTGTGTGTGTGTGTGTATTATACATACTGTACTATATATATACTGTACCACACACACACACACACACACACACACACACACACACATGCACACACATATATAGTCTTTCAAAAGACAAGAGTTGGGCACCTTGGAGGAGAAGATGGCTGAGGATGAGTGAGAGGAGTAGATGTAGAAACCAGGGGTTGGGCCAAGCTTCAAAGACTTCCCTTCATTAACTATCCTGAAAGCAATTCCATCTGCTGGAAGCAAGTCCCCACTCTCACACAGCGTGAGGAAGCCTCACTTGCTCTTATCTTGGTCTCTTTTCTACTCTGGTTCTCCTTGCTTACTTCACTTCTCTGTGGGTCTGAGTACACAGGGATAAGGAACATTGAGTTTTGAGTCAGTCAGGCATTGAGTGTGTATTCCAGTGATGCCTGACTCATTTATTGACCCTGAACCTCTGGGTCTGCTAAGCATGAGTATCTCCAGCTAGTAAACCGATGGCAGTTTCCTACAGGGCTGTTGATGCTCATTCGCTCCACATAGAAATTACACCTTGTTGGCCTCAATAATTACTAGGTCCCATGTTTTAGATCTTCCAATTAGGGGTGATAGTTTTCCTCCTCCTCCTCCTCCTCCTCCTCTTCCTCCTCCTCCTCCTCTTCCTCTTCTTTTGTTTTGTTTTTCGAGACAGGGTTTCTCTGTGTAGCCCTGGTTGTCCTGGAACTCACTTTTGTAGACTAGGCTGGCCTTGAACTCAGAAATCTGCCTGCCTCTGCCTCCCAAGTGCTGGGATTAAAGGCATGCGCCACCACGTCCAGCTTTCCTCTTCTTTGTATCCCTAGATCTGAGTTAAATATTGATCATGAGCACACAATAATTGAGAGTCATTGTTTTGTTTTGTTTTGTTTCCCAAGTCCACCTTTGCCTGTGGAGTTATTTGTAGGAGTAATTTCTGATGCCCCTACCTTTTTTTTTTTTTTGGTTCACTAAAACAAAAATATTTCCAGGGAAGGTGAATTCTGAGTTAGTTTTTGAAAGCCAAAATAGACGAGAAAGTCTAAGTTGTAGAAAGTTCAGAATCAGGCAGAATTGCTATGCTGTGTGGACTGGCAGCAAAACGTAAGCAGTGATCTTGTACGAAAGGTTATGAATCTTAACCAAGCATCTCGGGCTCTTGATCCTCCTGCCTGTTCTAGGAAGCTGCTGGTATTTCACAGGGAAGAATGAAGTCATAAGCTCTGAACTTCTGTGATGTTTACGGTGACAGTGGAATTGTCTACAGAAGAAAGAATATGAGATGTTTGTCATAATTCGGGTGGGAGAGGGGAAGATCTGGATGAGGACAAGTTACTGAGACCACAAAGAAACCAAATGTGGGAGACATAGTAGAGTAGAAGAGTCAGGACTCAGTGGCTTCCTGATGCTGGGAACGACACGGAGGAAAGACCCAAAATAGCATCTTGGGCTGAGAAGATGTACCACGGATTGGAGCATAAGGGTAAGATTTGGGGTCTTTAGGATAAGAGGCCTTTGTGTTTGTCATTGAGTTCACCTCTTAAATTCTACCTTTTCTGCATTCGGCAGTTTCCCAAGCGCAGAAGAAAGATGATTACAATGGTAACTGGTTCTGCAGAATGTCCTCCAACAGGACCTGAATCTAGAGAAACCACAGCATTGAGGGCGTTGAACAGTCATAGCAAAATGAGCTCCCTCCCCTCAAAGCAGCAGGAGAAGAGAGAACCCAAAACTGCCTCAAAGCTTAATTGGGGGTGGTTGCTTTCAGGGCGGGGGGGGGGGGGTGATGAATGACTGCTGCTGCTGCTGCCTTCCCAAAGTGACTCAGAGCTCTCTGCATAATCAAATTCCCCTGAGGACTTGGACACATTCTCTGCTGACAACCCACTTCTTCCTCCACCTCCTCTCTTTCCTTCCACAGATCTAGATCAGACCCAGGGATCTAGGGCACTCTTTGATTTTTAAGAATGACATCTTCACTTCTTTCTTTACATTTCTGTCTGCTTCCATCACCTGTCTAATCTCACCCTAGGTCATTCGATCAACCAACCAACTTCTCATAAGCATTTCCATTATTCATCCAACAACTATTTTTCTAAAGTGTCTACGATGTGCCAGATACACTGGCAGTGTACACGTAAATAAAGTAATTTTTCAATGATGACATGTGTTTTCCTAGGAGCTGACTACCCAAGTTCACATATATTATAAAGAATAACACAGGACAAATGATAAATATGTTTGTGGTTAGGAAATAAAAATGATGTTCTATCAGCTTTTGAGGACTAAAAATGTTCAGGAAAATAGATAATTTCAGGCTCCTTTATCATAGGAGGCAAAGAAGTCAAACCATACAGTGTGTGTGTGTGTGTGTGTGTGTGTGTGTGTGTGTGTGTGTGTGTGTAGCATCTTCAATAAATGGTGCTGGTAGTCTGCATGCAGAAGATTGCAATTTGATCCATACTTATCACTTTGCACAAAGCTCAAGTCCAAGTGAATCAAGGACTCCAACATAAAACACCGAATACAATAGATACACTGAATGTAACAGAAAAGAAAGTGGGAAACAACCTCGAACACATTAGCACAGGGGAAATTTTCTTGAACAGAACACCAATGACTCAGGCTCTCAGATCAACGATTAACAAATGAAACCTCATGACACTGCACAGCTTCTGTAAGGCAAAGGACACTGTCAATAGGACAAAATGACAATCCACAGATTGTGAAAAGATCTTTACCTACCCTACATTCAACAGAGGGCTAATATCTAAAATATATAAAGAACTCAAGAAGTTAGGCTCCAAAAACCCTCAAATAACCCAATTAAAAATCGGGGTACAGATTCAACCAGAGAATCCTCAGCAGAGGAATCTCAAATGGCCAAGAAGCACTTAAAGAAATGTTCACTATCCTTAGTCATTAAGGAAATGCAAGTCAAAACCACCCTGAGATTCCACCCTACACCAATCAGAATGTCTAAGGTCAAGCACAGCACATGCTGGTGAGGAGGCGGAGAAAGGAGAACACTCATCAGTGCCTGTGGATTACACAGAGCTGATGGTGAATGGACATGGCGTGTCTGAGAAATACAGCTAAAACCAGGCAATTCAAGAGATGGGGGTGTGTTTGAGTGGAACACAGAATGAAGTTGAATGAATTTATTAGGAAAAGATGAGGAAAAGTCTTTACAAGCAAATCAGACTAAGCTAGATGTGAGTCTGTAAGGAGGAGGAAGACAGTGAGACCGTGTGTTGGGAATGACCCCAAGAGCATATACAGCGGTGAACCCTGTTGAGAAGAGTACAGAGTTGGATCTCAAATGTGGGACACAGTTGTGCCCTTCTTCCTAACCCTTCTCAGAGGATCTCTGGAGCATGGTTTGCCCTCTGTGATGGACTTTAGGAAAACTAAAATCTAGTGTGTTCAGCAGAGCAGCTGAGGCAGTAAGGAGTTACATCAAACTCATGGGTAGACCATGAGAGACTTGAGGATTGATGGGCGAAACCTAATAGCTGTAGTATTTGGGAGGCCCAAGTTGGTAGACCTGGTGCCAACCATTTCAGGAGAACCGTTTTGACTTCCTTCTAAGTCAGAATCATCTTTAGGATACAGTGAACTGTCTAATTTCTAGCATAAGTCTTATGAACATGACACACATACTAGCTGGGTCACTGGAGTCACTACAGTTTGAAACATTTCAAATGTGAATTTCTCGATTCTATGTTCCAAGCCACTGATAGAGGGAGAACCATACCGGGTGTTTACCTTCACTGTTTCACAAAATAAGCCTTGGCCTGGGACCCACAGTGTTGATCTGAGACTTAATTTATACCTGAAAGACAACCTCTGCTTCTCTGTCACCATGTGCTACCAAAATGCAAGGTGCTGGCTCAATCCACAGGGTGGATGAGATGAGCAGACATTATAATGAAAAGGAGAATCTGGTTAGCAAAGTGTGTTTTGTTCGTTTTGTTCCGATTTTGGACAGAGAGCACATTTTTTTTTTCACCAAGGGGGAGTACATGAGAGAAGGCGGGAAGAAAGGAAATTTATAATGTGGTTCTAAGTGGTTTTTATCACATATTTGATTAGCTCTCTGGGGGAAAGATAAAAGCTTAATCGGATCATTTAAAAAGGCATACACACAGAAAGAAGCCTTGCTTAACTAATAATTACAAAGTGTATCTGAGATGGAAAGTCTCTCTTTGCCTTGAGTGGAGTGATAAGTACTATTATTATGGGGAAACTAAGATTATTATTGCGTCCATGATGGCAACATGACTCTGATTTGCAAATCACTCCTTGTTTTCAGCCATTACATTCTTGGGAGTTCAGTTCACTAAGTGTGTTACTCTCCCCACACAGCCATTCTATTCGCACACCAGCCTTTTCATAAGCGCAGCAAGGGACTCACAGCGGTGAGTAGAACACACACTCTCATTATCCCTTGTTTCGTAATTCCCCATAGCTGAACTTAAACTTCATCCCCAAAGTTCATTATGTATGTTTTAATCACTAAATCCAGCAGGTTTTTTTTCCTGCACCAATTTTTTTTCTCTCTGGAACATTTCACACCAAATTTTGTTGAAATTTTATGGTTTTTAATTCAGCTTTTTGGATTTCTGCATCTTCTTCCTCCTTCTTTGCTTTTTTGTTCAACCATCTTTTTTTATATATTCTTTGGCAATTTCATACCTGTAAACAATGCATCTTTAAGGGGGTCTTTGTGAAGGTCGTGGCCAGCAGAGTAGTGGCCCTTGAGAAGCAAGGAAGCAGTTCAATGTTCAACATGACTAAGCAACCTGTGTTGGTTCAAACTTCCGGAGTCTGACCCTCAGTAATTTATTTTAGGAATATTTAAGCACGGCACAATTGGATTAAAAACTTTCCTGGTGATAATTAACTCAATTCCATGTGCACAATAAAAACATCCATAAATCTTAAGGAACAAAGTAAGCCAATATAAACAAATAAAGCTCAGATGTGACTACATCGGACCTCTTTGCAAGGTACATGCATCACCTTTCATAAAGATGAGTTCCATAGATTGACGGAGACAGACAAGCTTATGTAAGGGCCTGGGGGGAGAACCCAGCGTGACCTCTGGCCACACAGATAGAACAAAAGTCACCAAGCTAGAACGCATGATCACCCCCACCCTTCTGGGTAGATAACAGGTTATGTATTCCTTCCCTTGCAGGAACATCCCAATGTGCTAACACTCTNTATATGTTTGAATGCCCGTTACCCAGTAGGTAGAACTATTTGGAAGGATTAGAGGTGTGGTCTTGTTGCAGGGGTGGTCACTGGGATTGGACTTTGAGGTTTCAAGAGCCTATGCCATTCCCAGTTAGCTCTCTGCCTCATGTTTGTGGATAAAGATGTAAAGTCTCAGGTCAAATCTTCAGAGTCGTGTCTGCTCACATGCTAACATGCTTCTTGACACGATGGTCGTGGATGCACCCTTTGAAACTGTCAGCTCCAGACAAATTCTTTCTTCTATGAGTTGCCTTGGTCATGGTATCCCTTCACCGCAATAGAAAAGTAACAAAGACACCACAGCTGAAAGACAGCATTTCCTAGCCTCCTCACCCTGACTCTTCCATGATGTCCCCTGGATCTTTGGGGTGGATAGAGATGAACCATTTAGACCTAAGTACTCAATAGACACTTCTTCTCATCACTTTGACCAGTGATGGTTCCACATCAACTGCTGAGGACTGCGGAGATCAGTTTCTCTGGTCAAGTTGTGGGCAGCACAAATCTATGGCTGTAAATATTTAGAAGGCCACTTTGACAACATATCATGTAGCAAAACAATAGCATGTTCCTCCCTAGGGCCCAGTCTTGGGTTTTTAACCAGTGTTACAGTACCAGGCCTGAATCCCTTCCCATGGAACAGGCCTTAAACCCAATCTAAACACCATTGGTTTTCCCTATACTGTCTGGCCACTATCGCCCAGTGGCCACACCTTACTTGGCATATCAGCATTGCAGCATTCTGAGTTGGCTGCAGTGGTACCACTGATGCCTTTTCCTTCCTAGCATAGCCTGCATAGCAACTTCTAGTGCTAGGAAAATACTCCGCTCTTCTGATTCTCCTTTTAATTTCCTAATAATTCCCCTTCTCTGTACATTATAGAGATGAGTTTCCACTACCATTCTCTGTTCTTTGTCCATTTTTTCTCTCCCTCACCACGTACAATGTTAACTAGCACCTAAATGTAGATGATTCTTTGGAGAAAAGAATATCCACTTTATTTATTTCTGGAACCTTTACACCCAAACACATGTCTTACATACAGCTGGAGCCTACAGACTGGATGACCTCCCGGGCCCACGTGCACGGCTCTAATTGATGTTCTTTCAGATCTCCAGCTCTCATTGCTCATTTCCACCAGAATCTTTGCAACCTCCAGATCTCTAACATCAATTTAATCATCTTTAATAAGTTCACTTGTCAGAGAGCTGCGCTCTTGTAATTACCTTCCAGCCGGGAGAGAAATCACTTGTCTCCCTTCTCTGACTTCCTTATTTCTCTTATACCCAAAGATTTAAATCCACTCTGGACTCTCTCGGCCCTCCAGCTAGTGTCCTAGTTCTACAGATTTTCCTCCAATGCCTTTGCCTTCCTTTAAAATCCTTTCTACTGTTTATTGCCCTCCTTCAGCACTCATTCCCACTAGCTAGAATTACAATTATTCTTCTAAAAGATATTCTCCCTAGAAAGAGAATTAAATGAAGACAAACGTCTCTGTTTCCATGCGCTTGCTTGTTATACAGGATGGTTGTTTAATTGTCCCGAAACAAAACCTTTTCCATACATTGTCTTAGTTTCTTTTCTATCTTTTGATAAAAACACCATGACCATAGAAATTAAAGAAGGAAGAGTTTCTTTGGGGCTTCCTGTTTCTGAGGGTAGAGGTCATCATCATTGTGTTGGGAAGTAGGCAGGCATGGTGTTGGAAGAGCTGCTAAGAGTTGCATCTTGATCCATAAACAGCAAACAGAAAGAGCTAACTTGAAATGGCATCAGTCTTGTGAAACCTCAAAGCCATCCTCCAACAAGGCTGCAGGTCCTAGTCCTTCCCAAACGGTTACACTTACTGGCGACCAGTGTTCAAACAAAGGAACCTATGGAGGCCATTCTCATTCAAAACATCACATACATCAATCCAAGTTCTCCAGCTTTTAAATATTTTATGATGATAAAAATATAACATAACAACAACAACGTTACAAAATATACTCCAAATACCTTGACTAGTCTTCTGAGCTGCAATGTCAGGCTTGTTCAAGTGTGCTTCCATTGTCCGTTTGAGTGTTTAGTGATATATATATATATATATCACTATATATATATATATATATATATATATATATATATATATATATATATATATATATATATATGTGATTATATTCACCTCCATTACTCTCTGGTATCCTTCTTTTCCCTCTGAACCACTTTTCCCACCTAGTCTTCCAATGTCTACGCCATTAGAGAAAATGATACCATCCTCTTTAACCATTAACAGCTGTTAGCATATTAGGAAGAGATGGGCCTCAAAGGTATCTCTATGGCTTCCACAATGCTTATACTTACATAAACATCATATATTGTATAATTATGGATGCATTTACTACAAACCCTGATGGACTGCCTTTTATCTCATTCATCTTTGAAGCTCTGTTAATTACATATAATGGGCCTGATAGCCAAGAGATGCCTGAGGATTAGGAGTACAGCTCAGTGGGAGGACAGTTGGCCAGCAAGGACAAGTCCTTGGGTTCCATTCTTAGAAATACACAGACACACAGACACACACACACACACGTGCCCACATACACAGGTACAGACACAGATACACACAAACACACAGAGACACACACAGAGACAGAAAGATACAGAGAGACAGAAAGACAGTGAGAGAGCTCTGATAAGCACCAATGTATATTGAATGAATAAGGAAAGCATAGTTTATAGAATGTAGACTTTATCCACTTGATATTGCTTTGTTAGGAGTGGAGTGGGTGGGAAGGAAAGGGTTTATTTGGCTTATATTTCCACATTACTGTTCATCATGGAAGGGAGTTAGGACAGGAATTCAAACAGGGCAGGAGCTAACGCAGAGGCCATACAGGAGCTCTGCGTACCCACGTGTTCTATGAGAAAAAAACATGACTAACAACATAAAAACCCCTGAAGTTTCTGTACCGCTTTCTCAGTTTGCATAGGATTTCATTTCACATTTCCTTAGAAGAACCCTGCCAAGCTGGTTTGTAATGATCCGGATTGTATAGATGACTAGATTGATGTTTGCAACAATTCAACAACGAGGAAGCATCAGAATAAAGGTTGAAGAACTAAAAACAAAAATAAGTGTCAGGGTCGGAACACAATATTTGGATAGACCAAACATTCCAGAGACAATGGAGCCCAGAGTGGATTCTTTAGAGACTGTCTTCAGGCCTACCTGAAGCACACCCTGGGGTCTAGTGAAGAGTACTTAGACTAAAACATCAAATTGTTGGGCTGTAGACTCTTATCTGCTACCAAAAATGTTGAGTCACTGGGACATTTATTTAACTTTCCTGGGGCTCAAAGGATTTTTCAAGGTGACCTCCAAGGTTCCTTCCTGCTTTGAAACCCTTTAAGTAGAGGCAGCTCGGGGATCAGTGGTTTAGAGGAGCAAAATGTATTTCAGGCGTTTCTGTTACAGACAGATCACAAGTGTAATTTTGGGAAAAGAAGACACACTAGGAAGGGAGGGCAGCATATATTTCTCACCCTATGGACAACACTGCTGCTTTTTTGTCCAAACCTGGCTCCAGACCTTTGTGGGAAATGGAAGGAAGTTCTGTTTCCTTAATTATGAAGCAAACGTTGGTGGACTCCTCTCTTCCTCTACTCCCTTCAGAAAAATGGAAGAAATTGATTTGGTAACACTGATCAAAGCAGACGCGTACTTCCCCACCCCAGGGTTCAGAGAGGAAAGCAGAGGAAAGTGGACTTTGAAATCTGCTTCCAGACTACCCTACATTGCATTTTAATTTCATTTGTAAGGATTTCACCTTTTGCCTTTGCTGGGCTGATTGGACAAAATTAAATTACATCTGGAGGCTCTGTGTTACAGAGCCATCTTAATCACCCGTTTGTAGATCTCTCAAGGCCATGGGCTGTCTGTCCTCCGGTAACTTCCAAGATTGCCTCCTACTGTGACAGAGTCTGAGTTCGGGTGTCTCTGATGTATAAATAGACCGAGGGCTTTCTTAATAGCAGGCTTTCTAGTCTGCCTGCCAGACTGTTTCTGAACTGTGTACACTTGTACAGTGGGGACCAGTGTAATCACCCCAGGGTTTTCAGTTGTCCATTCAAATCAGAAAGTTGTTCAAGCCATGTGATTTCATGAAGAACTTGGAGCATAACAGGTCCTAACAAATCTTGGCTGACCCAGCTGACCGAGTTGAGGCTGCTTCCTGATGCAAACTTCCCTCCCACGGGCCCTTGAATGAGCATGGGGCTTCTGATGAAATACTGACAGTGGACACGGGAGGTTCCTACCTGCTTGTCTTCCATGGACCCATAGTTGCCACCTCGCTGCCGTTCCCTTCAGGTTTGGAAGCAGCAGCAGCTAGAGCAGCTCATGTCAGCAAACCTATGGCTCTAACTGACAGCTGCTGTTTATAGCTTGTCTGGGCTCCCTTCTGCCTTCTGTCTGTAACTATGGGTTGGAACTCTTTGAAGGCCTGATTCTTGTTCTTGATCTTGTACTTAGCGTTTGCAAGACCGAGAGTCAAAAATAGAGGCTCCCATATCTACCTCCATGTTAAAAAAACCCGATTGATTGAGGAAAAAAACTATTTAAAACACATCACTACTTTCTGAATGTCCAAAATTGAGAAGATATACAAAGCCATGGTCTTATATCATCAAAAGTTAGCCAAGTATCCAATACACTAGAATTTACATACCTCTGTTAAAGAACCTACAATATCCAGTCAAATGTGCAGATTCAAAATCACTATTTGTTCTATCAAAATGCTTTTATTTTTCATTCTTAGCATGATCAAAATTATGTTACAGTGAATATTTTCATATAATTTGTGTTTTATTGGTAATTACCTAAAGCAAAAATCAGCAAATTGTGTTCTTAAAAGACAAGATAGAAATATTGTATCCTCTCAAATGGTCTCTTTCCCAAGTACTCCCCTCTGCTTTTGCCCTAAAGCAACTGTATAGAATATAGAAATCCATGAGTAAGGTTATGTGCCTGTTTTGCCCTTCATTATGAAAACAGGCAGCCAGCTGTAGGCTGCAGTTTGCATAGTTTGCTAACTCTCATCCAAAGGAATAGAATAAAATGTGGTTGTAATATAAGAATATATAAAGCTTGAATGTATATTCATAAAATATAAATAGTACATATAAAATGTAAGATTCTTTTATGTAGCTTTTCAAAAAAAATGGTTTTTTTCTTTAAAATGCTCATAATGATGTTAGAATCGACACACCAAACATAAATTCCAATTCTGAACTGAAGTTATTTCAGCATGTTTGGAAATATACAAAAAGCTCATTAGCATTTTAAACAAAAATTAGAAATGTTGACAACTCAAGTGTTCAGTGAACATCTGGCTACCTAGGTAAAGAACCAGGATAGTTCTGGGGATGCACTCAGTCTGAGGTTGGTTGATAGAGTGCTTTTCTGGCATGCACAACACTCTGAGTTTGATCCTCATTACCACATAGCCTGGGAGTAATGGCACATGCCTGTAATCCTAGCCTTTGGGAAGTAGAAGCAGGAGGATCATGAGTTCAAAGTCATCCTCAGCTACATAGTAATTTTCAGGCTAGCTCAGGATACATTCGGTCCTCTCATAGAAAGAAAACCACAAACACACAGACGCACACACACACAGACACACAAACACACACATAAAGGAGAAATGGGGGAGGGAGTTGGAAGCAGGGTATGGATCACAGTTGATGCTGGGTGTGATGGTTCAAGCCTGTAATCTAACCCTCAGGAGGATTCCAAGGCTAGCCTAGTCTACATACTGATTACCAGGAATAATGGTTCGCTTCTGTTATCAATGTGACACATCTGGAAACAGAGAATCAGTTGAGGAATTGTCTTTATCAAATGGCATGTCTGTGGGAGCATTTTCTTGGTTGCTAATTAATTAATGCTAACCCAAGCTACTGTCCCTGCCTCTGTTTCTGTCTTGGTATCCTTTGACTGCATCTTAAACATGGTACATTTATATTTATACCTAAGTCTATACAAATATGTGAGAATGGTATAAATTATTTAGCATTGTAAAATATTTCCTAGCTCTAGTCTTGAATTTGTAATTATGAAGCTAACTTATGGGTATCTGTGGGATCATAAAGTGAAATACCACAAGAAATAAAATGGGTAATTAGGGCTGGAGAGATGCCTCCATCGTAAAGTGTCTCCTGCACAAACATGAATACATGAGTGCTTGAGTTCAGACTGCAGCACACTCACAGAAGCCAGACGGCCTGCAGCTACAGACTACAGCCTTCTTGTAGAAGCCAGATGGCTGGCACCTGTGACTTCAGTGCTGGAAAAATGGAGATGAAAGAGGTCCATAGGGCTTGCTGGTCCAGCACCCTAGCCTCATGGATGAACTCCAGGTTTGGTGAAAGACCCTGTCTCAGAAAATAATATGGAGGATGATGGAGGTCTGTTTTCTAGACCTCCATCCTCTACACACAGGTGCACGTGCATGCATGCCCATAAGCGCACACAGGCACAAGTGCATACACCACACAAATAAGAAAGATGAACAATTAACCCATTGGAAAATATCTCACTAGGTTAAAATCTACAGCAAGTGTTAGCTTTCTATTACTCTAACAAAACACCATAAAAAATCAATGCAAACAGAGGAAAGGTTTATTTTGAGTTACACTCAGGTAGGCTCCAGTGAATGATTCACTGGCCCTGTTGCTTTGGAATTCTGCTAAGGCAGCATAACATGCGGCAGAACAAGCTAGTCGCTTCATCATGGTCTGGAAACAAAGAACAAGAAAGAAGAGAGCTTGAGGCAATTGGCTCTATTCCTCTGACATACTGCTTTTGATGGAGGGTGGGTTTTAGGAACCATAGTGTAGGATTATTCTATCTGAGGAAGGTTACTACACTCTAATAAACTGTCTGTTAAAGTATAACTAGCCAGTGCTGCTTCTCTTACTTTAGTGTTTTTGCTCCTAAAATTTGCTTACTCCAAAGTGTTATCTATCTCCAGTGCCAGGACCAGGGCACTCAGAAGACATAGAGCTGAGATGGAATTTGCCTTTGGTGTAAAGGAGCCCTTCTGGCTTTGTTAATAGGCATGGACATTGAGATGCAGAGCATATACACAATGCAGTTTGAAGCACAGACTCCCATCCAATTTTCAGAAGTTTTCTGTTTTTCTCTTTCCCTGACACAGAGTTTCTCCGTGTATCCCTGGCTGTCCTGGAACTCATGCTTTATGCCAGGACAGTCTTGAACTCAGAGATTGGCCTGCCTAGTGGCTGGGATTAAAGGTGTGAGCCGCTGCCACCACCACCACCATCATCACCACCACCATCACCACCACCACCATCATCACCACCACCACCATCACCACCACCACCCAGCCGACAGCATGGAAGAATTAAGCCTAGATTGGATAAGAATAACTTAGTCAACTGCTCATTGCTGACAGCTAAGGTCAGACAAGGTCAACCCCACAGGCCCATGATCTGTAGACAGACATATTTAAAGCTATGTAGATTTCTAGGCTGTCACACACTATATAACGACCCTCTGTGACTGACAATAGCAGAGGTCTGATGTATCTGGCACTTATATATTGCTTGCTAAAATAATATTTTAATCGAAAATATATCCTTTTAAGAATTTTTCAAATAGAACTATGATTAGTTTCTGTTTTCCCCCAAACGTTAAATATACATGAAATTGTCTTCAATTCAAAAAATCCTGCCAGCTTTGGTCTTCCAGATCCTGAACAGAGGAGACTTGGAACATGACATCTCTGAACTTCCAAGGAATTTACAAAAGTATGATTTATGCTAAATTGTATGAAAAATACTTGTGTTTTAGAGACAAGGCTGAAATATGTAGCCCACCTGATTTGTGATCTTTCTGCCTCCCAAGTGCAGGGATTATAGACTTGTACCCTCACGTCCAGTTTCTAAAAGTGTTTTGGAAGAAATAAGACTTTTTTCTTAGTTTATATTATTATATACATAGAAAATCTGATGGAATTTACAAGAAATAAAAACCCTAAAGCACAAAACAAACCCATTACCACTTGTTAGAACTACTAAGGCAAGAAAGGTTGGCAGGATGCGAATGTACAACCAGTTGTTGGATTTGTATTTACTAATATCAACTTTGGGAGGTTGAAATAATAAATTGTTTCATTTAGAACTGCACTTGGAAATGAAACAGGGATAAACATGAGCTCAAAATGTACAAGACTATGAACTTTGAAAACTGTACAACATTTGTGAGAGAATTTAGTGACTACTTAGAAACAGAGATGTGCTATGTCCAAGGGTCAGAGGGCCAAGCGCTAGAGACACGCAGCCTTTCTTTGATGTAAACATCAGTGTAACTCCAATAAAAACCAGAGCAGAATTTTTTACAGAAACTCATAAGGTGATTCTAAATTTTATTTAGAAATACAAAGGAACCAGAACAAAGCTTTGGAGGAAAAAGGAAACAAACATGGAAGACTAGCATTACATAGCTTCAAGGTTTATTCACAGCTATGCTAATTAAAACAGCAATTAGACACCCATATGCAAAAATGTACGTCAATCTGTATTTTATTTCACATTCCCATTAAAAAAACCTCAAAGTGAAAAACACTTAAGTATGAAAAGTAAAACTATTAAATGTCTAAAAAATATGAGAAAACATTTGTGATCTTGGATTAGTCAAACTTTGTATTTTTGGCATTAAAGGCATAATCCATAATGTGATGCCTTGGTGAGTTGAACCTTAACAAAAGTGAAAAAAAAATGTGGTCTTCCAAAGACATAGTTAGGAAAATAGGATGCTGGGGCGGTGGCACGCCTTTAGCCCCAGTACTTGGTAGGCAGAGGCAGAATAGCCAGAGAAGGCTGGGCCTTAAGATAGCAGGTCCTCTTTAGGTCACTAACATAGGCCCCACCTCCTCCTGCTTCTCCCTCCCAGGAGTTGGGATAGGTTTGTGCCATCACATCCAGCCTTTTCCTAGCTCTTCTCTTGTGAGCCTGCTGGTCTCTGAAGTGATGTTTCCCACCAGGCTTTGCTGCTCTTAGCAGGATTGTGTCAGAGAACATACTCCCCTTAGCCACAAGATTGCCTGGTCCCTTTTCAGGCCTCCAGATCAACACACACAGGCCACTGTCCACAGGGATCCAGGCCCCAGTGCAGACAGCATGCCTCATGGCAGGAAAAAGAAATACTAATAGTTCAGTCTTCCCATCAGGCAAGACTTGGGTTAAGGGCTGTTTCTAAACAGAGGCCAGTGTCTGGTGGTCGGCTGAGTTCAGACAGGATGCTACCTCTGATAGACCTCTGAGCCTTTGGACTCTTCATGTTGCTCTGATAATGGGATTCTTGCATTGGGGGCTGGCCTGGGACCTTAGGTGCTGTTCTGTAGTCTGCCTGGGACTTTGCAAAACACCCAGGATAAATTTCAGAGTTGCTATGCTGTCCTCAAAGCCTGCCTACTTGAGAAGGATTCTCACCTTAACTAGCTCTTGCCAACTCCTTCCCCGTGAAGATGTAATTCTAATCCTTGCTGCTCTTAATTATTCCTAGAAATTAACACATCTCTTAGAAGTATAATTAAGGGTTTTTTCCCCCTTCAACATTCATACCTGACCAGAATTTTCCACTTATTTGCTGACTCAATAGGGAAAATTTTCTTGGTTTTGATACTTTTCTGAATTACATCTATTTCCTTCCTTCCTTCCTTCCTTCCTTCCTTCCTTCCTTCCTTCCTTCCTTCCTTCCTCCCTCCCTCCCTCCCTCCCTCTCTTCCTTCCTTCCTTCCTTCCTTCCTTCCTTCCTTCCTTCCTTCCTTCCTTTCCTCCCTTCTCTTTCTCTCTCTCCCTCCCCCTTCTCTCCCTCCCTTCCTTCCCTTCCCTTCCCTTCCCTTCCCTTCCCTTCCCTTCCCTTCCNCCTTGTCATACATAGATACTTCATGCCATGGGTCCTAGAGCACCCAGGTATTTTAATTGTGTCTGTTAGTTAATCTGTTTCTGCCAGACTTTTGTTACAGCAACCTGCCTCACCCTCAACTCTCAAGACTCACATTTGAGTATCTTAGCACACACATTTGAGTTAGCACACATATTTGAGTACTGTGTTTCTAGCACATGGACGGCAGGGAACGAGTTCACGCCAACAGCATCGTCCTAGTCTTTTTCCTCCTCACCTGGATGAGTTTGTCCCTATGTAGAACCCATGTCATGCCCTCTGTGCCTCCCAAAGCTTTTTCATTAAAATATATGGAATTCTTTCTTCAGAGAGGCATCTATTGTAAGCTATTTTATTTTTCCATAGATGAACTCTAAATAGACTAAGTAATTTACATGAAGTACAAAACAAAAGGTTCACTTAGTTCATGGTTCTGGAAGCTGCAAGTCTAATATGGAGGGGCTGGCAGTTCATGAAAGCCTTCTTCCTGTGTTATAACAAGATGAAGGGTGACACAACATGGTGACAGAGCAGGAAGGCCAGCTTGGGGTCCTCTATTCTCCTCTTATAAAGCCTCTAATGACATAGTGGGTTTGTCCCCATTGTAGCCTCATCTAATCATACTTATCTCCCAAAGGCCTACCTCTAAACAGAATTAACGTAAACGTGTGCACGTTGAATTTCCAACATGTGAATGTTAAGGGGAACACACTGAACCCCAGCAATATCTCTGTTCTTTCTCCTCTCTTCCGTCAGATGTTTTGCCAATCTTTTCGGTCCTTTCTTGTTCCATTACTTTCAGCCTTCTATAATCCTCTATATCTCAGCACTACCCTTCTGCAGATTCCTTCAGGAGCCCCAGGCTTCCAGAAAGTTCTCAAGGCATGTGTCAACAAGTACAACTGAATGAAAAAGAAAATAGTTCCCTTTCTTTATCATTGTTTCTATAATCACAGTCCTCATACAGAACGGGGCAGGCTCCAGTGAGCACAAATACAGTTATTTTGACCTTCCTAGAAAGCAGGGCCTCTTTCCCTCTAGAGCACAGGGAACAGGCAGTGTTGGGTTAAGAGAAATTTGAGAAGGAAATAGGCTTTGGGACAGGCAATGTTGGGGAATACAAAGAGAGAAGGCATTGTGTCTGCACTGTGAACAGACGAACACACGTCTGCAGCATACTAAATGGTAGCCATAAAGAAGGGCCAGACACTCAGGCTTTGACACCTGTAACTAAAGGATGCTTTTGCAGCCTAGCCAAGGAGCTCCATTATCGTCACCTTTATTATGAAGCAGTTGATGTTCCAGAGATGCCCCAAGCTTTTCCTTCCCTTCGGCTCTTTTAGCAGGATATTTATTATTGCCGCCCCCCCCCATTTGTCTGCTGGAATTATTATCTTCCATGACTCTATGTTTCCAGAGGAAAACGATCCTTTAGGGAGCATAAAATATGCCACTGGATCTTCAACGAGAAAAATAGGCCATTGGTGCAGAGCCAGTCATCACTGCTTTAATGAAATTAGAAGTTAGTGTATCTCTTAGTGTAAGCCTGGACATTTCTATACTCTTGGGATTTTAAAAGTTATTTCTCTTCCAGGTTAAAAGTCTTTTTGAAGGTGTATTAACAGGAAAAGACACACCCCAGAATCCTCTAAGAGACTCCCTCCCCCTTTTTTTCTCACTGCAGTGAGTGACTTTACTCTGTATGGGACTAATGGCAGCCAAATTTTCTGTACCCAGTTAATGAAAGACCCACATGCATCACTGCTGCTTTTGTGGGTAGTGAGAAAGAAAATACTGTGCACAAATAGAACAGTCGTGGGAGATGTAGACTGGACAAAGCTGTGGACCAGAGGCAATGGGCATGACCAAGAAACCCAAGAAGACTGTAAGCATTGTGATGTAGCCAGAGACTCTCGAGGCCCTCCCCCACACCGCAGTCTGTCTGTTATACACTCGGAGATGGCTGATGGGCTGTTCCAATGATCCACCACTGCTTTGGCCAGACGTGCTTAGAAATCGATGCTTTGTTTTCTATCAGAGCTGCTTGAATAGGCAATTCACAGCCATGGGAGCCAGATTCAATCTGTTCTTAGGATAGCTACAGGAGAGACTTCATACTGGGAGAGTCTGAGTGCTTACGTCTGTTTTTGCCAAGATTCGCATGTTGAGAGACTAACCCAAAGATAATTGTTGTTAGGTAGTAATTAGGCCACGGGTGTGGAGACCTTATGAATAAGATTAGTGCCTCATGGAAGAAACCCTAGAGACCTGTCTCGCCGCTTCCCCCCTGCGAGGCTGCATCTAGAAGCTTCTGTCTGTGAACCAGCAGCCTTCTCCAGATACTGAGTCTGCTGGTGCTTCAACTGGTTTAAACCACGAGTGTACTGGCTAGTTTTGTGTCAACTTGACACAGCTGGAGTTATCACAGAGAAAGGAGTTTCAGTTGTGGAAGTGCCTCCATGAGATCCACCTGTGGAGTATTTTCTCAATTAGTGATCAAGGGGGAGGGCCCCTTGTAGGTGGGACCATCTTTGCTCTGGTAGTCTTGGATTCTATAAGAGAGCAGGCTGAGCAAGCCAGTAAAGAACATCCCTCCATGGCCTCTGCATCAGCTCCTGCTTCCTGACCTGCTTGAGTTCCAGTCCTGACTTCCTTTGGTGATGAACAGCAGTATGGAAGTGTAAGCTGAATAAACCCTTTCCTCCCCAACTTGCTTCTTGGTCATGATGTTTTTGCAGGAATAGAAACCCTGACTAAGACACACGAGATATGAACCTCCATCACTCATAAAGTTATGCACGCATCTTACCATGAGAGCCTGTATGAACCAAGGCAGCCATAACCCCTGAACGTGATATAAAGAAACTGGCCAAAGACAAGACTCCGGTACTATGCTTTGAGGATACAGCACCAGACAACTCTTGGCTCATTAAAAGCATTTAAATGTGAAATACTTGCCTCCATCACCCGAGAGCTGGGATTACAAGCATTTATAAGCATGTATGGCTTTTTAAAATATGTAGTGTCTGAGGAGCAAGTGCATGGAGTGAGCCATCTTTCTAGCTCCAGCCTGATGTCTTTTAGATCCTGTCTTATTTCTTTTAGGCTAGAGGAAATGGGAGCCAGGGAAAGGCTTTTATAAATGTGCTGCAGGGAAATAGCTTTTAAAGCATCTGCTCCCCTCAGTAGCTGTGGCCCAGTAGAGCTGGAGCCAGACTTGGGTTGGGGTCTTATCCGTTTGTGCTGGGACATGCTTCATACAGCAAAACTTAGTTGAGCTAAACTACTTGACACCCTCTATGATCTCATCACTGTCTTGCTTTGTATTGTTCAAAAGATGAAAGTCAAGGAAGACTCACCCCAGACTTGAGGTGTGTGCAGCTCAGAGGCACAGCCCTGCCCACGAAGGCCTAACCCTAACTAAAGTTTGAAGGATCCTGTGCTGACTCAGCTGACAGACTGTGATGCCAGCACAGGCTCCTTCTTAGAGCTCCTGGATCTTAGTACAGGCCATGCTGAGTGAGAAGGGAGCCGTGGAGTTCTCAGAAACAGAGAATTTGACACGGAAACCCCCTGGAGGTGGTCTCAATGTCAAGCCGGTGGTGGAGAGGCTTCGGAAATGAGTGCTCAGAGTGTTAAATAGCCTCTTAGGGTTCTCTCCCAGGGGAAATGCCCAGCTGAGGAGTCTTTTGCTTTAAATAATATGGAAGGGACGCCACAGGCCCCACTCAGACTAACTCTCCGAGGTTAGAGGTGATAGCATGGGGCCTAAAGGAGAGAATTAGCTTCAAACTGAATAGCACTCTCTGGACAGAACAGTGAGCCTGCAGAGCTTCAGGCTTATATTTATCCACTGCCTTGGGCAGTATCTTTTTCCATCGCCCACTTTGTCTCTATTTCTTCAACAATGGGCCATGACACACAGTGGGGAAAGAGAAGTGAACAGAAGCCATCCCCATCCTCCTGAGGTGATGTGTCCCTTTCTGACCCGGCCTCTGATAGGGATGGATTTTTTTTATTTATTTATTTATTTATTTATTTATTTATTTTTTTGTGGAAGGAAGCACACAGTATTCTCTGCTCAGAGTCAGAGAAACTGCTCCCAATTGGATTAACAAGCATGGTTCATGGGACTGACTCCTATTTCCCTCACTTGAAAGCAGGCTTTGCAAAGCACAAAAAGCTGGTGATACAGGCTTGATGGGCGCTCCCAGGAGGAGGGAGAAGGGAAGAGAAGTTCCCTACTTGGCAAGAGGGATAGAGCAGCCTTGCTGCCCCTCCCCCAGCCAATCTGGCCTTCCTTTGTGCAGGGCTGACAAGGGGCAGCTGGTGATGCTGGCAGAGAGGTGGGCAGAGGGAAAGAGCCAAGTGCCTGGGCAAGGTCCAGTTTCAGAGTGTGGACAGTCCTGGAGGATCCTCTCTCAGATATGGGCACTGACTCAGAGAACCTCTATGGTCCATTCTGGAAGGTGCTTCAAGGGCCTTCCTTATTATTTATTTGGTAGAGGCAGGTGTGTGTGTGTGTGTGTGTGTGTGTGTGAGAGAGAGAGAGAGAGAGAGAGAGAGAGAGAGAGAGAGAGAGAGAGATTATAAGTGTACTAATAGCCTGGCAAGCCTTGAGTAGCGCTTCTGTTGGGAGACTACCTAAGTTTAAACCTCAGCTCTATCCACATTAACTCTGTCACATTGGACAAATGACATCACCTCTCTGAGCCTCATTGCCTCACATATGAAATGGAGGTGATAACTTCCTAGTGTGACTCATGCTTAAGTAAGTAAATCAGACACAAAGCACTTCCGGTGATGCCCAAGTTCCCAAGTGTTGCTACTGTCATTCTTTTAACCTTACTGTGTTTTTTGGCACAGGCTAAACAGAACCCTCGAGCAAACCTTTGAGAGAGTCAGTGTAGGGAAAATGTAGTTTTTGGAAATCCCTCCAGATGGCTGGAAACCCTGTGAGTTCTTGGGATTTCTGCGGCTCCGACCTTTCAGGTGATTGGCTTGGCATGGTAATTTTCCAGGGCCATCCCCTCCAGGGTGATATATCTTCTGACTCTTGAGAGTACCATGAATATACAGTCCAAAAAGTGCCTATTTGCTACTGATGGATCGATACAATGAGCACTGGATCCAAGACGTAACTGTTATTTTCTAGAGATCACACATCAAGATGGTTTGTGTTTCGGTTTCTTCATGTAAAAGACAGAAGTGTTCACTCCATTTCCAAGATTGTTTGCTAATGAGCATGTGTTTGACGTGCTGAGTGTGAAACAGCAGGGTCACTGGGAGAATTATTGTCACGTAGTAGAGATCCTGTTCCCATATCTTATACTTACTGTGCAGCTCTGAGCAACCTATCTAACCTTTGTTAAGACTCCAAATTCTCTTCTGTAATGTGGGCATAAGTAAGCTCATCTCACAGGATTAATGTAAAGATTACAGAAAGTCTTGTATTAGTAACACTTTGTACAATATATTATATCGTGATCATTAATAAGGTTGAGGTAGACAAGATGGCTCATCAGGTAAAGGCGATTGCTGCCAAGCTTGCTGCCCTGAGTTGAATGTCCAAGACTTAGACAAGTCCTCCTCTTACCTTTACTTGTATGCCATGTTTATGCAACATGAGGGTAGGCAAACACACACACACACACACACACACACACATACCTGCCTCTACAAAATAAATATAATAAAAAAAATCAAATGAAAAGTAGATGCTTTATCCGCTTCCATGACAGCCCTCTAAGATAAACACATGCAACTGCATCCACAATACAGATGTTTCAGAACAGGGCTTCAGAAATTCCTCCAGTTGCAGAAGTTGAGTAGTTTTGTCTCATCTTCAGTTCAGTTATGCCGACGTCACAAGTTCCTTGTTATATCTTTGCTGGGGAAATAACAAAGCTTTAGTTTTTCTCTCTCTATTTTATTCCTCTGGTTTTTTTCCTTTATTAGCTTGGTCTCTCTCCAAATCCCATAGGAAAAGGAAATAGCCTGGTTGGAGTTGTCTGTGGCTGCCTTTAGGGTTCTGGCCTCCTGCAGCCAGCCCTAATCTTATCCACCGGATACCAGAGGCCTTAGGGAAAAGGCACAGGATGGATAGACGGCCATTAATCACAGAGAAGCTGCCTCCTTCCTGAAGTCTCATCTATACCACAAGTGTGGCTTTCTTGCTGGAGATGGAAGGCAAGGAAGTCAGGAGAGATCTAGAAGGATGTTTAGGGGTAAAAGAGCTCATGTGAATTCACTGTTCACATTCCACACATCTGGCTATAGACAGGAAGAAAATTACTCTTTCATTTCTCTATGAATACAAACTATCTTTTCTACTGGATGTACAGCTCGGTGCTAGGGTGCTTGCTTGCCTAGTGTTTGTGAGAACCTGAGGTTAATTCTAATTCTGCAAACCAAAATGACCCTTTCTGTCCTTTGATAAATGCTGTGCTTCTTGTTCATGGGCCAATGGGACTGCTAGGCAGGTAGACTGGATCTAGCCAGTGGGACCTTGGTGGGATACAATTTGAGAAAATAATTTTCTTAGTTCCACTTCTTACTTAATTGTTAATTACTCAATTAACACCTCTTCCAAATGACCCCAGTAAGATGGCACTTTTTTTCAGTAGCCACCGTGTCCCATAGAGCAGGGTTTATTTTTGTGTGACCTACCCACTCTTCTATCACACTGAAATGACCCCAGAGAAACTGGCAATTGCTAATTGTGTCCCTGGATTGATTTGGCCTCTCAGTTCATAAACTTTCTGAACTTTAGTTTTTTAAAAACTTGATAACGAGGGTGTGGCTAGCTTCTTCTGTAAGTCCTGGTAAGGAGAAAGGGTGCTGGGGAGATGGTTCATCAAGTAACAGTCATTGCTCATCAGGCTTGAAGCCCTCAGTTAGAATCTCCTGTACCCACATAAAAAGCTAGGCATGGCTGCACGTACCTCAAACTTCAGAGTTAGCAGGCAGAGACAGACAGATCCTGGGTGCTTGCTGGCTAGCCAACCTTAGTCTAAACAAGAAAGGTCTGTTTCAGCGAGAGACCCTGTCTCAAGGGAATAGAAAGTCATAGAAAGAAGGCACATGGTATCCTCCCCAGTCTCGGCTTCTGGATCCACAGATCTGTGTATCCACACATACATGTGTCACACACCACACCATACACACTCAGGTGTTCAAGTGCGCACACACACATCCCACATATACATATGTTCCCCAATTTTAAAAAAAATGTTTTTTAAGATAATGTAGAAAGAGAACAGTGCCTGGTATCTGGTAGCTGCTCAATTAAAGGAAGCATTTAGTATATAAATGAGTAATATTCTTCTTGCTCATTTTTTGAGTGTGTGCAGAAATATGCGCTACAGAGACACTTCTGAGCTTACTCAAACTGTTACTCATTTCCTTCAAGCACCGGGGAGCACAGCAGTCCTTGGATGTCCAAGGCAGGCTTCCTATAGCAGCTTTATGATCATTAAACTCCATAGCATCCCCACTGAGCTTCAGCTGTGTGTGGCAGCTATTCCATAACACTATTATCAGTCTTCCCAAGACTGCTAGAGATTTAAATTTTCTTTACTCGTGTGTGTGTGTGTGTGTGTGTGTGTATATAACCGTTTGGCCTGTAAGTACGTATGTGCACCACTTGTATACAGTTATGGGGGAGGCCAGAGGATGGTTAGGTATCCTAGGACTGGAGTAACAGTTATGAACAGAGATATCTGGGCACTGAGAACCCAACCTGGGTCCCTTGCAAGAGCAGTGAGTGCTCTCGACTGCTGAGTCCTCTCTCCAGCCCCGTGACTACTAGAATTTTGGAGCGTTTGCTCGGTGTAAGGGATTTGAGACAAATCATATTTCTATCCAGTATAATCATGTTGATTTTACAAATGAAAGGACTGAAGCATAAGAGGGTAAGCAGCTTGTCCAATATCCTGCAGCTCCTGAGAAATGGAGATGAGATAATGTTCAGTGAGACACAGCCACTTCTACCCATGTTTCTATCCACAATCCTATACAGCCCAAAGCCCTCTAAGACAGGCTCTGCACTGAAGCAGGAAAGGCTGAAGTGTGCTTAACACATGATTTCTCAAACTCCATCAGTTGTAGTACCATTTGCTTGAGTGCCATCTATTAATACTGAAAAAAAAAAAACCTTCCATAGAACAGATGTCGAGAAATATTTCATTCTGCAAAGACTAAGAAACAAGGGCCAACTGCTACTCTAGCTTTATCAGTGCATGCAAGTCTGCTCTGGGCTGTAAAAAAACGAGAAAGCTGACTTCCATACTCTCTAGACCTCCTAGATCAACACATCTAGGATGATGGCTGTGTCTGTGGGGTATGACGAGAGCTTAAAACATGGAAAGCACATGCCTTGGCTTAGGGAATTCAGATTTAGATAAAATAAATGCAAGTGTATTAGAATAGGAGTGTTCTGCCTCCCTACTATGTATGGAATAAGGGCTGGAGACACAGCTCAGCACTCAACTACTCGCCTAGCATGGGTGAGGCTCTAAGTCAGAACCCTGGCACCATGAGACAATGACAATAACAACAACAACAACAACAACAACAACAATAACAACAACATGACTAGTTTATTTTTGCTGTATAAGAAACAGAATGTGTAAAATAAGCATTTAAGGGCTGGGGAGATGGCTCAGTGGGTAAGAACACTGAATGCTCTTCTGAAGATCCTGAGTTCAAATCCTAGCAACCACAGGGTGGCTCACAACCACCTAAAATGAGATCTGACACCCTCTTCTGGTGCATCTGAAGACAGCTACAGTGTACTTATTTATAATAATAAAAATATATATCTTTGGGCCAGAGCAAGCAGGAACTGAGTGAGCGGGGTTGACTGGAGTGAGCAGACGTCCTAAATTCAATTCCCAACAACCACATGAAGGCTCACAACCATCTATACAAAAATAAATAAATAAATAAATAAATAAATAAATAAATAAATAAATAAATGTTTAAAAATATGCATTTAAATTAACCAAGTTGGTATAACAAGATCTTAAGGAGAAGATAAACAGGACCTTGGGTGATTGGGCTGAGGTGGGGATACCTCTATAGGAGAGAGCTTTTGAGTAGCTTAGAAAGAGAAGGAAGGGAACAAAAATGTATTCTCCACTTACCATGCACCAAATGACCTACAGTTGCTGTATTAGCCTTATGAGTCCCATGAGACTTGACCAAGTTAAGGAGCTTGCATAGGGTGGCACATCTGGTAACCTGTGAGAAAGAAGTTAAAAGTAATATATTATCCACGAGGATTTCCCTTTAAATTCCCAGAAGTGACACATATGTTCAACTGTGTCTTGATCTCCTTTTGTGTCCTAGATCCACAGCTACAGTCAAAAACTAGTTGAACCAGGAGTCCGAGGATCCTACAGATTAACTCCTCCACTTGAAGCACGGATTTCAATCTCCTTTCCTGTGCCCTGAATCTCAAAGTCCATAGGAGATAATGGAATGGCTCTTGGTATATAGTGTAATTCCTTATTCTGTGAGTTATCACAGTGTCCACAATGGTGGAACAATTAACAAACTTCCTCTAAAGAGATCAACTTGGCTAGTGTTTCCATAGGATCATAATCTATGCTCAGGGGCTCAGATACCACAGACCTGAGGGATTTCAGGTTACTGCTCAAGAGGGATGTTTGTGAGCAAGAGGTTTCTGCTGGAGATAGCATCTTCCAAGAAAAGAGAAATTAGTGCTGCAGACAGAGAGCTTTGCTGATGAGCTCATGCTGCCAGGGAATACTTTTCGGAAGCAAATGGAGTGCACTTTCTTTTGTGGATAATATGACAATATTTGTGTTAGAGGATGGTCAGGATGACTTGAGGGGTGGAGGGATACGGTGGAAAATAACGAGTAGGCAATGGAGGTTTTCTGAAACTCATTTTGTTAGCTGGGTGTCCTAAGGCCTGGGACCGGAAGGGGCTTGTCATTTCACTCTTGGAAGTCGCTTCACCTTTGGTGTCTGTCATCCTTCCGGGCCTTCTTGGAAGAAGGGATGGAGGTAATTAGAAATGGCTTTGGTAGGATGGACCAACCAGTGACTGCAGCAGCCGGGGATCCATCCCATAATCAGCCACCAAACATAGACAGGATTGCATATGCCAGCAAGATAGTGCTGAAATGCCTTGATATAGCTGTGGGAGGCTATACCAATGCCTGGCAAACATGGAAGTGGACGCTCACAATCAGTTATTAGATAGAACTCAGGACTCACAAGGAAGGAGCTAGAGAAAATACCCAAGGAGCTGAAGGGGTCTTCAATCCTATACGTGGAAGAATAACAGGAACTAACTAGTACCCCCAGAGCTCATGTCTCTAGCTGCATATATAGAAGAAGATGGCCTAGTTGGCCATCATTGGGAAGAGAGGCACCTTGGTCGTGCAGACTTTATATGCCCCAGTACAGGGGAACTCCAGGGCCAAGATGTAGGAGTGGGTAGGTAGGGGAGCAGGGCTGTGGGGTGGGGGAGGGTATAGGGGACTTTTGGGATTACATTTAAAATGTAAATGAAGAAAAGATCTAATAAAATGGGGAAAAAAAGAACCTGAAAAAAAAATAAACCTCAAAAAAAAAAAAAAAAAAAAAAAAAGAAATGGCTTTGGTGAGAGATCATGTTAACCCATCAACCACATAGGTTCAGACAGCTCCCTGAGGACAGACTTTGCACGGAGACCTCCAGGGTCACATTCACACTCAGCCCCAGATAAGCCAATTCTTTTTCAGATGTGGGAATGTGGGTGCCTCCGAGAATGGTAGAACTCAGGTTGGATTTTTCTAGCTAGTTGTGTGTTCCTGGCAGCCAATGACACTCTCTGAACTTCCATTTTCTTATTGTGTTCATTGAGAGCTTTGAACTTAACTCCCTGGCTTTAATACCTTGATTTTAATACTAGTCAGTCAGGGTGCCACACTGTCCTGAAGATCCCACCGGTCACCTGCGGACTTCTGCCATGGGTTCCAAGAGATGCTGCCCTCTCCTCCTAACCACAGGTCAGTGGCACTTCTGGCGTTGGTTTCTGCACCAAGTTGATGCTCTGATTTGAACCCAGCAGTTGGTTTTAAAGGAACCGCCTGGTCGTGTGCGGAGTTCCACTGCAGTGCTAAGTGTCAGGAGCAAGGCAATACCGGGAGAACCCAGACTTCTCCCGCAGAGGGGGAGCAAGGGGAGGAGAGAAAAGAGAGCGGGAGAAGAGCAGAGAGGGACAGAGGCGGGAGAGCGGAAACCACCTAGGTGCAGTCCGGGACGACACAGAGCGAACGCGGTGCGCGCTGGGAGGGGGCTGTGGATATATTTAGAAAGAGGGATCGCGCTGCGGTAACACCTAGCCACCCAGACGGCGGGAGCCGAGAGCGCGCGGGCAGGGGAGTTCCACTAGCTCGCGCCGCGCATCCTCGCCCTCATCGCTTCCAAAGCTGTCTCAGGGCGCAGGAGGACTCTGAAACCCGCCTCCACGCTCACTTGCTGGAGGTACCTCCGACTGGACCGAACTCACTGGTCGGTGAGTCCAAAGGCTGCGCTCCACTGCTCCCCTGCTCCAGATGGGACTGGCTCTCCTGTTTGCAAAGCCAGGCCCACGGGGAGATGTGCTGAGCATTAGCCAGCAGCTGGTGTGTCCCGGACGCCTCTGACCGCCCAGCCCTGGGGTCCACATGAACAGCTTTCCCAACAGACCTAGGTAAGAACTTGTGAACCTACTGGAGTCCCAGGATGCATGCACCTGGGAGCCAGACTGATGATGATGAGGGAGCCCTCTGGAACTGGTGGGAGGAATATTGGGATGGGGGGGGGGGGTTGTTCGATTCCCAGCTTTCTTAGTCCAGCTTCAAAGTTGCCAGAGGGCATGGTAAAGCTATTAGCATGGATTGTGGTCCGGCTGTGATGTCCAAAAACCCAGAGTTGGTGTCTCCAGAAAACCACTAAGATAGGTCGCCTCCATCAACTTCCGGAGGTGGCCAGCTGGCTTCTTTCTTCATTCAGTGTTGGAGATGTGCACAGAGCATGTGGAGAAAGGAAGACTTGGAGGTTGTGTCTGTGTCTCCCTACGTTTCTGGCAAAAGTTTTGAACTTGGGGACACTGGCTTTCCTTGTTCTGGGCAGAGCCCATCCCTACCTCCTCCCCTAACACCAATCCAGCTCACACTGACTGCTCCAGCACGACTCGAGTTCAAGACTTGGTAGAACTACAAAGTACCCACCAAAGGGTAGCTACTGAGACTGGGGGGACTTCAGATTTTCTAATTCCTTCATGGGGTGGCTTAGACCCAGGAATTCACAGAGTCCCGACTCCTTCCAGGAGAAGACTTTGGCTTGTGCTGAGAGGTGAGAAGGTGCTGTCGGTAGAATCAAGTTGGTAGAATCCAGGCTTATTTGAACCCATCAGCCAAGCACAAACCTGGAGAAACCTCTTTCTCCACACAGCTCCTCAAGAGGGTGCCTGTGCCTTCAAGGAAGCAGAGGACCAAAGAGTGGATTGCATGCACGCAGGTTGTGATTCAGGCTGTGTTTGTCATAGAGAAGCTCAACCCCAGGTCCAGCACTGTACATATTACATATGCTTGGAAGATTCCCTAGATATTTTTCCTCCAAAAATAATTTTCTAAAGGCTTGTAAAAACGAAAAGCAAATGTTTTCATGACAGCAGCAGATGCAAACCTCCCACCACTCCAGGCAAAAACCAAAGAAATTGGTACAGGGGGCTGAGCTAGCTCTTGTCAACACCGACAAGGCCACATTCCTGCATCGGAGCTTTTTCAGGCGGTGTGTGTGTGTGTGTGTGTGTGTGTGTGTGTGTGTGTGCAGATCTTAGCTGGAGCTCCTCCATGTAAATTCTGGACATTCAATATTGGATGCAAATTGAAAATGCTGCATTTCTGTCTCCTCCTCCGGGGTCCTCTTCATCTCTAATCTGATATAGAAGCTCTTTGGAAAGCATCATCATACAAAAATACCTCCTACCCAGCATTTATAAGATTGAATGGCAAAGCATAGGCCTGTGGGATCTCACTGAACAATCTAGTCTTGTTCTCTGGTTGAGGGGAACACGTATTCCCCCTTTCCAACTGTGCCTCCCACCAGTGTTCTTCACTTGAAGATTGTGTCTCTTATGTGCACCTAACGTCCTATCCAGGCCAGCCCCATCCTGGAACTCACTCTGTAGACCAGGCTGGCCTCGAACTCAGAAATCTGCCTGCCTCTGCCTCCCGAGTGCTGGGATTAAAGGCGTGCACCACCAACGCCCGGCCACAGGTCTTTTTTTAAAAAGTTGCCTTTTGCTGATTTGGAGGTGGTCATCAGAGAGAGAGAGAGAGAGAGAGAGAGAGAGATAGAGAGATAGTTCTCTTGGCTCAATTAGTGGCCTTCTTTAAAGCTCTTCTTCAACCTGCAACTTGGGTGGATGGTTCTGCCAGAATCAAAGTGATTCAGGGTCTCATAAAAGCATATGAAAGTTCTGGTATCTCTACCATCTATACTCAAAAGTTGCTATGAGGTATAGATTTGAGGCTGGGCTCTGGAATTACTGTTGAAATTTAAGTATTAGGAGCAACTGTTCAAAATGTGGCCCAAACTAGATGCCATCCTAGAATCTCAGTTTGACATTGGCACCCCATGTGCTTGCTCAGCTGTCTTCAAGGATCACAAATCTTGAGTGAAATCACATCTTTATTAAGGAGATGCTGTTGGTTCTGGCTTCCTTCACCCAATCTTTGCTCTTAAACTGCAGCCATCATGGAACGTCCTCAAAGATCAGCTTGGTGTATATGGACTCCCATCTCACACATCTGCAGTCTGTAGACAAAGTTGAAATCATCAGCCTTGCCTCCCCTTCCTCCTCCCTCCCCTCCTCACCCCCCACCCTCTCCCATGCAACAGCTGGACTCCAGCTGCTGGTCTCTGTTCGCACTGGCTTTGTTTCTGCACAGGTGGCATGTACCTTTCAGCCATGGGTGGCTTTGGGCTGCTGTCTACAATTCTGCTACAAATGATCATCTGCTGTAATGCCCTGGTAAAGGGGGGTACTTATTTTTGGGCTTTGCCGCAGTTAATGCTCTTCTTGTTTTAGTCTCCAAGCATCTTTCTTCTCTCTCTTTCTCACCTTTATCCCCTTTACACCAGCGGATTGGCACACCAGGGGCCACATTCACCACAATCGTAGTCATTCTTGAAATGATAATAAAATTAAAAGATCTCCTATTTGATCTAACACACCAATATATCCAAAGCAGAGATAAGGCATTTATCTTTTGATTGCTACACTCCACGTACCCTTTATTTTGGTGTGTAAGGCTCTGGAATCCAAAGTGTGCCTCAAGAGCCCATTTTCTTTGTAGCCGTTGAGTGAGCCCTGCACACAGTGAGTAGATGCTGCTAAAGAGGTGAGAGACAGGAAAGCAGTGTTATAGCCAGCAGAGGAAGGGACACATCTTGGTAAATGAGACCCTGGAGAAACACATGGCAGGGTCATCTTAATGTGTCAACAGCTCAGTGTACATGTTTGAAAACAGAATTTACCAGACAGAGGAAGCATAGCAGGAGACTGGTGTATAGATCTGTAAGATAGCCCTAAACCCCAACGAATTTATGTTCTAGTGGGTTGGTGTTGTTGAACCAAAGAACTAGTTGATTTGCTAGTCACCTTTTCTCTCAGACTTTCCTCAAATCAATAGTGAAGTTTTGTCTTTAGGGAAGTCTCCAGAGACCTACATAAGGAGAAAAGATTAGCACCTGTCACTGGTAGACATCACTCCTGAAGACCTTATTATAGGCATGCAAGCTGAAGGAGCCACAAGATGAGTATACCTCACCAGCTATATATAATAGTGGACAGGAACAACTGAATTCTGTTAATTTGAAACCTAGTCAGACAGCCGGACCTGCCTGAGACCCCAAAGGCACAAAGCAGGAAGCATCTCTCCTCTCAACACCCTTGTGGGGCTTTTGTAAAGCTCCGGGACTTCTGGTTGAGGAGTTGACTCTCCTCTCTGTGCCAGGATAAGAATGGGATTAATTGGGAGATGGTGGTAGACTTCAGGGCTCAGAATCTGTGAGTGCCAGTTGAGCCTTTAGCTTGTTAAAAGCCTTCAGGAAAATCGATTTGTTCAGAACACAAGACCAATGATGTACCACCTGCCTTCTCCCCTCCCACCATGCACCGCTACACTCATTGAATACAGAACGTATTTAGCTCCTCAACCAGAAGTCCCAGAGCTCTATACAAGCCCCACAAGGGTGTGGAGAGGAGAGATGCTTCCTGCTTTGTGCCTTTGGGGTCTCAGGCAAGTCCTGCTGTCTGACCAGGTTTCAAACTAACAGAGTATGAAAAGACAGCTCCTCCAGCTCATCCACCATTCTGTCTAATTGATCTCAGAAGTGTCCTCTTTCTAGGTATCTTGAGAGTCTGGGCTCTCAAGAGCCTAGAGGAAGGCATAAGAAATGAGTTAAGGGTAGATGTTTGGGTGGGTGTGGGGCGCAAGTCTTAGAAGAGTGTAGGAGACCCAGCACGTTTGGAGAAAGCTGCTTTGGAAGACCAGAGAGCAGCTCAGAGGATGGTGCTGGAGGCAAGGGAGTAGAGGGGGGAGAAAAATGGCATATAGAAACAATGAAAGGAGGGAGGGAGGGAAGGAGGGAGGGAAGGATTTAGAGAAACAAGAGCAGAAAAGATGTGCATGGAAGAGCCAAAGAGGCAAAAATAGAGACAGTGGAAGCAAGCAGCACCTTGCTGCCAGGTCTTCTCTCTCTTTCCTTTTACCTCTGGTGGAGGGAGTGAGCCAAGGAGCCAGCAGAGCAGCATGGCTTTTGTGATTGGAAGGCTGGGCGCCGAAGCTGACAAGCGTCAGCCCCTCACAGCGCTGGTTCTATTTTTACATTTTGCAGAATTGAAATTAAACAAATGACCCTGTGAAGGCGTGTTCATGAAGATTTTATCCCGCACACCCACACACACAGCCAGGACTGGGTGGCTGAATATTTAGCATAATAGCCCTATCTAATCAGATAAGAAGGCATCCTCCAGAGGGTGGTAGGCTTGAAGCCTGAGCTTTGATCAGAAAGACCTGCTTTGATGACACTGAGCTAAGTTAGAAAGGGAACCTTGTTCTCTAGGTTGGCAGGGATAACTTCAGAGTCCAACATTTCCCCTCCCTGGATTGGATCCCTGCCTTCGTGGGACGCTTGGTCTAGTTCTTCTTGGAGAGCTTGGTGGTGGTGGGTTGGAGGGAGGAGGCGTGGCTGGCTCTCTTTGGCTGAAGCTGCCCTGAGTGGAGGAAGCCCTGCTTAGAATGAAGGCAGCCACTCACACACTCACCCACCTTATTTGTTGTCCAGGAAACTCTTCTCTACTGGGGCAACAGTGTTTAAGCAGCATGCGTGATGAGACTGCTTGCCATATATTTCATACTTGGCACAAACCACAACAGATACTACTTTTCTGGTTTGGACATGGGGTTTATGCCTTAAGACACAGGAGATCTAGTGGCAGTTAAACACACACTCCTTTCACATAGCCAGAAATAAATCCAGGTTGACATGCCAATTGATAAGGCTAGGTTGGTTGGGCTGATGCAGCATTAGAAAACTGTTCAAAAACTTGTCACTGACAACCATGCGGTTATGTTCAATAGGGTATTTGTGGGCTCTTTTTCCTTATTCATTGAAGACTTATACGATTCTTCCTTTAGCACCTTTAAAATATTTTTTTGACAAGTCCAGTGTCTAGTGATAAAGACTGCTATTGAATCCATCCTGACTTCACAGGGAGCCATGGGTAGACTAGTTTGACTCAGAAAGGAGTGCTTCTTCCTGCTCTTTCTTGTCAGAATCCCATTGGCTTACTAGCCCAAGAATACTCTCCGAGGCGACTATAAAAAGGTATCGCCAATGTGTGACTCATTGACTCAGCACTGACAGGAGCCATAGGAATATGTGTTCAAAGACCTTACGAAGAATTGATGGTCCATTAAGAGAAAAGCAGAAGCCAACCTCCCTGGCCCTGCACACACTTTAATCAGGCATCAGTGTGCTTTATCTGTTCTTGGCATTCTTTCTTCTTGGCTATCTGCTTCTCACAGTGTCTCTGGCATAGCTTTGAGACCATGAAACCTTTCTATAAATGTCCTGGGGGAAAGTCAGCATTTCCTTTATTTATAACAGCTTCATAGTCCAACTTTCCAAGTGTGGAGCCCTACACCACAGGTCTCTCAGTTCAGTGACACTCAGGATCCTAAGGGTCAGGCTCACAAGTGACTGCAGCAGAACGTGGCTGTCCTCTGTTTTCTTGTCAAACCATTCCTGTGAACTTACACTTGGGTCTGAGCCTGTTCATGCTCAAATCATAGGCTCTGTAAGATAGGATTTCCTCAACCTGTTTGGAAGTAGAGAGAGTATGGAAAGTCTTTACCCATGAGCTTCCATCTTGTTGATGAGTCTGGCTTCATTAACCTTCTCCAGGATATGACCAGTAAAGCACCTTGAGCTCTTCATTTTTGTTACTGCATTAGAAACTTAACGTTCGTATGAAGATGCATCAAGTTCTTCTTATTGTTGCTCGTTTTGTTTGAGTTTGATCTTGGGCTATTTGCAGATAGATAAGACGATATATTGGGGATGGGATTCAAATGAAAATAGGGAATTCATTTCACATATGCCCTTTGTGCACACAGTCTGGTGATTGATTATGCAATATCTTGAGTGCATCTGTGTTTGGGCTGGGCTGTGACCTGTCACTTGACGTCAGGCATGGGATTTTTCCACTTGTAGTATAACTTTGATATTCAAAAAGTTTTAGATAGTGACCACTTCAACTTTAGGAATTTTAAGTTAGGGATGCTCCTCTTGTAATGAGATGCCATTTACACCCTGTTTTTTTTATTAGATAATTTCTTCATTTACATTTCAAGTGTTATCCCATAAGTTCCCTATACCCTCCCCCCCCCCCCGCCCTGCTCCCCTACCCACCCACTCCCACTACTTGGCCCTGGCATTCCCCTGTACTGGGGCATATAAACATTGTTAGACCAAAGACCTTTCTTCCCCAATAATGGCCAACTAGGCCATCTTCTAATACATATACAGCTAGAGACATGAGCTCTGGGGGGTTCTGATTAGTTCATATTGTTGTTCCATCTATAGGGTTGCAGACCCCTACAGCTCTTGGGTACTCTCTCTAGCTTCTACATTGGGGACCCTGTGTTCTGCCCTATAGATGATTGTGAGCATCCACTTCTGTATTTGTCAGGGACTGTCAAAGCCTCACAGGAGACAGCTATATCAGGGTCCTTTCAGCAATATCCTGCTGGCGTATGCAGTAGTGTCTGCATTTGGTGGCTGATTCTGTGATGGACCACCCATGTGGGGCACTCTCTGGATGGTCCATCCTTTCATTTTAGCTCCAAACTTTGTCTCTGCACCTCCTTACATGTATATTTTAATCCCTATTCTAGGGAGGAATGAAGTAGCCACACGTTGGTCTTTCTTGATTTTCTTGTGTTTTGGAAATTGTATCTTGGGTATTCTAGGTTTCTGGGCTAATATCTGCTTGCCAGTGAGTGCATATTAAGTGACTTCTTTTGTGATTGGGTTACCTCACTCAGGATGATATCCTCCAGATACATCCATTTGCTCAAGAATTTCATAAATTCATTGTTTTTAATAGCTGAGTAGTACTTTATTGTGTAAATGTACCACATTTTCTGTATCCATTCCTCTGTTGAGGGACATCTGGGTTCTTTCCAGCTTCTGGCTATTATAAATAAGGCTGCTATGAACATAGTGAAGCATGTGTCCTTGTTACCAGTTGGAACATCTTCTGGGTATATGCCCAGTAGAGGTATTGCTGGATCTTTCGGTAATACTATGTCCAGTTTTCTGAGAAACCGCCAGACTGATTTCCAGAGTGTACACCCTGGTTTATCCCTTCCAGAACTTCTGTACAGAGTAAATGATGAGTAAGATCAGTTTATTTATAGTTGCAGAAATAAGATATAAAGACCAGATAAATATCCAAATACGATGGTATGTGCCTATAACCCTAGAACGTAGCCTGAGCCATGTAATAAGTTCAAGGCTATTATAGGACAAACATCAAAAAATTATATAAAAATGAGATAAAGAAAAAAGAGAAAGAGAAAGAAAAGAAAGAAAAATCTGAGATGTGTAGATAGTAATTACAGCTGGGACTTAAAACCAGTTCTGTGATTTTCTGCATGATTGCTTTCTCAGTAGATTTTGCTTTAAATTTTCAGTCCATCCCTTTCTTGTCATATACCATTAATTAGCGCCCACCACCAGCAGATAGGGATGCACCTGCACCTGCTTGTAGCTGTACCAATCACAACATCTTTTAAAATACAAATGCCTGTGCCAACATGGTTACAGAGATTTGGAACCCAAGAGGGGAGGTAAACAAACAACGTCAGTGTTCTTGAGACTGACTTTTTCTTCTTTTTCTTCTTCTTCTTCCAGTTTTGGCATATTCATACTGCCAATTTGCCTTGACATTTAAATCACAGAAAATACTGGATAAAAGTTGGCTCTATACTGCGTAACTGTTTTGATTCCCTTTCTTGTAGGCTAGCCTTACAGGGAGCTCCTGTCCTATGGCTTACTCCTGCTGAAGCTCGAGTGACATAAATTTATTTAAAATGAAGGGGTTAATAGTAGATTTCGGGGTGACTGTGAGAGTCTCTTCCATGAGAGAGCCGAGGCAAGTCCCTCTGGACTCCAGGGCCTCACTTGAAGTCTCACTTCATCTTGTGGGTGTCCAAGGTTTTCTTTTGAACTTGGTTGACAACAGGCAATAGAGAATGTCAGTGTCTGGTCTTGGCTGGTCTTTTGCATGCGTGAGCTTCCTGCTATTTGTCTAAGCAGAGTTCGCAGCCAGGTGAATAAGGATATGCTGGTGGCTCTATTTAGCAGATAGACTAATACAGGCTGAATATTATATTTTGACTTGTCAAAGGAGCAGAAACAACGTAACAGAATCATCAGGGCTGATACAGTCTCCTCGAATGTATGCCTAGCTCTGATAAGAATAAAAAGATTATAAAATGGGGTTAAAATAATTTTTATCTATTCCCGTTCCTTCTTCCCAAATATGATACTTTTCAAGACACCTGTATGCCAAAGATGTGAGCACAGCATGCCAAGGCTAGCTTCCACTCTTGTTTGTGAAGCCTGATATCACTTAGCAACACTCAAATTTCATTTAGGCACCAAGCTTCGGGCTGCTTTGAATATCTGTAGTAAAATGGTGACAATGGGATCAAGCCTGGTCCCCTGGTCCTGGCAGAGGATGAAAGATCGGCACTGGAACGGTGTGAAATGAGAGACGGAGGAAAACAGATTTTTACACTTTCTAAGGGTTTTCCTCCTCTTCTAGCGATGGCAAGAAATCTGTTAAAGGATTAGAATGGAGGCTTTTATGAGTCCCTGGGAAGTGGCCTTATTTCCTCCTCTTATCTGCTTGAGCACCCAGCTAGGAATTGTGGCTAGGACAAAATGTGTCTTTTCCCTAGTTCCATTCTCTTCTTGCTTATTTCTGTCACATTTTTAAAACCACATCTTCCATTTATATACCTCTGGCAGGAATTTATTAGTTGAGAAGCAAGGTGGGTAATGAAGATACAGAACTGAAGAAGATTCGATGTTTTCTTTCAGAGGGCTCGTGGTCTAGTAAGGAAGGCAGTGTACGAGAGGGAAAGCTACCATAGTAATGACTCCACCGAAGGGAGTCTCTGGGGTCATGGGACAGTGAACTCGGCAGTGAGCAGAATAGCCTGTGAGAAGTTAGGAAGGCTTTTTCAAAGTAATATTTGAGCTGGCTTTTAACAGGTGAGTAGGTGAGCTGCAGATGGAATGAAGTCATCCTTCAGGCAGAGGGGACAGTGTGCACAAACACAGGGGATGGCGAAGTAGTTTATGTGTTTTTTAGGCCGTGAGTCAGTTGTGCCGTGATGGGGGTGGGGCAGCCAGTCTGCAACGGAGCTTCGAAGGCCTAAGTGTACAACCTGCGTTACACGGAGGCTGCAAATTATTTTTAGCGAGAGACTAAATCAAGATTTCTTGTCTGAAAGAAAGATAACGTGGATGGCATTGTGGGTGTTAAGTCCAAACAGGAGGAGGCTTAAACTTAGGGTCAGGAGTCATAAAGAAGGGTGCGGCGTGCCATCCAGAAATGAGAGGAAGGAGCCATAGACATAAAGAAGGGTGCAGCGTGCCATCCAGAAACGAGAGGAAGGAGCCATAGACAGAAAGAAGGGTGCAGCGTGCCATCCAGAAACGAGAGGAAGGAGCCATAGACATAAAGAAGGGTGCAGCGTGCCATCCAGAAACGAGAGGAAGTTTAGAAACAAGTCATCCAAGTTGGATATTAGATGGGTAGTGGAAGCTGAGGGAGGCTCGTGGGGAATCATAGTGTGCACAAATGCTCATCTCATGGTCTGTGCTAGACCAGTGCCATGACTTGGGACAGGAGGTTCAGGAACAATGTAGGGTTGGAAAGCTGACTACAGGAGAGTTTGGGCAGGCTAAAGATAGAGTGGGTCATTTGTAAACTTGCTAAAAGAGTTCCAATAAAGGTGGAAGGAAAGGTGCGAGGAAAGGTGGGAGGAAAGGCAAGCAGGGCTGCTCAGGGCTTAGGAAGAGTTCAGCTAGAGACTTGGAGCCAGTTAGCATCTGAAAGAGGAAGAGATGTAATGACAGCTGACAAGACTAGAGAATGAAAATGTTTCAACAAAGAGAATCGTGGCCACGCGTGGGAGCACACATTTCAAATCTCAGCACTCAGGAGGCAGAGGTGGGAGNTGAGAGAGAGAGAGAGAGAAAGAGAGAGAGAGAGAGAGAGAGAGAGAGAGAGAGAGAGAAGCACTATGCAGACTCTACAGAGCTAGTTAACAGAGTGAAATCAGAAGCTCTGTGTAGAGGGAGAATGAAGGACAGCCAGGATTTATGGCCTGTGGAGATGTATAGTAAGCATTTTGTATTTTTGACTTAATTTTTATTGGAAGCAGTTGTAAGAAACAATTACCTTTTTGTGTGTGTGTGAGAAAGGGGGAACATTTTCAAGAGTGAGTCTTATTTTTAGGAGTGTGTGGAGGACCACCAGGAGAGAACTTCTCTCCCCTCTGTGAAAAAGGGTTGCAACCTTCCAAGAGCAAAGTGGAAAGTGAGTAGAGGGCTCCAGAAAAATGGAAAAGCTCTGAAGAGTCAAAACCACCACTCCACGTGGACAACCCTACGTAGCACACACCAGCAGCAGCTGGAAGCTCTCTGCCGTGACTTAGTCCTGTGGAGTCCAATCAGGAGCTATTTAGAAGAGTTTCTGAAATGTTGCAACCTTTCCTCCACCTTAGACTTTGGAAGGCCTAGCTAGTCAATAGGGTTCGTTCTTCCATGGACTGCACTATTCTAATTTCATGTCAGGCTGCTTTAGAATACATTTGTCCAGAGATCACAGTTCCTGGCTCTCATTTCACAAAATTTCAGGTTCACGAAGTAAATGTTCTAGGCCATTCCCCACACTTCCTCTTTAGCCAAATGATATAATGGCTTCCATTTTTTTGGCCTGGCATATTCTGTGGCGTTGATTCACCGCCCCGTAGTCATGTGCTTTCCGCAAGCTTTGACATCCAGAAGCCAGGCGTATGACAGACCTGCTGAGGCAGACAAAACCTCTTCCTGTCACTTAGGAAACAGCAGCAGCGGGCAGGAGAGCTGCCTGTCAGACCCATCTAGTACAGTTCTCTGTGGTTTGTCCATCTTTACTGGGCCTCAAACCACCAGGGTGTCTTGCTTGGTATTTATAACCTTCTGCAGCTTGGTGCAAATGCAGGTCTATCCCACACCTAAGGCAACAGCAAAAGGAAACATGTCTCCAGGTATCTGTGAATAATTGACAGCATTCAAAATGAGCTTTATAAAATCTGCAGGGGAGGACAATAGTCAGCTGTGTTTTGTTGGCCTGTTTATTTGTTCACAGAGCACCAAGCAAGGTTTGAGGATGCCCCTTCTGTGCCAGTCTGCCACCCTTTTGTACAGGTGGTTCTGATTTCCTTCCCTGCTATTAAAGGAGAAGACGCAATGTAATTATCCAGGGCTTCAATTTTCATGTCAAACACAATTACACAGAAAACAATCTGATAGAGTGTGTCCTTCCTAAGAACTAGGACCTCGTTTGATGGTAAGTTCTGGAGAGAAATGCTAAAAGTTAAGATCTCAGTATCCCTCTGGGGGGTTCTCTTTGTATACTCCTGGCTAGTTAGGAGCCTCGAATCACTTCACGTGACCTTTGGCATGTGAGGAAAATGAGGCTCAAGGAAGAGCCACTTCAGTCTGCCGTCATGATACCGTGATAGACGTGGGACAGGCTCCTTTCCCATCTCTAGTGTTCCCAGCTCTCCGCAGAAGCTCTTCACCCTCCAGATGCTGGAGAAGGGTGATTTGAGGTGTTTCAGAGTGGTGCTGTCTTTTAGGTGGCCAGTCGTCGGTCACCACAATATTCTTGTCCCCAGTTTGCCCAGTGTGCAGAGTAGCCTATGACTTTACATCCTGTACCCTTGCACCTCACTCTTCCTTCTCCTCCGCTCATTATCTGGTGGCTGTGTGCTTAAGGGAGAACAATGTGAGCAAATAGATTTTGTTTTTTTGTTTTTACCATGATACATTTCAAATGCTTGCACATACTTTTTTTTTTTTTTTTTTTGGTTTTTGAGACAGAGTTTCTCTGTGTAGCCTTGGCTGTCCTGGAACTCACTCTGTAGACCAGGCTGGCCTCGAACTCAGAAATCCACTTGCCTCTGTCTCCCAAGTGCTGGGACTAAAGGTCTGCGCCACCACACCTGGCTCTTGCACATACTAATAATAGATTAAAAATTAGTGTTTTGAGGAGCTGGGAAGATGGTTCAATGGGTAGGTGCTTGGATCCCTATCACCTCTGTACAATTCTGGGCATGGCAGAAACCATCTGTCACCTCAGTGCTAGCAGGGCAGAACAGGTGGATCGCCAGAGCTGGCTGTCCAGTCAGTCTAGCCATTTCAGTGAGCTTCCATTTCAGAAAGAGATTCTGCCTCAAAAATAAGTTGGGATGGGAGGAGAGGCCCTTGGTCTTACAAAGATTATATGCCCCAGTACAGGGAAATGCCAGGGCCAGGAAGCAGGAGTGGGTGGGTTGGGGAGCAGGGTGCAGGGAGTGTATAGAGGACTTTTAGAATAACATTTAAAATGTAAATGAAGAAAATATCTAATAAAAAATTGTTAAAAAATAATTTGGGGAGTAATAGAGAAAGGCCCCCTAGATCAATCTTGGCCTTCATAGGTATTTTCACACATATGCATATGCACCTGTGTGTGTGTACATGCACGAATACCCCATAGATAAATTAATTACTTTAAGGTTAGTCTTTTGATTTAGGGTGGGGCGTGGGGCGTGGCAGTCAAATTCAAAGCCTTGCGCATGCTAAGCAAGCGCTCTGTCACTGAGCTATATGCCCAGCTCATCTTGGGATTATTTGTAACAGGCAGAAATTTGTATCAATAATTGATACTAACCCTTTCTAAAGGTCAGTGGCCTCTTCTAACAGTCATGACTGTAGAACCATGTAGAGCTGCTTATAGCATCTGACTGGTGGTCTAGACAGACTGTTTGGGGGTGTAGATAGTCCTTGCATGGCACAGACATGGTTTGTCATGACCAGAAGTCACTTACTTCTCAGGTTTCTGACTTGCTAAGGTCTGGCCCAGAGTCTGTGCCCTACTCCAGCGTGGGCATCTGAGTGGATTAGCTTTGCCTTCCTCTTTCAGAAGAGGCAGACAGTCTGCAAAGTCATTGTTGGGATCTTGTTGGTCATGTTGGTGGTGTACATGCTGTTTGTTACAGAAACAGGAAGTAAGCAAATGTCTCTAGTTCTAGGACTTTTTTTTGGGGGGGGGGGGGGTCACCCTACAGGAATACTAGGAAAGCCTGAAGTATACATTAGAGGAAATTCCCAAAGTGCTTCTCTTACACATATAGGTGGGAGAAGATAATTTGATGATGGACACACATGGTTGGGAACCAGGTAAGATGCTCTTAAGAAAAATATATCCTAGGCTGGAGAGATGGCTTGGTGGTTGAGATCGCTTGCTGCTCTTGCAGAGGACCTGGGTTCATTTCCCTTCATGCATACAGGGACTCACAACCATCTGTAATTCAAGCTTCAGGGGATCCAGCACCTGCTGATGCCTGCAGGTAGCAGGTCCGCATGTGATGCACTTACACAATGCAGGTAACACAGTCATCCAAATAAAATAAATAAATCTAAATGAAAAGGAAAATAAAATTCCTGGAAGATTTTCTTTTTTTTTCTCCTTAAAACATGACAAAAATATTATGGAATAATTGAAGAACTCAGATCGTCTCCTTTTGCCAACACTTGGAAGTTCTTGGAAGATTCGTTTAGAGATGGCTCATTCATTCTGGGCATTTTGGTTCTGTAATGGCAGATTATTTTGTTCTCTGATATTTCCTTCCCCAGGGGAGTCCCATATGGACAAACTGAGTTAACAGCCGTGTAGACATCCATGGTAATAGCTTTACTGCATAGGTAATCAGACATGCTAGTGATGACAAGAAGGTGGCATGCTGGGAGTGTCAATGTAGCTCTGGTATCTGCTTCCACTGTTTCCCTGGTCTGTTCAAATCCTATGAACTGCTTCCAAAATGTTAAAGATGATGTGTCCGTAGTCTGGATTGTTCCTCTGTTATCTGTGTTAGTGTTTCTGTCTGTTCTTAGGTAACTCATTGAGTAATATGGTGCTTTGTCTATCCACTCCTCCTCTCCCACAACCAAGCCTAGCCTCACTCTCGAAGACAGGTGATTTTGCTGCTGAGCCTTGGGAACAGAAAATGGCACTCACAATAGTCATTACTTTCCCACGTATCAACCCTTCCTCCCTTAGAATAAGCCTTTGTCTCTGTTCAGGCTCTAGCTGAAATCACAGTCCAGAGTTTCAAGGTGTCTTCTCTCAGACATGAATGTCATTAGGGTCCAGAAATTTCCAGCCACAGATTTACTATCTTTGGATTAAAAGCCCGAGAACAGATTACTGCAAGCCTCTAATGCAGGAAGAGCAAGTTAAAAACAGCTTGACATCCTCGAGATCACTGACCTGTGAGCTTCACAGCCTTCCAGTTTTATTTTGATAAAAGCCTCCAAATGTGCTTCTTTGTGCTTGGTTAAATTATTGCAAAGCAATACACCGCAACTCTCTGCTTTTATTTCTAGATCATCCCAGTGTAGGGCTAATGGACTCTCAGTCTGGCTGAGTGCTTGGGTGATGAGATGATGGATAGAGGGGAAGTCATCTTTGGAATGAGCTAAGTTAAAACGTCATTTAAAGCTCTGTTGCCGAGTTGCTGTCACTAGCATTTGTCATCCCTAGTGTCACACGGAACAAAGTAATCAAAGGGTTTCAGCGAAGTGTTCATTTGACCTTGGCATTGACTGAGGTCTAATCTGCGTCTGAAGAATCACATTCATCATGATCACTGATGTCAATAACAGTGTTTTATTGGAACGTTTATCCTGGGCTAAGGACCTAGGTAACCATAGAATGTTCATGGTCTCACTTAATCGCTGTCACAGAAATGAGTCAGTACCATCAATTTCCCAACTTCCCAAGAATGGAAAGTGAAAAGATGTCTTCAGGGTTACAGAGGTAGCACATACCATTGAGGTTCATATTAGGGTCTCATTGCAGGGTTATGTCACATGAAACAAAGCAATAAGAAATTAACAGACAGCTCTTCTTTCTAAGATATGATACTAAATTTATGGGGTGAAGGTGAAAAGTAGCACAAATTTTTAAACAACTCGAAAATTGCCACACAAGAAGCCATTTAAAAGGAACTAAAAGGAGGTAGAAAGCTAGCTCAGGAGGTAAATGTCCTTCCCACCAAAACAGACAGCATGGATTCTATTCTCAGAACATTTATATCAGGAGAGAACCAACTCCTGCAAATTGTGGTCTGATTTACACACGTAAACTGAGATACATACATGTCTTCACTCTCACAAGCAAGCACACACACACAAAGTGTATATATACATGTGTGTGTGTGTATGATTAGATATTAAATATATAATTAAAAAACATGACTAAGAAGCTATCTATCATGTACATGCCCATAGTTAAAATACTTTTGAAGAGTGACAGAATATGTAGTAAGACTCTCAGAAAACAAAACAAAACAATAACCCAGTAATTAATGATACAAATGCTCAATGTGTGAAGTATATTACATTTATAAAGAGGAAGTCATGGAAGAAGGTGAGATGGACAATGGACTCTGAAGAATGAGCAAGATTTACACGGATTGAAAATGAATTGAGAAAGCATTTCATACAGAGGAGGTGCTGAGAAGAACAATCCCTAAGGTGAGAAAGCACCAGGAGAGGTATTGCTGGATCTTCCCGTAGTACTATGTCCAATTTTCTGAGGAACTGCCAGACTGATTTCCAGAGTGGTTGTACCAGCTTGCAATCCCAACAATGGAGAAGTGTTCCTCTTTCTCCAAATCCTTGTCAGCATCTGCTGTCACCTGAATTTTTGATCTTAGCCATTCTGACTGGTGTGAGGTGGAATCTCAAGGTTGTTTTGATTTGCATTTCTCTGATGGTTAAGGATGTTGAATATTTTTTCAGGTGCTTCTCAGCCATTTGGTATTCCTCAGTTGAGAATTCTTTGTTTAGCTCTGTACCCCATTTTTAATAGGGTTCTTTGAAATTCTAGAGTCCAGCTTCTTGAGTTCTTTGTATATATTGGATATTACTCTGATACTTAAACCACATAAAGACCCAACAAAGAAAGAGAACTTCAGACCAATTTCCCTTATGAATATCGATGCAAAAATACTCAATAAAATTCTCACAACCCAAATCCAAGAACACATCAAAACGATCATCCATCATGACCAAGTAGGCTTCATCCCAGGGGTGCAGGGATGGTTTAATATATGGAAATCCATCAGCGTAATCCACTATATAAACAAACTCAAAGATAAAACCACATGATCATCTCTTTAGATGCTGAGAAAGCATTTGACAAAATCCAACACCCTTTCATGATAAAAGTCTTGGAAAGATCAGGAATTCAAGGCCCATACCTCAACATAATAAAAGCAATCTACAGCAAACCAGTAGCTAACATCAAACTGAATGGAGAGAAGCTGGAAGCAATCCTACTAAAATCAGGGACTAGACAAGGCTGCCCACTTTCTCCCTACCTATTCAATATAGTACTTGAAGTCCTAGCCAGAACAATTCGACAATGAAAGGAGATTAAGGGGATACAAATTGGAAAGGAAGAATTAAAAAATATCACTATTTGCAAATGATATGATAGTATATATAAATGACCCTAAAAATTCCACCAGAGAACTCCTAAACCTGATAAACAGCTTCAGTGCAGTAGCTGGATAATAAAATTAACTCAAACAAATCAGTGGCCTTTCTCTACTCAAAGAATAAACAGGCTGAGAAAGAAACAACACCCTTCACAATAGTCACAAATAATAAAAAATACCTTGGTGTGACTCTAACAAAGGAAGTGAAAGATCTGTATGATAAGAACTTCAAGTCTCTGAAGAAAGAAATCAAAGAACATCTCAGAAGATGGAAAGATCTCTCATACTCATGGATTGGAAGGATTAATATAGTCAAAATGGCTATTTTGCCGAAAGCAATCTACAGATTAAATGCAATCCACATCAAAATTCCAACTCAATTCTTCACTTAGTTAGAAAGGGAAATTTGCAAATTCATCTGGAATAACAAAAAATCTAGGATAGCAAAAACTATTCTCAACAATAAAAGAACCTCTGGTAGAATCACTATCCCTGACCTCAAGCTGTACTATAGAGCAATTGTGATAAAAACTGCATGGTACTGGTACAGAGACAGACAGGTAGATCAATGGAATAGGATTGAAGACTCAGAAATGAACCCACATACCTATGGTCACTTGATCTTTGACAAGGGAGCTAAAACCATCCAGTGGAAAAAGAACAGCATTTTCAACAAATGGTGCCTGCACAACTGGCAGTTATCTTGCAGAAGAATGTGAATTGATCCATTCTTATCTCCTTGTACTAAGGTCAAGTCTAAGTGGATCAAAGATCTCCACATAAAACCAGAGACACTGAAATTTATAGAGGAGAAAGTGGGGGAAAGCCTCAAAGATATAGGCACAGGGGAAAAATTCCTGAACAGAACAGCAGTGGCTTGTGCTGTAAGATCGAGAATCAACAAATGGGACCTCATAAAATTGCAAAGCTTCTGTAAGGCAAAAGACACTGTCAACAAGACACAAAGGCCACCAACAGATTGGGAAAGGATCTTTGCCCAGTGCCTCTTTGTGGAGGTGTTCCTCAGAGAAAGAAAGATGATGGTGAGCCCCATCAATGACCATGTTCATAATATGGAACTTAGTCTTGTAGACTGTAAAGTTCTCTGAAACTTCTAAAGTGGATTGAAGACCTTCTCTGGAAACTCTTCAAGTCAGTTAATTCTCATGCTGTTCATCCCCGAGTTTTTCTGGACTTCACACCGGAACAGAGCATTTCCCCTACTAGCCAACCACGAACCCATACAGAGAATGACCATATTTGGGTGATGCTAGTGGCAGGATGGGAAGAAAACCTATTAAAACTTGAAAGAAGGACACAGTGAGGAGGCAGGCTACTGCCGTGTCATAGGAACTGAAGATAGGGTTTGCAAGAAGCGTAGAGTCAAGGATGCCAAGGTGCAGAGGTTGGCAGATGTGATAAGGGGAAGACAAGTCAATCACAAATCACAAGGATGCATGGGAGCTCAGAAGTTGTATCAGAGATCTCAAAGGATACATTTCTATTCTAGTGTCTGTGTGGAGTGGGGTGGGGTGGGGTGTGTCCTTGGTCCTACTGGAGAATAGTCAGTAATAGATGACAGTGGGTCATGTAGAATAGCCTGCTCACTTAAGCAGCACAGGAGACAAAAGGGGGAAGCAATAAGAAGCAATAGAATGAATACAGAAATGAACAAATGTTTTATTCCTCAAAGTGGGCAAAACTAGTATCTGTCCAACAGTGGGGGATTCTCTCAAGAAGTTGAAGCAATTGGAAGCAAAATATCCATGGGCTGGGCTGGGGGATGCAATTCAGTTGATAGAGCGCTTGCTTAGTTGTACGGATTCAGTTCCAGCGCTGCATAAACCTGGATATGATGTGCATTTTTATAATCCTAGCACTTCAGATGAAAGGGTAGGAGTCTCAGTAGCTTAGCCATCCACAGCTAAACAGAAAATTCTAGGCCATACTGACCTAGAGAGATGAGACCACATGAGACCCCGTCTTAAAAATAAAGAATGAAGTTGGGCAGTGGTGGTGCATGCCTTTAATCCTAGCACTCAGGAGGCAGAGGCAGGAGGATCTCTGAGCTTGAGACCAACCTGGACTACAGAGCGAGTTCTAGGACAGTCAGGCCTACACTGAGAGATCCTGTCTTAAAACAAAACAAGCAAACAAGGAAACAAACAAAAAACAAATAACAATTTAAAAACTAATGAGAAGTAAGAGGGACCTTAGCTGGTCCATTAGGATCCTATACCCTGACATTCTGCTGAGAACCGGATGTGTACAACTTCTCAATGCTGATGGCTCAGTAGACACAACACACACTCGTCATGACTCCACTCTCTCCCTTGCCTTCATGACACATGCTCAGAGCTTCCTTATGTCCATCTGTCACTGAGTAGGATTGCAAAGAGGAGTGGAGATACTGGCCCCCATAGTCAGAGAAGCTCATCTTTGAGAGCCTAGTCAGATTCCCAACAGACATATTCCATCTCAATTAATAAAAAGGTAGAAATATTTCTAGATGCTCTGGTAATAGAGAAAAGAGGCCCCTAGCTCCACCTCAAGGATGGGAAAGGTTGCCCAGAGGAGATGATCCTCAGTGGTTGTATTTGCAGGACATGCAGAATCAGGCAAGGAAAGTTGGGAAGAGAATTTTAAGCAAGAAAACAATACAGGCAAATCACAGGATCCAAAAGAGTATGCTTTTTAGAGGAAACATTGTTGTTCTGAACTTTCCACCATGTGAAGAAAAAAAAGAGGCATCGAGGGTGAGGCTGGTGGGTGCAGGAGAGGAGGGCGTAAGGAACCAAGATCCTTCAAAACGTGCACAAAGAAATGAGGAGCTATTGGGGAATTTAAACGGCAATATGTCATGTGTGTGCACAGATGCATGCTGCTTATAAATAAATGATCCCAAGAGGCTGAGAGTCAATTGGCAGTGTCTTTGACTTTGATTTACTGAACAATCTACTAATTTTAGCTCAAGCAAATGAAGGCTGACATTTTTTCACACAGTATATCCAGAAAATGGAGGTTCCTACCCCAGTTTGGAATCCCAAGAGTGTAATTGTTTTTGGGTTTTGTTTGTTTGTTTTTTGTTTTGTTTTGTGTTTTGTTTGTTTTGTTTTTGGTTTTTTTTCTTTTGGTTCTCATGGTATTACTTAGTGGTTTCCTGAAGGCTCTTGATACCCAGGAATCCTTGGACGTGAGAGAAAAGGGTCCAGTGTTATCTTTTCTGAAGGAAGCCCATACTTTCCCAGAGAGATATGCTACACTTTTCATATCTCATTATCCAGACTTTGAAAGAACCATCTCGTTTGCAAACTTGACTCTAACAAAGCCCCGTTTCCATAATAAAGAAGAGCAAGGAAGAAGAGTATTGGAAAAGAATATATAGATAGCCAACCAATGGCATATGCCACGAAGATTGCTCGGTGATTGCTTGGAGATTGGACCGTTTACTAATAAATAGCATCCTGTACTAGACAGCAGAGGTGGCACCTGGCACAAAGCAAATCAGTGAACACGTGTCTTAACTGAATGAGACAATGCTATCGGAGCAAGGGTAGTGGGACTTGGTTACCATTACCACGCAACGTCATCTGAAATTGTAAGGACCTTTTTTTTTTTTTTTTTTTGGAGACTTTTGATGCATTCAAGTTACTGGGTGAAAACAGACATTATTCAGTTTCCTGCCTAGGGACTAAGTTCCCCTTTACCTTTTACATGCTTTGGTGATAGTTAATTCCAGAGCTAAAACTATGCTAGGTACTGGAGGAGAATAAATGGGATGGAGTTAAGGAGGGAAAATAGGAGGGAAAGAGCCATGATAATCTACATGTAGCATACGGTTCTTAGAATGCAATTGAAAAATAGTGTAAAAAAAGATAGACATGTGTGTGTATATATTGGATACCAAGAACCCAGCCATGGACCACAAATCCTGTATGAGTTGGGTTTTATTTATCTCTTTGTTTATCATCTATCTATCTATCTATCTATCTATCTATCTATCTATCTATCTATCATCTATCTATCTACCTATTAAATTTATTTTATAGTGCTGTGGTTCCAACCCAGGGCCTTGATCTTCCTAGGCAGACATATACCAAGTTATACCTCTACTCCATGAGTTGGAATTTAGTGGTTCAAAGTTAGATTTACCACCGTTCCTCTCTCTGCACTGCTTTTGCAGAGCTGTCTGGCTGTCTGGGTCATGTAGATCTGTTGGATAACCCATGTTTTTTCAGCATCCTCCTCTGTAACCTTCACAGGTAAACACACATTTGCTAGAGTCATGTCTTTGCCCTCTTTCCTCTGGCCAACCTGTCAGAAGAACTACATCTCCAAAGAATTGACCCTATGTATTTCCAAAGATGGAAAAAAATAAAATCCAAGATAATCGAGCAGAGTTCTAGAAATGTTTCAAGAATGTGGACAACTCCTGAGATCTTAGCTTTCTGATAAAGTGTAAACTCTTTTAGATTTTAACATGGAAATGGTACTTTTTTTCCCCCAGTGATCTTCTTGCTAGATGACATATACAACTTTGCATCTCCCTTTTATGTACAGAGTTAGAGCTCACAAAATGTGCTGAGTTGGTCTAGAAAATGCTTCAGTCTATAAAATGTTTGCTGAGCTATGAGGAGTTGAACTCATATCTCCAGCTCTGCTATAAAAAGCTGGGTGTGGTCGTGGATGCCTGTGATCTCAGAACAGGGGAGGCAGAGACAAGAAAATCCCAGACTTGTAGGCTAGCTAGTCTTGAGAAATTGTTGAACTTCAGATTTAGTGAGAGATCCCTTTTCAAAAATGAGGTGGGGGGTAATAGAAGACCTCTGGCTTACACACACACATCACATCTCTGTCTCTTTTTCTTTCTCTCTCTTTCACATGCGTGCACACTCAAACACACACACACATGCAAGCAAACTTGAACACCCAAGCATGTGCATGCACATGCACAGTATATTAAATAGATAAATATTTACATGTAGTTATTGTATCAGGATCAGAGTGCACTACCATTTTTTTGTTTTGTTTTGTTTTTTGAGACAGGGTTTCTCTGTGCAGTCCTGGCTGTCCTGGAACTCACTCTGTAGACCCATATTCTTATTGTTAATATAAATTACTTCTAATATCCTCTATTCACAGAGGAATCGAAGGTTTTGAGTTGTGATTATGAAATTTTCCTAATTTTCCTTTTGTCTGCCCTGGTCAAGAAACAGGGACTTGCCTGGTACATAGGACTTGAGAGAACTTGGATCATGCCCGTAGAGCTTTCTTCTGGGGTGCTGAACGCTGCTCACTCTGTGATCCAAGCAGCTACTATGTTTGAGAATTACCACAGGATTCTGAACGCTCCCTGACTAAAGTAACATATATAGAAATAGCTTTACAGCTCAGTTTTATGAGTCTTAGACGCTAAGACGTTCACAGACTTCCACCTACATTAACTTGCTTTATCTCTCTCTCCCACTCATTTCTACCCTCTTGAATTATTCTAAGGAAGTATCTCAAAAGAACAAGAGTGTCATCTTTGACAACCCACACCTCCCTTCATACATTCCAGTGCACAACTTCTGAAATCCCCTAACAGACTAACAAATAGTCCAAAAATACAGAAATCCTGCATCTTCTTTAGGCTGACGTATCCCCCTCTCTTGTTTGTCCACCTCACCCTAGGATGATAACTTCTGCAGAAAACCAAATATGAATGTCTAGAAACATCAGCAGTCAAGTTAATTCTGGGTTTTACCTCATTAACACGAACTAAACTGAGTGATAAACTCCCAGTTTGAGGAGATTTTTCTGGGTCTAGTTGGTTGCTCTGGGCAGACATAGCATCAGAACAAGAGGGAGAGATGTGTTCTGGGTTCAGGGGGGAAGGAGTGTTCTTTGGAAGGGTGAGGACAAGTAGTATAGAGTATAATGGCAGGGAGTCCATCAACAAAGGAGACAAGGGTAGCACCTCACACAGGAAGCTAGGGCCAGGTATAGGGCACATCTAAAGCAGCAGTCGGGGAGATTAGGAAGTGGGGAAGAGGCTGTGCATCATTGGTAACCCCAAAACCTTCCCTGCCTCCATCTCTACAGGATATTGGACGCAACTCATATTACCAATGAGAAAAGGGCAGTGTGCTTTGCTTCTACAAAGACTATTAATATTCCATAATATCGTTTGTGTACACATCGGTGTAGGACACATGTGTGTATCTGTGTGTGGAGGTTGAACATTCTCTCACCCCTGCCCACCATTTACTGCTCTGTTAGGTGGAGAGACTGGGCTGGTTTGGAGCATCCTCACCAGCCTTGAGCTCTCTGCAATGTCTAATTATTACAATGTGTTTATTTGCTTTTGGTTTCTATTAAGCATCCTTCCTCGAGGACCAGTCTCTTCCCTGGACATGTTACCTGGTCTCTGCTTTCAGGAGCCATTGAAAACTGGACTAGAACATAGATTTAGATGTTCCAGTGGCTCTATGCTTGTTATTTTCTATGTAGAACTTGAGTGGTATGGGTGGCTTTCCATGGCCACACTCTCCTCACTGTAGGCAAATAAGAAATGTGAAAGGCATTGTTTCTGGCACCTTTTGTGGAACTCCACAGTATTTTACTTTGAGGATAGAAAAGTGCTCCCCTACACACCAAAAATAAATGCATTTCTTTTCTTATAAAGCACAACCCCAAAGCCCACTGTACTGTCGCCATCAGAACACTGAGCTCTTAGGTGATAGCCATTAAGATTCCTGTTGATGGACTATTCACTCTAGGCCAGGAACACGGTTGAAGATATTGTCTCTCCTATTGACTTCTGGAGATGCTGAAGCCTGAAGACCTTTGCTGACGTGCCAGTGTCACACAGTGTTTGTAAGACAGACCCACAGTGGAACCCAGGATGAGCAGATTCTAACCCTGCAGGTGTCAGACATGAGGTTGGATCCTCAGCATTGCGTCTCCTTAGCTGAGCATTTGGTTACCTCAGCCCCATGAGGTTTTCAGGTTTCTGCATGGCCTAAACCTTAATCTTAAACAGGTCATTTATGAGGACAATCTCTATCACGCTAGGGGAAGTTTAAGAGAAATTATTTCTTTATTTAATTACTATCCTTAAAGTACATTCTTGAAGAGATCAAAGCTGTGTATCCTGTTGCAATTTACTAGTAAACAAGGGGAAATGCATACAGAAAGTGTACATGGACATTTGGGGAGATAGCTCATGTGAGCCTACTTGAGTCAACTTACTGAATGTCAGCAACATGTGATGCAGAAGAATCGAGCAATAGAGACATAAAAACAAAACGTAGGAAGCATGGTGTGTCACCGGCTTCAGCCTTCTTTTTTGTAACCCCCTCCCACCCCACCACCATTTAAAAGGCTTCTCCAACTCCTTGATTTCAGGAAGAGCTTAAGAGAAGGGTGAGACCATCTATCTGTCCTGTTATCCTCAAGAAGAACAGAGTAAGCACAGGCAAAGCAGAGAAGGGGGAGATGTCCAGAGCAGGGTTACAGGGATGGACTGAGGCAAAAGCACCAGGGGATAGCTTGAAAACTCCTTTCAGGGGGCTGGAGAGATGGCTCAGTGGTTAAAAGCACTGACTGACCTTCCAGAGGTCCTGAGTTCAATTCTCAGCAACCACATGATGGCTCCCAACCATCTCTAATGAAATCTGGTGTCCTTTTTCTGGTGTGTCTGAAGAGAGCAACAGTGTATTCATATACATAAAATATATAAATAAATCTTAAATAAAAAGAACTCCTTCCAAACACACATCTTCTGTCTCACGCTGTGTGAAGGTCTAGAAGAAGAAAACAGACACATGTTCTTAGCATCTCTGACTTGGAAGGGATCCAGGGAGACAGGTGGTCCAGCTTCATCTAACTGACTAAATCCCATCTGTAGCCTTCCCCTAACCTTACAAGGCAGGCCTTTGGATTGCAGAACAGCTTGGCTGTGGGGATGAACACTTTACTTGCTGAGCTGGTGTTATTTATGTTTTCAAATAACCTCCTGAGACTGGCTTTGGGTCTGCCCTTGTGGGTTGTAGGGTTGTATGTAGCTGACTTCACACCCCTTCCCTTTCCATTCTTTCACCTATTTTTAAAAGTAACCTCCACACTTATCACATGGATTTTCAACTATACATCAAAGAACCTGTCCATTTGTTGGGGGAGGCACCGATATTGGGTGTGGCCATGTTTGTGGAGGTCAGAGGTCAACTTTTTTTTGGAGACAAGGTCTCTCACAGAACTTGGAGCTTATCAATTGAGTTAAATTAGCAGGCTAGAGCTGGGCAGTGGTGGCACACACCTTCAGTCCCAGCACTTGGGAGGCAGAGACAGACCTATTTCTGAGTTCGAGGCCAGCCTGGTCTACAGAGTTAGGACAGCCAAGGCTACACAGAGAAACCCTGTCTCAAAAAAAAAAAAAAAAAGATAAGATAAGAAATAGCAGGCTAGCCGGCTTCAGGGATCCTCCTGTCTCTGCCATTCTGGAGGTGGAAATTCCAAGTGGACCTTGACATAGTATGAGTGCCACAAATCCAAACTCCGTTCCTTATGTTTGCATGTCTAGAGTTTTACTGACTCAATCATCTCCTAAGCCCCTCTGTTCTTCTTCCCTCCCCACCATCAGAAAAAAAAAAGTGTTTTAAAAGGGCGTTTACAATCCAAGCTTTCAGCTGAAGCTGGTCAACATGAGTCTGAGGTGAGCCTGGGCTACACAGTGAGTTTCAGGTCAGCATTGGATATATAATGAGAACTTGTCTACAAAATAAGAGTCTCATGATCAATTAAGTCAGCAGTCTATCCCGACTGTCCTCTTGTTTACTTGGTGTCCCCTAAAAATAGAACACTCAGGACCTGATCGCGGTTCCAGTGAGACTATACAGCAGAGCCACTTCAGACACTTAGAGCTTGTTGAAACTATTCTGCACATCATATACTGAGCTCTGTGTGTGTGTGTGTGTGTGTGTGTGTGCATGTGTGTGTACATCAATCAAGTCATGATCAATCAAGTCACTATGGGTTTTCCTTATATGAAAATCTTTTTTGCTGACATTCATGTGTATAACGATACACAGAACCTGCTAGATGCAGTGCTGGGATACGCTATGTCTAGCAATTCCCCAGTCTCTTATCATTGTCTAATAACTGTGTTTTAAAAAATAGCAGCAGGGCTGGTGAGATGGCTCAGCGGGTAAGAGCACCCGACTGCTCTTCCGAAGGTGATAAGTTCAAATCCCAGCATCCACATGGTGGCTCACAACCATCCATAACGAGATATGGTGCCCTCTTCTGGAGTGTCTGAAGACAGCTACAGTGTACTTACATATAATAAATAAAATAAATCTTTAAAAAAAAAAGTGCTTGCTGCCTCTTAAACCGGGCGTGGTGGCACACGCCTTTAATCCCAGCACTAGGGAGGCAGAGGCAGGCAGATTTCAAAAAAAAATAGCAGCAATAGGATTCATTTGTCAATCCTTGGGTTCTGTACCACCTTCCTGGCTGTTATTGGCAACAGCTTTGCTTTTGAAATGCTCCATAAAGTCATGTTTTGAGATTATACAAATTTCCTAAGGATCCATTTCATACTCTTAAATTTGTAGAATATATTTCCTTTTCTTCTTTTTTTCCCATTTTTACAGTGCACGCACACCTACACACACACACACACACACACACACACACACACACACACACACACACACACTCATGTACACATGCACATTCTAAAAGCCAGTGGGGAAATGTGCATGAAAGGGCAGAAGCTCTGTGTCAGGAGAGTTCATGGTAAGCCTTGTGATTGACATCTGAGGTAAGGAAAGGCAGAGAGCAGGTGTGAGGAGTGAAGGAAGTGCTACTATCTCCCTTCATGTCAGGGACTGCTTTTTCATTTGTCACAACTGTACTCATCTGCTTCTATTTTTGTAACATACCTGAGATAATCATCTTATTAAGGAGACACATTGTTTACTTTGGCCCATGGTACTAATTAATACCTTCAGTCCATAGTCACCTCTTCATGTTGATTTGGGGCCTGTGGTGAGTTAGAACACCATGGTGGGAGTGCACAGAAGGGGGAAGCTGTTTGCTTCATGACTGGGAGGTCAGAAGGAGGAAGAAGCAGCAGATAGGGTCCCACTCCTCTTCAAGCGCATTCTACCAAAGACTAGAAGACTTCCCAGTAGGCTATGCCTCTGGAAGTCTCCATCACCTCCCAAAAGAACCCAGATAAAGAATAATCCTTTAACCCATGGCCCTTTGTGGGGAAAGTCCAAATGCAAACTGTAGCAGTGTGTTACCATACTTCAGGGCCAGGACTAGGAAGACCCAATGGAGGTGCTTATCCAAGATGAAAACTGTAAAGAGATGCCCCCCACACTGCTAAAATGTGTGTATATGTGTGCATATGTAATATTGATGTACATGGGTGCATTTGTGACTAACATAGTGCAGAAGCCATGATGCAATCACCAGAACATTCTATAGAGGCCATGTCACCATGCTGCGCTTCTGTGTCGTCCATTTCAGTTACAGCTCTCCTGGTCTGCATTTCACAAGCCACGCAAAATTTGCTCATTTTGAAGTGTACAACCCAGTGATTTTTACTTTTTAGCATATTCACAGAGTTATACAATCATCATTACAATAATTTCCAGACTATTTCACACCCCCAAATAAGTCCTGTGTGTGTTACTAGCTTCTCCATGTTCCTCCATCTTGCCAACCTTGGACAGTCATCAGTCTGCGGCAGGTCTTGATGGATTTGCTTCGTCCCACTATCTCTTATGAATGAAATCATAGCATATGAATGAACAATGTATTCTTCTCAAGACTGAATGATACCCCCTGTATATATGGAGTATATGGAGCACATTTGAGTTATCAGTTGATGAACAGTTAGGCTCTTTCTATCTTTTGTTCATTATGGATAATGCCAGCATGAATAAAAGGGTGTTTTGTGTGTGTGTGTGTGTGTGTGTGTGTGTGTGTGTGTGTGTGTGTGTGTGCGTGTGTATGTGTGTGTATAAGCGCCCAATTCTCTTGGTAAGTAACTGGGTATGGAATTTCTGGTCATATGATAACAGTCTTACATTTTTGTTTGTGTGGGGTGGGCATGGGGAGGCTGTTAGACTGTCTTTCAAAGTAACTATCCTATTTATATATGGAGATTCCAGATTCTCTCCATCCTCATCAACACTGTTTTTTATATTAGTTTCTTTCCTCTTTGCTTAAAAAGCAACTTAAGGAAAGACAGGTTTATTCTGGTTTGTGCTTTAAAAAGGGATCGAGTCTATGGTGGTGGAAAGGCAGCCAGAGCCCAAGGCAGCTGGCCACACTGCTCCCTCTGCCAGGAAGCCGAGAGGACTGGAGGCTAGTGCTGAGCCAGTCTTCTCCTTTTCTCTTTTTATCCTGCCTGTGGTCCCAGTCTAAGGTGTAAGAATGAGTCTTCCTGCCTCAGATAAAGCTCTCTAGAAGCACCCTTGCACAAATGCCCAGAGATATGACTCCAGGGTAACTAAATCTGATCACATGGACAATGAAGATTATCCACCACAGCTGTCACCTGCTTTTTGTATTATGATCACCCTAGAGGGTGTCTGGTGCATCTCACTGTGGTTTATAATCACCCTAGAGGGTGTATGGTGCATCTCACTGTGGTTTATAATCACCCTAGAGGGTGTATGGTGCATCTCACTGTGGTTTATAATCACCCTAGAGGGTGTATGGTGCATCTCACTGTGGTTTATAATCACCCTAGAGGGTGTATGGTGCATCTTACTGTGGTTTTGGTTTCTCTTTCCCAATGGCTACTGATGTTCACTATCTTTCTATGCGCTTTATTGGCCACCCCCTTCTTTAGAGAAATTCAGACCTTCTGTTTCACTGTTTTTGTCTATTTATTGGGCAGTTCTAAAGGTTTTTCTTTTTGTTGTCTTTATTTTATTTTATTTTATTTTATTTTATTTTATCAGTTGTCTGAGGTTGGCTTAACATGATACAGAATTCCAGTTGGGATCCAACCACCAGCTCAGCTCTTTGCTTACTCTTTGTGCTTCTTTCCCTGTTCTTTAGATGAGGTCACTCTTGCCCTCCTAGCAGCTTCTGTGTGTTGCTGCTTTCTGGTGCCTTTCACCTCCCTCTCTACTTCACCTCCCTCCTGGCTCAATGCCTAAAGTTCAGTGTGGTTTCTATGGGACCTTTTAAGGTGTCACAGCAATGATGGGCTCTTGTTCTCTTTATGTGAACCCCATCTACCTTTCCTGTCTTCCTCAAGGCAAATTCACACATACTTAACCATGCTTCTTCTTCTTTCTCTTCTTCTTTTTTTAAAATTTTTTCCCTCCTCCTATAGATAGAACTTCTGAGGTTTCCATGGGAACCCCTGGTCCAAGAGGTAGGGGAATCTTGAGCAGAGGTGAGATAAGAAAGTGTTGCTCATTCTGTAGGACTCTAAGAGTGTCTCGTTCACTCTTCTTCCCACTCTCTCTTCTGCCCTTTCGAGGGTGGTTTTTTAGATCAGTTTCTGGAGGCCCAGAGTCTCTTAGAACTGAACAGATGGTGATGACAATGGCCCCAAGAGCCAAAGCTTTACAAGGATGCTGCTGTTGCTGAGTAGACGCCTGGCAGCCTCATGAAACCTCAAATCTGGTGTGTTTCATAGGAAAAGGAAGTTCTCAGGGCCCAGCCATGTTTTTCCTTTTGTTATGAGGCATGCTCTGGTTAGAAGAGTTGCACCCTCAAGCACCTCCATGGCCTTCATCTTCCTGAAGGGAAGCCCTGGGAAGCCCTGGAGGTCATCACAGATGCACTTTGCCTATCACTGGAACTGAATTTAAGCCAATGCTTTAGTGACTCCAGATGCTTTTCTCCTGTGTTGGGCTATTGCGCAAGACTAGTCTCGAAACCTTAACAGACATGCAGACCTTTGGAAATAAACCCAAATTCATCAGACCTTGAACTGTGACCAGAATTGAGACCCTATATAAGTTACTTTTCACATTGCTGTGACCAAATACCTGGCAAGAGGCAACAAAAAGAAGCAGGAAAAGAAGGAAGGGGGGAAAGGAAAGGTAGGAGGAAGGGAGGGAGGTTGGGGAGATAGAGAAGGGATGAAGGAAAGCGGGCAAGAAGGAAGAGCTTACGTGGGCTGGCAGTTTGAGAGGCACAGCTCATCACCGTTGTAGAGAGCATGGTGCCAAGGGCACGAGACAGCTGCTCACACTGTGTGCACAGCAAGGAATCAAAAGGAGATGAATGTCGGTGCTCAGCTCACTTCCTCTCTTTGTTCAGCCTAGGACCTCAGCCCTGGCAAGGTACCTCTCACGTGCTTCCTTCTTCAGGTAAACATCTCTGTAAACACTCATGGGCACAACTGGGGTCCAAGTCTAGTTGAGATGAGAGTGAGGGCTACCAATCAAAGTCTTTTTTTTTCCCCTTTAGGAAATGTGTTAAGTGAAGTCCTTTTGGGAAAATTGTTTTAGCATCCACAGACCTTCAAAGCCTAGAGTAAATCTGGAGATAGGTTTGTGAGTGGGGCTTGATATGGAGGGTCCCCTCAACAGCTCTTACCTAGAAAAGAAATGCAGAGTCCATATAAATTTTCCAACCGAGCCAGACACCCAGAACTAAACGTTGACTAGATATAATGTCCAAGGGGCAGTGTGGGCACCGCTGACTCTGGAGTAGATTTGATCTGGCTCTAAATAGAAAATCGCATTCCTGAGATTTCAGGCCATTCTTTGTAATGCTGTGGACCAACTCAAGGAGAGGGGGCAAAACTGAGATTCATGAGTGCCAGTTCTTTATATGGTTGGCAGGCTTCATGTATGCATAACAACAACAACAACAACAACAACAACAACAACAAAGGCCAGTGCCTTAGAACTTGAACGTCATTTGTCGTTTAGAGGCTCTAACGTGGGTTGAAGGGGTCCCATGCTGCTGTGATGTCTCAGCAAAAACACTAAGAGATGAGATATGCATGGAGCACAACCTGTGCAGACATGCCAAATCTTGGGACTATGATTTCTCTCTGTCTCTCTGTCTCTCTGTCTCTCTGTCTCTCTGTCTGTCTGTCTGTCTGTCTCTGTCTCTCTCTGTGTGTCTGTCTCTCTCTCTGTCTCTCTATCTCTCTCTGTCTCTCTCTTTCTGTCTCTCTCTCTCTCTATCTCATGTGTGTGTTCAAACAAACAATAAATAAAAACTCTACTAGGAAAAAACTAAAGAAGCTGCTACGTTTTTGTGCATTTATTTGTATTAAGAATAAATTGAATGAGGATCAGATAAAAGAAACAAATACAGATTGATGGTGGTGGTGCCTGCCTCTAATCCCAGAACCTGAGAAGCAGAGGCAGAAGTCTGTGAGTTTGAGTCCAGCCTGGGCTACAAAGTGAGTTCCAGGACAGCCAGGAAATACCCAGAGAAACCCTGTCTTGAAAAACAGACAAACAAACAAACAGGGGCAAAAAGGAAAAAATAAAGTAGCCATGGGTCTGAAGACACAGGCTGGGACTGGAGGCTTTTGAGAGAATAAAGGTTGGTACCAGCTCCTGTTGTCCTATGCCCACATGGTGGGGGTCACTGTCCTAGGGCAGAGGAGACTTCTTCTTCCCGTTGTCCTGAGCTGCTAGGTCAGGACGTGAGGAGAAACTACATGTGGAAACTAAACCTTAGATGTTTTCACCTTCCAGACATAAATGGATGGCTTTGATGGAATGGCAAATGTGAGGGGAACTGGAAAGGAGAGCAGCAGGCAGTGGCTCAGAGGGTGCTCCTTCCCTCCTCGGTCCTTTTGAAAGGCAAATTAATATTTTAAATTAGGTTCCTATCTCAGTGTTTGATTCATAGCAGAAGGATTGGCTCTCTTCCCTTTCAAGGCCAGAACTGGGAAGAGCTTTGAACTGCTACCTAATTGTGACTTCAGATCTGCTACTTTTCTATCTAGTTCTGGACCTAGGTTAACTAAACTCAGGATTTGTTTCTTCAGGGGATTTGAGAGAAGCTGAAAACACTAAGTTTCATGATTAGGCACCATTGGTTCATAATTTATCTGGGTTATGAGCTTTAAGCTGGCATTGGATTCCAGGGTTCAGCTTTGAACTCTTTTATATCAGTGTTTGTACTTTGAAGACCTTGCAGCTGGCTATCTGGGCGTCCAATGTGTGGATGAAGGTCGAGAATGTGATATATATTATGAATAAAGCACCTGGGAACACGTGACCCTGTGGCTTTTCGGGAGAGAGATGGCACACCTAGGGTAACAGAGGAGAGTGTCTAGGATTCTTTTCAAAGGTACAGCTGAAGCAAAGAGATGATCAGGGATACAGGAAGTACTCACACTGGGAACAGTGGGGGAACAGTGGGGGTGGCTGCTGTAGAGATCTGCCTGACTCAGGCTGTTGCCTTTGGTGCAGAGATACAAATCAAAGCATAGAGCGAGAGATGTTATGAGTAGAAAAAGCACAAATCTGTCTGCTCTCCTGTATTCCTGTCTCCAATCAGCACCTCCCTTGGCAAGACCTAGACAGAAGCCAGTGGGTAAGAGAGCTGGCTCTGTTGCTCTTGAGAGCCAGCCTCCTGTATCACAGAGCAAGATGGAGGCTTGCGGCAAGAATCAGCTCTCACTGGCAGAGAGTGGCTAAGGGGCAGGCACACTCAGAATGGCAAGTGTAGACCTGGACTCGCTTGATTTAACAAGTGTTTTCCTCTGTCCATCTTTTTCTCCTCTAGCTCACTCCATTTCCAAAGTGTGACAGCTTGATTAAGTGGAGGGTAGCTGTGCTCTCAAGCTGAATCATATTAACTCGAATCCCCAGCCCTGCTGCTGTTAAACACGGGCTTTGGGCAAGTTACCAACCTCCAAAGTTCCAGCTTCTTCATCCGTGTGATGTAGGTGATGTTAAACTCTTTTCATGGTTGAGAATTAAAGATGATCTTTCGATTGTACATCTGCGAGAACATTCTTCTCCCTGGCTTCAAGGTTATGTTATTTAAAAGGGTTCAATACATGCTAGGTTTTTTCATAATTATTTTACCTAAGATCAGTATGGAAGCTACTTTGCTTCCTGACTTAATCCTTTCTCTTCTAGCTTTTCAATATCTTGCTCTCTAGTGGTTCTTTTCTTCCTGTGGTTTTCTTCTCCCAGATTATTTAAAAAGAAACACTCACACTTCTATCCATTCCTGGATTCCTTCCTATCTTTCCCTTCCTTCCTTCCTTCCTTCCTTCCTTCCTTCCTTCCTTCCTTCCTTCCTTTGTCCCTTCCTCCCTTCCTTCTTTCTTCCTTTATTTTTTGTCCCCTCTATCCTTCCCTTTTTTCCTCCCTTTATCCCTTCCTTTCTTACTCCCGCCCTCCTTTGCTTTCTTTCTCTCAAGACAGGAACACCCTGTTGAGCTCTGGGTGACTTGGAACTCAATATGTAGCCCAAGGTGACCTCTGACTTTCAACCCACAGACCCACAGAAACACCCCTACCTCTGCCTCCTGGGTACTGAGATTAAATGCATGTGCCACCATGCCCAGCCCATTTCTTGGTGAAACTGGCTCATGTCACATAGTATGATGACCTCCATTTCTGTGTTCAGTTCTCACAATTTTTTTGTGTGTGGTGAAGTCCAGATCAACTTCTCCATTTCCAAAGGTCTCCCAAGCCACAGTGAGTCACATATCACGATGTACATTCCCATTCTGCTAGAGAATGTTGCTGGCTTGATACCGTCTTCCTCTATTGCTAGGCTCCTTTAGAGACACCATAGCCTGATGATCCCCATAGGTTAAACTGATCTTCTAGGCATGCTTTGTGGGATGGAGTTGCATCTTTAACTAGAGAGGGTTTGCTGGGACTGTGGGATGAGTGACATTGGGTGATGAGACCATAGTCCTTGCCCTTGTCTCTGTGTATGTTTGTGTTCATGCTAATGCATGTGCAATTGTATCTGTCTTTTAGATCTCTTTCTATAATTCAGCATTATGCTTTGTAGACAGTGATAGATTTGATTTGGAATTCAAAGTT
>LR749545.1:571335-696335 GCA_902729485.2 Mus minutoides
ATATATATATACATACATATATATAATTAATTAATGTCACATATCTGAGGGCTGATTTGTAGTGATGACTTCTAGTTTTCTTCAAAAGAGGATAAGAGGATCCAGGGTAGAATAAGGGACTAATTCCCCTGGGATTTCCTTTTCTCAGTCTTTAAAAAGAAACACTTCTTTAAAAAGAAACAGTCCTGGATTTTTAAACTTTAACCGTGGCTTGCAAACTATTATGTCTTAAAGAGAAGATAGGTTTTGGTCCCTGGGGATTGGCTCTGGTTTATTCAGTCCTTCCAGACTTTCCCTTAAGGGACGGGAAGTGACATCACCCCGGGTCTGGAGTCTGCATAAGGGAAGAAGGAAGGAATGCTTGCTGTTTCGTGAGTGCATGTTAGACTGGACTCCAGCTTTGGATGAAGAACTCTCATGGGGCATCGAGTGAGTGTTTTGTGATAGGGTTCCTCTCGGGACAAGTAGAAGGGGCCAGCGGAAGTCTCAGAGTCACCCAGGTTGCTGTGCAAAGCTGTTGGAGACTGAGATGCTGGCATTCTGAGGATCATCTGGCTCTGTGAGTATGAAGTCTCCCTAGGTTTTGGCACCATCCTCTTTAGAGTCACGGCTTGCAGGAGAGAGCCATGTACTCCAGAAAGGCTGACACACAGATCTACACACGAGGACCCGTGTTTCCCACCACTGACAGACTGTATCTAGAAGTAAAGTTGGAAGTAATAAGAACCTCCCCAAAGCCACTGAAGCAGCATTCTTGAGTAGGCAGATGAAAAGGGGGCACTGCAGGGAGCATGACATTCCTGCCAGGAGAGTGGATTTCAAGGCTTCTCAAAGGGCCATCGCCATCTCCTGCCTCTGCTATTTGCTCACCTTTCCAGAAAGCAAGAGATGTAATGCACGCCGTTTCCTTTTGGGGAGCAGGCTTTGCTGTCCCCCAGATGTCCCAGGGTTGTGTTTTCTGACTCTCACCACACATTAAAAACCAAGCATTAAACTCACCCACAACATTTAATCTTTAACCTTTCTAATTTTTAGAAACATTTTTCCTTTAAATAATAAGGTCCTCCTCTGCCATGCACAGACATAGCTGGAAGTGGCCTTCACAGGATTCTAATCATCCTGCGATCCCCTGAGCTTGGAGTTCTAGCCTGTCAAACTGTGAGAAATTTTCCTGTTTTTCAGAAGCTATTCAGCTGGGGACATGCTCAGCAGGGGAAGGAACCTACCTCCAAGTCCGATGACCTGAGTTCTGTCCTTATAACTCACAGGTGGAAAGAGAGCCACCTCCTGTGGGCTGTCTCTATATAAGCATCCTAAAACACGAGTACACACACAAATAAAAATGGAGTTTCAGATTTTAAGTTAAAATAAAATAAATGCTATCCACTTTGGTGTATGTTGTAATAGCAGCTTGAGTGGACTAAAGCTTTCACCAAGTTATAAAAAGTTAATATCAACATTAAGTCATGTGACTTTGTGGGGTAGCTCCATGGTAGCGCACTTGACCAGAGTGTGTAAGAACCTACTTTCCTAAGTCATGGCAAAAACAACAAACAAACAAACAAACAAAAGAAATCCAAATCAGAAAAGCCAGTATGTTGGTGGTAATATGGCTTCTGGTATGTTATATTGAGAATAACACTTTGCCTATGTGACTTTTCTCCAGCAAATCTTTGGCTTTAAAAAAAAAGTGGATATTTTATTTATTTACATTTCAAATGTCATCCCCTTTCTCAGTTTCCCTTCTGCAACCCTCCTATCCCATCCTCCCTTACCCTACTTCTATAAGGGTGCTCCCCACCCATCCACCCATCCACCCCACCCTGCCTCACTGTCCTACCAGTCCTCTATACTGGGGCATCGAGCCTTCAAAGGACCAAGGGCCTCCCTTCCCATTGATTGATACCAGATAAGGCACCTTCAGCTCCTTTAGTCCTTCCCCTAACTCCTCCATTGGGGTCCATGTGCTCAGTCTGATGGTTGGCTGAGAGTATTTGCATCTATCTGTATTGGTCAGGATCTGGCAGAGCCTCTCAGGAGACAGCTGTATCAGGCTCTTGTCAGCCAGCACTTCTTGGCATCAGCAGTAGTGTCTGGGTTTGGTGTCTGCATGTCCTCCAGCAAATCTTAAACCCAGTCTAATCATGAAACTATGGTAGGGATGTAAAAGATTTAAAAAGAATAAATAAATACATAAATAAATACATAAACAAATCAATTAATTAAAAATAAAGAAGAAAAACAAAATGATGATGGTGACAGTAAACACACATACAAGAAAAACTGAATTTTGCATGTGCTTTAGTTAACAATATTGCAAGAATATTGGTTCAATAACTGTAAATATTTTGTTTGTTTGTATGAGACAGTCTCATGTAGCCCAGGCTGGCCTTGAGCTCAATATATCACCAAAAATGACCTTTGCCTCCTGATCCCTCTGCCTCTACCTCTCAAGTAGGTGTACTGTAGGTATTCACCATCATGGCCAGCTTCAGCTGTGGCAAATGTAGCCTACTAGTGTGATATGTTAATGGTAAGGTAAAGTGGATGTGGCACACATGAGAAAACTGTACAATTCACTTTGCAACTTTCCCATAAATCAGAGATTATTCTAAGATAAGATTATCTATAAAATAGCTGTCATGAGCTCAAATCAGCTCCTCAAAACCCTTAAAAAGAAAGAAAAAAAACCAGAGACATGCAGGCTTGCAGATACTCTTAAGATCACCTACTCTAGTGATTTTTGATATTTATATCTTTACACAAAATACTATCAAAATATTAACCAGAAGTCTAATCACATTGAGTGAGTGAGTGAGTGAGTGAGTGAGTGAGTGAGTGAGTGAGTGAGTGAGTCAGTCAGTCAGTCAGTCAGTCAGTCAGTCAGTCAGTCTAGACTCTCTCTGGCTGATAAAGAGGTGGTGCTCTTGGGTCCTCCCCATCACATCTCCTCCTTCACCTCCTATCTGCCTCCAGGATCCTCTGAGTAATTTCTGTTCCCAGAAGACGCCATACTATTCCTCCAACCACCATGGCCTCTCAGTATGGCCTGGAGTATCTCTGGAAGTGAGTATTGCCTTTTCTAAAGATGGCTTTTGATGTTTTTATGAATCTGACAGCTATCATGATTTCAACATTCTCTCTGTGTGGCAATGGGTCCACTCTGCTTACAGTGTTTATTTACTAGCCAAAAGTCCATACTGTTATTTTTATGGTGATGCTTTTGATTTTTCCTCTGGCCTATCTCCATTGTTCACTTCCTGGACAGGATAAATATTCTTTGTTCCTGTAATAAAGATCATGCATCTGTCCTGATACCCAGGACCAATGTGCTGACTGCTCCATACAAGCCCTCTATCGGCTTCATCTAACATTGCTTGCTTCCCATTCCATGAGGCTTTACTGCAGCTAATTTATTTCTCCTGCTAACGTGAATGACCATTGCTCCTTTACTGAAGATGTAGAACCCAGCCTCGGGCCCATGATACTATCCTCCTTCCTATCCTCAGCTGCCCAGCTCTGCTGAAAGTTGCCTCAGGAGCACAAAGATTAGGACTTCATTAAAACTGTGTGTGCACATGTGTACACACGTGTGCATGTGTGTGTGTGTGTGTGTGTGTGTGTGTGTGTGTGTGTGTGTGTTTAGTGCTTCTCTCATATCATATGTCCTGACCACAGTTTCCCCTCACCCCATCTCTCTCACTCCCCTGACATTTCCCCTCTCCACCAGATCTATTCCTCCTCCATTTCTCATCAAAAAAGAATCAGTTTTCTAGGGATATTAACTGAACACAACATAGCAAGATACAGTAATACTAGGCACAAATCTTCATGCTTGCAGAAGAAGATGGACAAGGAAACCAAGTGGGAGAAAATGGATCCCAAGAGCATATGAAAGAGTTAGAAATATCTCTTCTACACACACACTCCCACTGTTAGGAGTGTCGCAAAAACACCAATAAAAAAGATGTGATCTCCAGCCTAAACTTGGCCTTTCTTGCTGTATATCAAACTTTTTTCTCTACAAAATCTATCTATCTATCTATCTATCTATCTATCTATCTATCTATCTATCTATCTATCTATCTATCTATCTATCTATCTTTAGAGACAGAGATTCACTATGTATCCTGGCTGTCCTGGAACTCATAGAGATCCACCTGCTTCTGCTTCCCAAGTGAAGAAATTAAAGGCATGCTCCACTATGCCCTGTTTTGTGTGTTTTTAGCAGTGATGATGTCAAATGTCCTTTCTTCAGATTGGAGGTATAATCCAGTGGTAGAATACTTCCCTAGTGTGGGGAAAGCCTGAGGTCCAGGCACCAACACTGTAAATAAAACACTCTGCAACAGTAACAACATCCTCTCAAATACACCGTTCTCTTCGCTCCAACTCACAGCCCACCACTTGCAGGAATTCATCTCAGTTTGGAATTCTTCAGCACTTTTTAACAAAATAAAACTGAGGCTCTGCAGGTAGAAATGGTGACTCACTCCTGTAATTGTGGCTGATATAGGAGGATCGCCTTAAACAAGTTTGAAGACAGCCTGGGCTACCCAGTGAGTTCCAGGTCAGCACAGCAATAAAAAGGATCACCTTTACTGGGAGTGGAGTTGACTTTGTTGTTTTGTCTAAGCCCTGTGATTCCAAAGCCTCACGGGCAATACAGCCCAGTCCAGCAAATTTCCAAAACTTACAGGCATGGATCTGCTCTACAAGGAGGCATTCTGAGAACCCGAGCTTACGCCAAAGAAGATGAAAGTTACTAAAAGACTTCTGCAACCAATGCACAGGATGCAAGCCACAGAAAACACAATTACTCTCACTAATATTACCAAGTCCTTTTTAAATATCTTATTCACTTAATTCCTCCATCAAATGCTTTTATTCAAGTTTTTGCTCAGCTAAACATTTAACGTGTCCCACTGTACCACATGGTGCAGTGAGTGTGATCATACCACTAAAAGCAAGTGGAGTCACTGCTGTGTGTGTTGGGGGAGGGACAATGAGGGTACACATAAACTTATAAACTGTCCTGGGGTTGGTGATAAATGCGGAGAAGGGAAGTGAATCAGGACAGACTGGAGCTCCCTGGGGAGGTAGCATCGAAGCTGAGAGCTGAACAAAGTATAAGTGTAGGACTGGACTGCTCTGAGGAAAGGGCCTGTCAACTCACAGGAGCAATGTAGACACTGACCTAGAGTGAGGACGGATGGTGTAAAGTGTATTTGAAAAACATTCAGAAGACCTCTTTATGCTGGATATGGTGGTGTAGGTATGTAATCTCAGTGCTTGAGAGATAGAAGCTGAAGGATTAATTTAAGGTCATCATCCAAAGTAAAAAAGGGATTCTGAGGAAAGCCTGGGCTACACAAGAAACAACAAACAAACAAACAAACAAACAAAAACAGAGAAGCAAGAAGCAAGTGTCAGACTGGAGTCAGAAGTTAGAAAAGGCAGTGGCAGAGACCGAAAGAGCCCATTCTCCAGATGAGTGGCAGAGCCCGAAAGAGCCCATTCTCCATGGTGCTTTCTGGGCTTAACCTCTGGGTTCTCTCCTCTTTCCCTGCTCCTCCTGACAGCCATTTTTGCATATTCTCTTCTACTTGTCCTTTGTACATTGGTGTTTGGTGAGATTCCAGCCTAAGCCACGCTCTCTTCCCTCTGAGCATCTTCCCCCTGCAGGGTACAGAGAAGCCACTCGATAAAGGTTAATTGATTCTATTTTCAGTGCTGTAGCGATGCTGTCAACTCCCCTCAAACCCAAACTCTAGCCACACATTTATCTATGATCTGACCAAGCAAAGGAGGTGTGGCCTTCTGTGTTCACGAATGTGGGTTCTATCAGTTTATCATCACTGTAGCCTGAGTCTGTGTGTGGGTCACTGGGATCGTGCTCAGGCTTAGCAGGATTTGGATGGCTATGTAGTGAATTTATAAATCCAGTTAAGGAAGGCAACTGTTGACCAAGAGTTAACATCCCTCCTGTTCTTAAGGATTCGTAAGTAAAGTTGTAGAACTCTGAAAGCTGTCAAGAAGTCTCTGCTACATTTTGTCTTGATTAATTGCTCATTGTCCGATGGTTTCAAGGTTTGTAGGCATCCTCATCAGCCACCGTAGTGGTTTTCCTTCAGGGTTTCTCACTGTCATGGATTTTGACAAGAAAGCCCTTGGTAGCTGTGAAAATTGCTGAAGAGAATGAGGCCAGAGACATGCATAGCCCTCCAGATAATTTGATAATTTCTCAACTCTGCTCTGTGACTAATAAGTACACTCTTAGTATAATGGAATCATTTACTCTGGATGTTAGAAGGACATGGAGATTTTACTCAGGCAGGAGGGGTTTACAGATGACAAGACAGACAGGAACAATAGGTCATTTCTCTATAGAAGTTAGAGGAAGGAGGTGTGAAGTTACTCTAGGCTGGTCTGTGAAATGTATCCCTGCCCTCTCCCTTTTATTTCTATGATTTATTATTTGTTGACATATTAAGAAATCACCCCATCAAATCTTAGAGCACGAAAACATATGTAAACAGAGGGCTGTGGGTGGGGGTGGGGGAAGGCTTGGTCATTAAAGTACTTGGGTAAGCACAGGACCTGAGTTTGCATCCACAAACACACATGTCAAAGCCGCATGTGGTGGTATGTACCTATAACACCAGTATACGAGGTAGAGTCAAGAGCATCTAAGAGCTCCCTAGATAGCCAGTCTCACTGAAATAGAGAATGACGGGGTCATGTCTCTCTAGAAAGCCTGTCTCAAAAAATAATATGGGGAATAATAGAAGAGGACATAAAGCAACATCAAACTCTGCCCTTTACATGTGCCTGCAAGTCCCACAGAAACTCAGGAGAGAGGTGGGCAGGAGTTCTCAGGTAAGGCTCTGTCTTGAAACTATGCTTCAGTGGCAGCTGTCATCTGAGGCACTGACTGGGGCTGGAATATTCAGTTGCAAGCTCACATGGCTGACACAAAGGACTGGCCCTAACAAGTCACATTCTGCACCAAATGTACCTTTCCATAAGGCTGTCTGAGGGAGGCCCTAATAACATGGCAGCTGTCTTATTCCGAAGTGTGTGTGTGTGTGTTTATGTGTTTATGTGTTTCGGGGGGAGGTTGTTAGAGCCTTACCTTAGAGGTCACACTGTCCTATTTTCAGTACATTTTGTGGTTACAGAGGTCAACTCCACTTGTTGTGGGGAAGGACTATATAGTAGTTGACTATCAGGAGGACGAGGACTCTGAGGCAGTCTTTCTAGTGGCCTAATGTATTTAGAAGCACCACAGCTAAGACTCTTTTTGCCTTTGCCTAGGATAGACCTATCCAACCTCTGAATACTTCCCATCTTCATCTAGTTCTTTCCCTTTCCAGTGCAAATTCCATGCAACTGTCTGAAGCATCTTGGGAAAGCACAGCTCTGATGAGTTCATCCTTATTACTTTGGCCTCTGATGTTTTATAGAGATTCCGTGTTTCTTGTTGTTCAGATGACCAAAAATTTACAATACAATCAGGAACAAGGTCAAGAATGAAATGGGCTGGTTTTTTAGCAATCACACATAAATCAGAGATGTAAATTAATACTGTCTTAAGGAAACCAGGAATTATGATCTTTCTGGCTATCAGTTAAGAAGCAGCACATTTTCCTATCTTTGGGTATTTTAAATGCTGACAAGAACTTTTCTTTTAGAATATTTTGTCTTACTAGCAGGTTTGATAGTCCTTCTGTTTAATACAATGTTACCATGCTGTGTTTTTTCTAAACATGGCCAAACTTTCATCTGTTCTTGGCATTGCATAGTCTATTTTTTTTTTCAGATAGAGTAGTTTCTCCACTCCATTGCTTATGCTTTTCAGAGCTGCATCACTAAAAATCCTTCCCCAGCATAAGTAACAACTCACAAAAGCTCCCTGACTTACAGACAGCTCCACCAAAAAACTCTTCTCTCCTCTAGCAATTGTTTACTGCTTATACAACCCAGTGGAGAAGCCTTGTATATTTCTTAGCTTCCTGAATCCTGTAGATTTCATGAACTTTCTAATCCTCATGAGTTTCTTCAATTTTTCTAGTCTCATGAGTCTTTTTTGACCTTCCAAGAAGGAGTAAGTCAATTTAGTGGGAATCATTACATACAACAGAAACTTATTCTCTATGGTTCTGGAGGTTAAGGAAATCAAGATCAGGGTGCCCATGGATTTTATGCCCAGCAGGTCCCTGGGGTTTTTTTTTTTGTTCTGTTTTGGTTTTGTTATGTGTATATATTTTATTTTCTTAATTAATTGATTGTTTCATATATTTACATTTCAAATGCTGTCCCCCTTCTTGGCCCTGTTTATATGATGGTGTCCTGGCTGTGTTGGTTTTGATATAAGCATATAATTGGTCATTATGGCCTCTAGGCTCAGATGAACCATGATTCGTGATGAGACAGGAGCTTTATCAGAGCCATGGCCATAATAAGGCTTTATAGCCATAAAGTATGTGAAGCCTCAAACAAAGCAAATCAAAGTTTACCAAGGTCTGCCTCCAGTATTGGCTGTTATAGAGGTTTGAACCTGCAGCGACATAGTGGGTAGTTGATGTTAGGTGTAAGCCCCTCTGTCATAAAATAAAATAAAATAAAATAAAATAAAATAAAATAAACTCATCAGGGAACTATGTTCCTAAATCATTGTGATGAAGCACAGTTTCCTCATATGGCCACTAAAACCAAGGATACTAAAGATTTTCTAGAAGGTTTTGTTTTCTAGAAAACAAAACAAAAAAGTGCATGATGAATTTTTACATACATGTTAGCTTATATAGTTGCATATCGGTGATTTATAATAAAACACCCCAGAGATTCAATTTTTATAAAATATGATTCAACATAAACCAAATCAAAGCCTTGGCATATTTTCTTGTTTAAATTTGAGGACTTTAAAACTTGAATGTGGCCCTTGGAGATTTATATTCAGTAGTGACAGACAAATGAACCAATTTAAATGTCACCCTAGTTCACTATTCATTTAGCAAAGGACTTGGGTTGCTGAGGACCAAATCCAGAGCTCCACATATCTCAGTCAAGTGTGTAACCACTGAGCCACATCACCTGAGCAAAGAAATGGTATTTGTGTGTGCTCTTCATGGTAACCAAAAGAGCCCTGTCAGTCTAATGGAGTAGATCGTGAGAACTACTGTGGTTGTGACCCCTTTGGGTCTCGAATAACCCTTTCACAGGAATATCAAATCAGATATCCTGCACACAAGGTATTTATTTACATTAAGATTTGTGACAGTAGCAAAATTGCAGTTATGAAGTAACAACAAGAATAATTGTATGGTTGGAGCTCACCACAACATGGGAAACTATATAAAAATGTCTTGGGATTAGGAAGGTTGAGAACCACGGGTAGCTTGGAAACTAAACATGTGTTGAGTGTGTGGTGGAATGAGCACCAGCAGCTAAGCAGGGATTCTTCCCAAGTACAACCTAACTGGCTGCTTGGAACATTGGAGTTAAAACCAAGAGGGTGAGTTGGCTCCATGTAAAGGCACTTGCCACCAAACCTGATGAACTGAGTTTGATTCTTGGGGCCTACACAGAAGGAGATGTTCAACTTCCACAAGCTGTTATATGACTTCTACACCTAGGTTATGCCATACACCACACACACACACACACACACACACACACACACACACACACACACAGTGTTTTCCAGAGAGGAAAAGCTCTGCGCTTACATGGCAAACCGCAAGACAAAGCAGAGAGGAAGGTTGAGATTCCTGTAGTTTCCTTTTTACACCTGTGTGAATGCCACACATGGGTGGAGCCCTTGTGGTCTAATCCATCCCTAAAGTATCCATCTTACTATTACTAAGGTGATTAAGTTTCAACATGAACTTAAGAGGGAAAAACATCCAGACCATACAACCTTCTCTAGAAGTTTATAAGCTCTTGAAGATATGACCAGACCATACCCATTTAGTGAGACTCTTGGTGACAGTCTCATGGACCACCAAACAGTATTTATAGGTCCTTAGAAAAGTTTATCTTAATGACATAAAGCAGAATCTGGGAGATTTTCTGTAAAGATAATATTGATATCCATATAAGGAGAGGCTCCTCTTTGCTAAAATACAAAATTAAATAATAAAATATTAGAAGTGCCTAGAGGAAAATAATGGAAATAAGAAAAGAATAGTAACAGGTATTCTCAGAGTAATAATTATAACCAGCTTTTATGGAAGCAGCCTGCTCAGAGACCAGAATAGCATGTGTCTCAATTAACTGTCACCACAACACAGGGGCCATGATTAGCTAGCTCTCTTTGGTAGATGAGAAAAGCAGTATTGGAAGAGCTAGATTTCCCATTGTCACAGCTAGGAGGTAGCAGAGTAGGGAGCCCTGAGTAGCCTGGCTCTGCCCTCTAGAACAATCCTAGCGTTTCTGCTCCCTGCTTCAGTCTCCCCATTATCTGTCTTTCCACTAATCCTAAGATTACGATGGCTGGAATTTTCCAAATTTAGAACTTCAGAATGCCAACATCCAACTTTGAAGAAGAAAGGTACCTTTCCTGCTCTAGCTTTTTTATTGAAGGTATTTGAGGCATACAACCTGTGAGTGTATGTGTGAGTGTGTGTGTGTGTGTGTGTGTGTGTGTGTGTTCAAGGAACCCGTCTTATAGTCTCACACCTGCTAAGCAAATCCTCTACACTAAATTACATTCCCAGTCCTCCTCACTCAGAGTTTAAAGACTTTTTATTGTTACATAAAATATAGACACAGGAAATGACACAAGAAACAAAGTTGTCAGCTATGTCAGAAGCCCCCGAACCTGCTCTAGTCACAGCTTCTAATGCTCCATAAAAGGAATGGCTCTCTTTACCAAGCAACAATTTCCTTATTTTTCTTTATCATCCACCATGACTGTCAGCCTTTTTGTGTAGTTTTCCCCTTTAAATAGAAAATCGACACATCTCACCAGCCTCTTGTATGTACTCTGGCTTATCTTGTAGCCTTCTCTTTAAGTTACACAAACACGGGAGAACATTCTGTGCTGTGTCTCAGTGCTGAATCTGCAGGACACGTTCTCGTGTTCTCTGTCCTGTTTGTCTCCTGCAAATTGATCACTGGGAGCAGAAGGTGGATCTTTTCAGCAGGCTGATGGCAGGGTGCTGTACTCTCACGCCCTGCTTGCTTGTCTTTCTGTTTTGTGATGTGAGTGGTCTTTGGAACTCAAGGTCTTGATTGCTAGCTTACTAAATGTTGCCAAATGGTGATGGTCTGTAGTTACTCTGTTAGAATACCTTTCAAAGGAGATGCTTTTTCTCAACTACTATGGACCAAGTATGTAGTCGGTACAAGAAAACAACCGTTTTATTTTCAGTTGATTTAAAAAAAAAAACATTTTAAAAATGTGTTTTATTTTTGATAGTTTTGCTCTGGAGCCAATGGCGACCTCAGACTCAGTATGTCTTCTCAGCTTCTTGAGTGCTGAAAATCTAGTCTGACATCTCATCCCAAAGTACAATAACTTAGAGCCAAAGAAGCTAAGTAACAGACCCCAAACCATACCACACTGAGAGTCACAGAGTTAGTTCACTAAGCTGGGATCACAGGGGACGTTGGTAGTAGAGATTGAGTTAATTGGGTGCTTTCCTGTCTTCTGCGTGCACTTGACTCTTTCAGGAACAGAACCTGAGATTCAGAACCAAAACCTGTTCTTGAGAAAAAGAGCAGCAGATCTCCAAAGCATTGTTCATCCTCCCCAGTCCCAGCTCTTTGTCTTCACTTCTCTGCCTTGCAGCCTGGCTAGACTCATTGGTGAGGGATGGAGAGGCTGCACCGTTTGGACTGCTCCAGGGTGGAGCTGGCAATATGGATGCTTTGCTTGGTATTGGGGAGGAAGGGGGAATGTACCTCTGTTGCTAGGTTGTTAGACTCTGGCCACCACAATGTACCCTCTTGCCAAGTTCTGCCCTGTTCTCAGCAGGACAGTAGGAACTCAACTCGGGGTTGAAAGCTCCAGCCGCTCATCTAGATGAGCCCTAGCCAAGAAACCCCTCTCCACTGCAGTAACGTGGGGGAGGGGGGTGCAGAATTTAACAGAAGAAGTCAGGGTAAGAGATAATAGTGGAAATAGCAATGTGGTAAGAAAAGAGAAAAATGTATTATAGTCTTCTCAATTCTCTCTCTCTCTCTCTCTCTCTCTCTCTCTCTCTGTGTGTGTGTGTGTGTGTGTGAGAGAGAGAGAGAGAAAGAGAGAGAGAGGTTTAGACCCTCTGACTGTTTGTACCTCTTCACTCTCATGATAGATGCCCTTGGACCCACCTCCTTCTCTTCCTGTCCTCTCTCTGCTCTTCTTGCAGCTGTCTCTGCTCTCCTCCCCACAAAAAGGTTTTGATCCGAGGGAGAAAGGCCAGTGGGAGATAAGAACATGCTAATTTGCACAGGGATACAAAGCCCAACCAACTGGATTCAGAGCCCCAAGGACAGGGACGGTGACTCTGGTCTATGCTTGAAGCACACTGTTGTTACTCTCTGGAGCAGTAAGGATGGTTGTGTGGATAGAACTCTTAGGAGTGAAATGAAACGATAGCAGTAGATATTGTTTACCCCAGTATTTTTGTGCTAAGATGCCTCAAGAGGCTCATCACCCAAGTCCTTCCTCATGTCAGAAGAGTCTAGAAGACTTTTTGTACGGGTATAGATTGTATTATATGCAAGAAACTATAGTGTAGTTTTTTTGTTTTGTTTTGTTTTGTTTTGTTTTTTGCCCTGCTCGCTCTGGCCAGCCCCACTCGCTCCGGCCGGCCTCGTTCGGCCCGCTCACCTCCTGCCCGCTCACTCCGGTCGGCCCGCTCACTCTGGCCGGCCCGCTCACTCTGGCCATCCCCGTTCGGCCCCGCTCGGTCTGGTCAGCTCCACTCGCTCCAGTCGGTCCCACTGTCTCTCTCCGGTCCAAGGATTCATTTATTATTATTATTATTATTATTCATAACTACGCTGTAGCTGACTTCAGACGCACCAGAGGAGGGCGTCAGATCTCATTACGGGTGGTTGTAAGCCACCATGTGGTTGTTGGGATTTGAACTCATCACCTTCAGAAGAGCAGTCGGGTGCTCTTACCCACTGAGCCATCTCACCAGCCACGTAGTTTTTTTTAAATGCATGATTGCAAAACAGATTTACCACATGGTGATGAGAATATCATAGAAACAAAATAATAGATTACACAACAGGCCAGGATGGATTACATGGGAAAATGAGTGTTTCACTAAATTCTTTGGGCATTGTGTGTGTGGGGGGGAGGGGCATTAGCATCAGGATGTACACTGATTGTGTTGTGTTTTAGATCGAGGTTCACAGTCGAAAACTAAATAGTGTTGCTCTGTAGAAAGTCTTAGGGGTACACATGATGAGACGATCCAGCAGGCAAAGGCTTGCCATCAAGTCTGGTCACATGAGTTCAATCTGAACTATGCACACAAACACACACATGCAGAAATAGACGTAATAAAAACAAAGCTGTAAGCCAGGCATGGAGGCACACGCCTTTAATCCCATCACTCGGGAGGCAGAGGCAGGCAGATTTCTGAGTTCGAGGCCAGCCTGGTCTACAGAGTGATTTCCAGGACAGCCAGCCAAGGCTACACAGAGAAACAATGTCTTGAAAAACCAAAAAAAAAAAAAAAAAAAAAAAACCAAAAAAACCCACCAAAGTCGTAGGAATAAAGAGTTGGACGTCCTGTGGTCTGTGGTGTTGTGTGACTGTGACCTTAATCTCTCTGACTGAGCCTCATTTTCCCGTATGTGGAGTGAATGAATTGAACCAGAACAATGAGTTAATACAGCTCCTTCTAGGCCCTTGGCTCCATAACGTTTGTGGTAAGAACTTGACATCCCTCAGAAGGTTTTCAATAGAAGAAAGGATGTCTCTCCAAAGCAATCACCATATATTATCATGTTATAGAAATACACCAATACTTCCCAGTATTGGTGGGAAGTATGTTCTCCTTAAACCTCAACTCATTCATTCACTGAGTAAATACTGATATGGCAGACACTCGTCCTGATGCTAGGGAGTCAACTATGGGATAAAACCTGTAATGGCTCTACCTTGACGCCTCCTGTTGTAATGCCCCTCCTTCTCCCAACATATCAAGAATCATCCTACACACACAGAGGAGAGTTATAGTGTTTTTTTTTAACTTACTAGTTTGTGTCCTGATCTTTTTAACTCCATCCAGTGGAGATATATCCATAGAGAGATGGCAATGTGACACTTTAGGGGGTCTTTTGTGCTCTGTAAGTGACCTGACCTGAAAATCCCAAGCCATTGGACATATAAACATTCCATTATTATTTTCTTTAAATAGTGTCTCCCTCCATCTCCTGAAGCTATTGAAAGTATAGATCTGTCACTGGAAAGCTATTCGCATTCACTTTAAAAGTCTTTTTTAGCTTCTTGACATACTAACTGTCAGAAAAGGGGGTGACAAGCACCCTCTGGGAATTTTACGAATAGGGTGACATTTTCCTGGCCTGCAAACCCAGGAGTGATGTCTGGAAAAGAGTATGGCCTGTGAGGTCTGCATTTGGTTCTGAGGTGCTCAAGCTGAACTCTGGAAGAACCGTGGGTGCAGAGACATCTGGAGTCATCCTGGCCAGCAGAGGGCAGTAAGAACCCATCTTCTATACCACCAGGTATCAGACCCTTTCTGTCACATCTGGGCAGTTGTCAACGTGACTTTACAATCTTGCACACATGTTGGGTTAAACCAGAGCTCCCAGAATGACAGGAAAATAAGTAAGCTGACGCTAGCGCCTACTTCTCAGCTTTTGAAATTAGACACGCAGGTATGTTGCTGTATTTAATGCATGTTGAAGGGACACGAGTACATCAAGGTTTGAACTGGTCTCTGGGAACAGAGCCTTCCACAAAGCAGAACCGTCGCCTTCTGCAGACTCCGAGTCTTGGTTCTTCAACAGACAAATGGCTTGTTATCCCCTAAGGTTATCCCCACACAATTCCGAAGCATGAATGCGTTTCATGAGGTGCAAAGTCTGGGAGTCAAGGTTGCTATCAGGTGAGGCACTGTGGAGATGTGTGGGTGGAACTTGAGGAGGTGGCCTTTGGTGTCGCCGCTGTAAGAAATATCACACGTGAGTCCTTCCTAATAGTCAAATACTATTAAAACGTGTGCTTAGGACAAAGAATTAAAACCTTTTGTTTCTTCCACCTTGTAAGACTTGAAAAGGTTTTAATCCACCTCACCCAGTGAAAGTTTTGCTTACTCAAAAGCCCACTACACTGTTCTAAGAATTTGTTGGCTGGAAGCTTTTTCTCCTTGGAACAGTGAGTCATTTTCCCTTTTCCCCACTGCCAATTCTTCTCATCTTAGCCAATCTAATAAGATTGTGAATTCACACTCCAGCCAATGAGAAAAAGATTCACTTCTCATCTTCCTTAGAATTAAAAATTAGGGGGCTGGTGAGCACCCGACTGCTCTTCTGAAGGTGATAAGTTCAAATCCCAGCAACCACATGGTGGCTTACAACCATCCGTAACGAGATCTGGCTCCCCCTTCTGGAGTGTCTGAGGACAGCTACAGTGTACTTACATATAATAATAAAAAATAAAATAAATCTTAAAAAAAAAAAAGAATTAAAAATCAAGTGCATGTCCTGTCTTAGGTGGTTTGTGTTAGCTATCAGGCAGCTCCACAACAAACTCAAGGGGCCCGGCAACTGTGGGGCACGTCATCACTAGCTGTAGATGTGACACATTTCTGCTGTTGCCGCATGTCACATGTCCTCCCTCTGTGTACTCACACACATCCCCTACATCCCCTAATAAAAGCCCCTCACCATTCCACCTCCTTTCCTCCCAGTTTTCTCCACCCACAGGCAGCCTCTCTTCCCCTTGCCCCTTCCCGGAATAAACCTCTCACGTGAGACCTGTCACATGGTATGACTTCATGGATTCCACCGCATAGATATGGCGGCTTGTGCTTGCTCTTCAGGAATATACCCTCTTGATCAGGAGTCGGAATTGTCTTGTTAAGACTCTTCAGTTGGTACGGTGGCCTCTTTGTGACCCTAAATTTAGTTCGACTACAGATAAGCTTTGGAAAAGTGGCAATGACTGAAGCTGTAGGCTCCTGTGGAATTCTGAGCCAGGAGTCTCTGTTCTGTTAGATCAGCTTAGAGGAATGCGTCCACCATTGTTATCCCAAGTTTTCCCAGTGTCTCTTTGATATTAAGACTGTGTCGCCCCCAGAACACCAGGAATAGTGATAGATAATATGAGACATTCAAACAGTGCAGAGAAGAATTGGGACTTTGTTAGCACTGTGTGGTGTCTTTACAAGTCGTCGTTTGCTTCTATGGAAGCTATCGTCATTTGGGTAGACTGAGGTCTAGGCTAAGCTCAAATCAGTATTGCAGTATTGTACTTTTTCCAACAAGATGGCATCTGAGGTGAACCAGGACCCTCCTACGCCTCCAAAGCCAAGTCCAAGGCTTTGGTAGCTAAAAAAGCTGTGCTGAAAGACAGCTACATATATATAACCAAAAAAAATCTTCCCTGTGCCACTACCCTCTGCAACCTACAAAGACAGTGGAGCTCTGGGGAAGCCCAAGCAACCTTGGAAGAGTATGTGAGGAGAAACAAACCTGGCCGCCCTGCTGACCTTGAGTCCCCTGCCTACTATGTGAGCCGTGCAGGAGATGGAAAACAGCAGCGTCCAGTCTTGATTCGGAAGATCAAGGCCAATAAGCAAGACTGAGAGGAAGTTCTAAGGCTCTGTTGTGTCTAAAGTCAATGGCCCAGTCAAACCCAAAGGGGAGAAGAGGCCGTCTGTTCCACACGTGCCTGACTATGATGCTGCAGATTTGGCAATAAAGTTAGGGCCTTCTGAATCGAATCCACCGAGTAGTCGAGTGTGTGCCTATGGGAGCCCTCTTCTTTGCACTCCCAGAGCCAAGAAGGGTGTCATTTAACACAGATTGTGTTTTGTGAGAACATCCATGAGCTCCAACAATGGAAGCTGTGAGCACCCAGGAATGACTGAAGTCCTCCAGGACACAAAGGACTCTGGGGCGATGATGCCAATGATCTTTGCACTGTATTGCTTTTCCCCCTTGACACCATTGTGGACCCAGCCTGTCAACTTTTAGGGTGTGTGTGTGTGTGTGTGTGTGTGTGTGTGTGTGTGATTTCCCTAGGCAGACCTCTGAAACTGAAGCTCTCTAGTGACTTCTTCTGCCCTCCAGATAAAGTTCAATATCCATTGTTTCAGAAAACAGATGTAACATGGCAAGGACTGCAAAGGTCTAGGTGGCTTTGATTTTGTCGGTGTTTGCCCATGAGCTGTATGGATTGGTGTTATCATTACCAAGAACCAGGAAAACATGAAATGTGATTAACCAGTGTGGTGCTTTGGTACTGTTAAGGCAATAAACTCCTCAGAATGGAATTACAGGCTGCATTCCCAACCCACGATCATTCTGCCTCATAACTACTGGTCACGTGCCTTGGGTAGTTGTGGTGATTCCAGAAGACACATCTGCGTCGGGATCCTGCCTTTCCTCTCACCATGGGACCAATGCAAGGCACATGGTTTCTTTGATGTGTTTTCATGGCTATAATCTGACATTACAAATCCCCTACCTTACTGAAGTGATATGAAAATCACAACAGTAATGTCTCTATTACTATTGTAATTCCAAAGGGATAGAGAGCTGGGAATGGATGATATGATAGATAGATAGATAGATAGATAGATAGATAGATAGATAGATAGATACATACATACATACATACATACATACATACATACATTACATGCATGCATACATTACATGCATGCATACATATATAGATATTTGCATAGATTCATACATAGGTGGCTATATAGATACATAGATAGCAGATGTGTGTTTTTTATTTCAATAGCTGTGTCTCTTTGGGCTCATCTCACCCTGAAGTATCTGATTCTTACTCCCCGGTACTTCTCAGCAGATGCTCTTCTGACTTTATTTTTGTTGCCTGACATATCTCACCCTCACACCCAGATGAGGGCTTCTAAGAATGAGATCATGATCGTCATTTGTTTATTTTTCTTTGTTTTTTAAAAGAAGCTCATGGTCTGGGCCCCTGGAAGTCCAGCTTCTAAAACACAAAGTAATTACCTACTGGTAAGATCAGAAGGCACACCTGCTTGGATCACTGTGACCTTTGCCTGTCTCAAACATTGTGTCCCTAAGATTCTAAGTCCATAACTGTGAGAAGTAGGGATAATCCCCAGACATCATTCAACAAAACAAAACAGACAGGGCTGTGGTTCACCTGATACAGTATTTGGCTCTTTAGCACATGAAGGTCTTTGAATTCAATTCCCAGTACCATAAAAATAGACAGACAGACAGACACAGCAAACAGACCCATGTCTTTTTGCTCTTGTCTTTAACAAGTTTCTGGTGTTCTCTCCAAAAGGTTTTGAGTGGTTTGCATACATTTAAGTAGCTAAAAATTACTATTGAAAGATACAGTTCAGAAAGAGTTTACCCTCACTACCCACAGCCTTCCCGCTGGACTCTGCCAAACTTGTCTGATCTGAAGCAGCTCTGGGAGATAATAGCCAAAAAGATCATGAAGTCAGAGACCAGACCTGGAAGGTTTGGGGATAAGGAAAAAGAAACCCATAGAAGCAGAATAAGGTTGTGGGTGAGGTGTGAAATCTTCCTGGGCAGAAGTGGGGAGAAAGAAATGAAGGTGATATTGAGAAGCGACCATGCTAGTTAGGATAGAAGAAGAAGAGGGGGAGGAGGAGAAAAAGGAAAAGAAAGAAGAGGAGGAGGAGAAGGAGAAGGAGAAGGAGAAGGAGAAGGAGAAGGAGAAGGAGAAGGAGAAGGAGAAGGAGAAGGAGAAGGAGAAGGAGAAGGAGAAGGAGAAGGAGAAGGAGAAGGAGAAAGAAGAAGTAGTCCAGCCACCCAGAACCCAGAGAGACATTGCAGAATCAAATAATTTACCACAAAATCAGCTGTTCCCAGATTTCCCACCAGTGTTCCACCTGGGAATGATGACAAGAGAGTCCTACTACCAGGTGAGCTCCAGGCCCAAGGCCAAACTGCTGCTACTGCTTGTGTCCCTGGACCATGGCAGTTGTGACCTACATCAGAATACCTGCTACTCCTCTTCTTCAAAGTCAGAACAGGTCATGCTTAACTGGAATTGAAGAAGGGCAGAGAAGATCTAGGAGAAGATGCTGGCAAAGAGAAATAACAGCTCATAGTCTGTGTTGAAGGAGGCTGTGGTGCTAGAACGAGAATAGAGAGTGTGTCCTTAGACATCATACATGAGCAAGGTCCTTGTTCTGCTCCCTGTGAGTGACTTCCAGGCAAGGCTTAACTTTTCTGCTCATAAAAATCAATCCCTTTCATCCCAGTCTACATGTCAACCTTACAGTTTATTGAGAAAGCTAAAGGAAGCCCTATAGTGCCTATTATACCTGTTCTGGCTATCCCACTGCCTGGGATTTAAATAAACTTGAACATCCTGTCTCTTTTAAGTGCTCACTGAAGGCCCAGCACCTACTCTGGTATATGGCAAGCAGCAGTTATAGTAAACATCTGTAGCCAGTCTATAATCGTTAAACCCCTGAGGAAGACGATGGCTTTCGGTGTCTGGATTTGCTGTTTGGGTTTGTGGTGGCGGGTGTAAGTTTGCAGTGACTGACCTAACTTGTGTTTCTCCAGAGGGGCAGACCATGTGCATGCACATCCTTAATTTATCATCTTCAGGTAAGAAATGAGTTTGATTTTGATATTTTTAGGGTAAGTATTCTATTATATTAAAAACAATTATTATAAACAAATGAAGCTAAGAATACTACTTAATACAACATAGAAAATCATTTATTTTGTAGACAGGTATATACATGTTTTCACATTTTATACATATATACCATTTATACATATGCCATATATAGATACCCATTGTTATAAATATATGTGTATGTACATTTTCAGTACATATATTCAACCATTAACTGTTTAAATAAATAACAAATGTAAGAGTGTTAAACAATAATGATATTTCTTTTTTTTTTTTTAACTTTTTTTGTGGTTTTTCGAGACAGGGTTTCTCTGTATAGCCCTGGCTGTCCTGGAACTCATTCTGTAGACCAGGCTGGCCTCGAACTCATAAATCTGCCTACCTCTGCCTCCTGAGTGCTGGGATTAAAGGCGTGTGCCACCATGCTCGGCTATGGTATTTCTTAAATTAAAAAAAAAGTGTGTATACACATATGCACATGTGCCCAAATTCACATAGATGTACAAATGTCATACAACATCTGTGGAACATATCTCAGGAGTCAGCTCACCTTCCACATTTTGAGGCAGGGTCTCTCTTATTTCTGATGCTGCAGTGTATATTCCAGGCTCACTGGCCCTGTGAGCTTCTGAGTGAGTGATTCTCCTGTTGCTGCCACCCATCTCACATCTGGAGTGCAGGGATTACAGATGCACATCTGGCTCTTTATATAGAAATCAGGGATTGAACTTGGGTGGTCAGCACTGTTGCCCTGAAGCATCTCCTCGGTCTTCATAGTTTATTTTACTATTTTGTTGTTCAATGTGGTTGATGCCAACTTTTCATTGTTAAATAAGTACTGTCTTTTACTTAATAAATAGTAATCGTTACTAAAGAAGAATTAAAATAATTTTGGGGTGTGTAAGACTCAAGTGTGTGACATTTTAAATAGCCATAAAGTGGTTCACTTTCATGGCACACTGTGATGGTTTGATTAGGAATGGTCCCCAGAGTCTTGTGTGTTTGAATGCTTGGCCATAGGTAGTGGCACCATTAGGAAGTGTGGTCTTATTGGAGTAGGCTCGACTTTATTGGAGGAATTGTGGCACTGTGACGGCAGGCTTTGGGGTCTCCTATGCACATGCTATACCCAATGTAGCACACAGTCACCTTCTGCTGCATTCAGATCAAGATCTAGAACTCCCAGCTCCTTCTCCAGCACCATGTCTGCCTGCACCCTGCCATGTTTCCTGCCACAGTGATAATGGACTAAACCTCTGGAACTGTAAGCCAGCCTCAATTAAATGGTTTTCCTATATAAGAGTTGCCTTGGTCATGGTGTCTCTTCACAGCAATGAAATCCTAACTAAGGTACACATGAAATTTTTGAAATTAAAAAAAAATTTTTATGAGTTATACAGTAGGCCTAGAGAAATAAGTGTTTTGGCTAAGCCACAGCCACAAATATTGAGCTAGGATTTATATACAGGTGGGCCTAACTCTTCATCACTTGCTCCTCCAAAAGACACAGCTCTTAGGAACAGGTTTATATGGCCCAAAGGCCTTAATTACATAGCTGGAACTACATGTTGCCTTCCAAAAGCTTTGTGTTGTGAGATAAAAAAAAAAACCAACTATTGGAACGAACTATTTTCTCCAAAACTTTATCTGATTTCATGTTTAAAGCCACAAACCTCCAAGGACTCACATAGAGTTTCTTTTTATTACATTCTAAGTGCTGTTTTAGAAACAGAGCCATCTTGCCCTTTAGCACTGTCTCCCCGGAATGGAGGTTGGACGACATCACAGTCTTGCTTGAGATTCCCTAGTCTTGATCCCACACCTTTGCTGGAAACTGGGACACATATGCCAAAGCATCAAAGAGAGGTCTTTCCCTCCCTCCCACCATCATCCCCTTCATTTCTCTGAGAAATGTTGGAAAACATTTTCTGTCCAGATAATAGAAACCTCTGTAGGCTTTAAGCCTCTTGTGTGTGCCCCATTATAGTCATGACAGTGCCAGGGAATATGTCTCAGATAGAACGCTGATCAGCCAATGTCTAGAAACATTTTTGTAGCAAAGAACTACACACTAGGGCATTTCCTCAGCAACTCAGGGACTATTCGCCTGACCCATTTCATTATCTTTTTCTTCTGAAATTAAGAAATGAGTCTAGAATTTAGTTTTTCTGTTAAATGTGTGGGAAGGATTCAAAGTGACAAGCAAGGGTCTGCCTCTGCCTGGCTCCCCTATGAAGTTCTTTGGAGCACACAGGATGAGTGAGTGTCCCTCAGATTCTTCAATTCCCTGAAGAGTATATGTTCCCTCAAGAGATGCATTTTCAAAGGCCATCAATGTCCCCACACCCACTCCTGTCAAGGCCTCTGAGAAGAGGGGCTACACAGAGCAAGCATCAGGAGGTGACTCACGCTCTTCATTGACGTAGCCGGTAGGCTTTTTGCTCAGTTGACCGTGGATGATGAGTGTGCAGATAGGCCCGTGTCCTCGGACTATGTGTGAGGACAGGGATTGCTCCAAGAAGACAGTATTCCAGTCAGCATCGCTCAATGTCAAGGTCATCCAATAAAAACAAATGACTGTGGTTAGCACACTGGATGAATTCAGAGAAGCTTGGAAGAAAATGTCATTGGTCATAGGAATTTGTCACCATCATCTCATCATGTCATTAGAATCACAATTGCACTTATTCAGCTCTTACTGTGTTCCAGGCAGCGTTAAGGACACTCCACAGCCATTTAACTCTTCCAACATTTGCTTTTGAGGTAACAACAGAACGATTACTATCTATTTACAGATAGATCCCACCTCTCTTGCTTCTTGCAATGTGGTGTTCAAATGTAACTACCTTCATGAGGCTTCCTGCTCCTTCACATCCCTCCTGTTTCTCCTGTCTTTTCATGGCCCTGCCACTTTAAACAGGCTTCCTCATTTACATAACTATTAAGTTTCCTCTCTAACCTTCCCTCCTCTTAACTTGAATGGTCACTCTTTAAGGATAAGGGTTTTGGTGTGTCAGGCTCACAGCCGCTACTCCATATACTTGAACAATAAATGAGAAGAGCCGCAAATGGAGATGGAGATAATGAAGACATCTCTTAAAATCATGTCCTAAGTGATTACAGGAGTAGAGCTGGGCTCTTCTCCATTCCAGAAACTTGATGCTTAGAGTACTGAAAAATAGGGCTGATGAGATGGCTCAGCGGTTTAGAGCTCTCTCTGAGCACTCAGTGAGTGAGCATAGGGACCTGAATTAGCATCCCAACCACCCACAGAAACATGAGCATGGCTGTGCATTTCTGAACAGAGACAGGTAGAGGCTCAGAGCTCCTGGACAGCTAACTTAGCTCAAACCATGGGCTTCCAGGGTATTGAAAGACCCGTCTTTGAAGAAATAAGGCAGAGAGTGACAATGGAAGACACTAGACACTCAGTGTCTTCCTCTGGTCTCCACATACCCTTGCACGTATACATATCCTGTACATATGTGCACCCAAACAAGACAAAACAAAAGCATTGGGAAAATTGCTACCCTTTCAAAATTTTTCTCTCCTGTCTGCATACCCTCTCAAAGGTATTCTATTGCTAAAACACATCCAGTGCTGAGGCAGGAGAATTATGAGTCTAGGTCAGTCTGGACTATTCTGTCTCCAAACCCAAAACAAGCTGGATGTGGCGGTTCATGTTTGTAATTACAGACTTTAGGAATCTGAGGCAGAGGGATCACAGCAAGTTTAAGTCTGGGCTACCCAGGTCCTAGAGAAGTACATTTGTATGCAAAGCTCCTTGGACAACTTTGCTCCCTGCAAAAAACAGGCATCCTCAAACAAGACAGCCAAAAGAGAACATGGAATCAGTGCATGTGGTAGCCCACAGAATAAATGGGTGGTGTCCAGCCCGTTTATTTGGAATCCCCATGGCTTTCTCAGTTCTCATGAATGACTTTGTGTCTTCTTAGTCAGTGTGTAGCTGAGCTGGGGCCTACTTGGTCTTGGGATGAAGCTTGCTTGGGTCTTCGGATGTATTAACAGTATGTTTTAGGGCCAGTTAGGTCTTCATAAAGTACAGATTTCATTATGTGGGGTATATGCCCAGCATTTACTCTTTTGGGGTAAATAAGTGTCTTAGATACTCTTCCTAAATCATGTACTTCTCTTCTCTTCTCTTCTCTTCTCTTCTCTTCTCTTCTCTTCTCTTCTCTTCTCTTCTCTTCTCTTCTCTTCTTCTTTACAACTCCTTGGGTGTTAAAAATATTTTTTTGATTTTTCGAGACAGGGTTTCTCTGTGTAGCCCTGGCTGTCCTGGAACTCACTCTGTAGATCAGGCTGGCCTCGAACTCAGAAATCCACCTGCCTCTGCCTCCCGAGTGCTGGGATTAAAGACATGTGCCACCACGCCCGGCTTAAAAATATTTTAATGGGATGGAGGTTTGGAGTTCAACCGTAACGCATTTATGCAGCACATACAAATACTGGATTTAGTCTCTATCCCACCACCACTGACATTCGTAGTTATACAGAGAGTGGGCTCTCACTCTGGCGTCTCTTCAAGCATGTCAGTAAGAACACCTGAAGCTGTGTCTATGGAGGTCACCCCTCTGATTCCAGGGTGGAGGAAGAAGGACTGGGAAGCTGCCTATGGCAGACCTAGAAGAAGCACACCTTGGCTATACAGGGAAATTGGCTTCAGGCAGCCTCTCCCAAGTCCTTCCGATTTAAGTATAAGAGATCAAAAAGCCAGGTTCCCTGCAAGTGCACAGATGTTCAGAGTCTTTGCCCAGGTGAGGGATCAAGTAGTGCTCAGCAAATGTACAGACCAAGCCTCACATGTAAGAAACAGTTTACCAATACATATTTTGTAGTATAATAATAATAACCACCATTATCAAAGTACAAAATTCAACTTACGTATAATAAATAAAATAAATCTTAAAAAAAAAATTTAAGGGGCGGGGCTGGTGAGATGGCTCAGGGGGTTAAAGCACCTAACTGTTCTTCAGAAGGTGATGAGTTCAAATCCCAGCAGCCACATGGTGGCTTACAACCACCCGTAACAAGATCTGATGCCCTCCTCTGGTGCGTCTGAAGTCAGCTACAGCGTACTTATGAAGAATAATAAGAAATGAATACTTGGACTGGAGAGACCAACCAGAGCGAGCAGGGCTATCTGGAGCGAGCGGAGCTGAACGGTGACGGCCAAAGCAAGCAGGGATGGCCGGAGCTAGTGGGGTGGAGCGAGTGGGGCCGAAGGGGGACGGCCAGAATGAGCGGGGCTAACCGGAGCAAGCAGAGCTGATCGGAGCGAGCAGGGCCGACTGGAGCGAGCGGGGTTGGCTGGAACAAGCGGGGGGGGGGGTGCATACGGGGGCGGCCAGGAGCAAGTGGGGCTGGCCGGAGCAAGCAGAGCCAGCGGGAGCAAGCGGGGTTGAGCAGAGCGAGCGGGGTTGACCGGAACAAGGGAAAAAATTTAAGGGGCTAGAGAGATGGCTCAGCAGTTAAGAACACTGACTGCTCTTCCAAAGGACCTGAGTTCAATTCCAAGCAACCACATGGTGGCTCACAACTATCTGTAATGGGATCTGATGCCCTCTTCTGGTGTATCTGAATAGAGCTACTGTATACTCACATACAAATAAATAAATAAATAAAAATCTAAACAAAAAAAGTTAAGAAAATGCAACATACATGGGGGCTGGTGAGATGGCTCAGCGGGTAAGAGCACCCGACTGCTCTTCCGAAGGTGATAAGTTCAAATCCCAGCAACCACATGGTGGCTCACAACCATCCGTAACGAGATCTGGCACCCTCTTCTGGACTGTCTGAAGACAGCTTCAGTGTACTTACATATAATAAAAAAAAAAAACAAAAAAAAAAAACTTTAAAAGAAAATGCAACATACAAAGGCACTTCCTAGTTACAGAATTTAAAATGGCACACAAATGGAACTGCATGTGTATGATCAGAAAAAGGAGTTATTAATAGCTTTCCTGTTAGCCAATGCTTAATTGACTAATTTTTATTGTGTTTAGTTAGCAAAACAGGGCTTTTGAGGGATGCTTTCAGTGAAATCAACTGAAATAGTCATGTTAATTTTTGGCCCCATAGGCAACATGGGAGATCAAGATATTATGCATACATCCTTAGCGAAACCTACTCCTCGGCTATTACTGTATTCAGCCAAGGGCTAGATTGGGTATCTTACTATTGCTGTTTGTTTGGCCTGTTGCATTGAGTTATTGTACATCCTAGAAATAAATAAAACTAGCTTAGTTCTGGCATAAAGAAACTGTCCCCTGGAGCTGCTTTTACTGTAATATATAGCTTCCTATGAAACTCAGAATGTCAAATACAGCGAGTGAGTCTTCCACGTGGGTTAGGGTTGCTGTGCTGTGGGCATCTCCAGGGTATTAGTTACAGTATGCTGCCCTAGCTTACCAGTTGCCCCTCCTGTGATGAAAGGCACAGAAAGATCACCTGCTTGAGTAGAAGAGCAGAATGCCATCTTTTCACTCCCACTGAGTGTGATGGAGAAGATAATTGAACGGCAAAAGCACTGCCGTCGGATGAGGGCATCCTCTTGTTGTGTTAGGAAAGGCAGATGGGGGGATGGGGCTCTGCTCCAGCTTCTGATGGTAAGTACTGTAACCACAAAGATTCCGTTCCCGCCAGCTGTTGTCATTTGCCACATCTTCCTTTCTCTGCTTTACCTTGAGACAAATTAACCCGTGTTTGAAGCTGCAGACTGAACAGTCATTTGGATGTGATTTTGTGAATGCAGAGCTACCAACACCGAATCTCAGATAAGCAGCCTGTGTTGACGCCATGTGGGGGAAGGTGGACTTTGTAGGGCTCTGGGTTGTGTGTTTTATGTGTCCTTTGTAAGCAGACATACCATGCCCCCTGACGTTAGGAAACTTGTAAATACTATGAGCTTACTCTGCTTGGACCGTGGCTGTAAGTGTGGAGAATACACACCAATACCTGCCAGCCTCAGACATGCAGATGTCTGAAATATTGTCTACATGTGCCAAATTTACATTTATCTCAAATAGCCTGATGAATACTAAACACTCATCTGGTGTCTTATACAGGCGTGCACAATAATTGTGCTGTACAGGAGCATAGAAAGGGCACCTACATACCTTTTACTTCAACTAAATGTGATAGAGATAGCAATGAATGGACAAAAGTACTCTCATGGTAAAAGAACAATAGCTTGTCACATCTTAAAATTGAGAGGTTAACATAAAATACCAACACAACGGAAAGCTGGAGGAGGCCAGTTGGGCATGGTCAAGCCAAAACTCTCGAGTCAGATTATCTGGGCTGAACCTTAGCCCAGCAGCTGAGTGATTGCATATCTTTAGATGCATGGGCAAGCCTCACTTTTTTTCATTTGAAAATAGGAAGAATCTCTGGGCGTGGTGGCGCATGCCTTTAATCCCCACTTGGGAGGCAGAGGCAGAGGCAGGCAGATTTCTGAGTTCAAGGCCAGCCTGGTCTACAACTCGAGTCCAAGGACAGCCAGGGCTAAACAGAGAAACCCTGTCTCAGGAAACCAAACAACCAAACAACAAACAAAGCAACAGCCAAGGCAACAGCAACAATAAAACCCCCAAAACAGACAGACAGAAAGAGCCTTTAGTAATGGCAGCTGGGCTGATTTTAGGATGAACTGCGATGTTGCTTATTCAGTTAGTCTTGCTGTGACTGTATTTGTGCTTGATTTTTATGTGTTAGGATATAACATAATGGGTTTCAGGCCAGGCATGGTGGTTCATATCTTTAGTCCCAGCACTCACAAGGCAGAGGCAGGCAGATCTCTGTGAGTTAAAGGCCAGCCTTCTCTCAGTCCCAAATCATCCAAAGCTATGTAGTGAAACCCTACCTGAAAAAAAAAGTAATGTCTTTTTTATTTTTTTATCTTTCTCTCCCTCCCCCTCTCTTTGTGGGGATGTGTGTGTGTGTGTGTGTGTGTGCATATTTGTATGTGTGAGTACAAGTGTGTGTGGCACTGCATGCATGCGAGAGATGAAGGAACACCTTGGGTATTAGTCCTAGCCACTGCACACAGGGCACCTGGATCGTGAGAATTCGGTGAGTCTCCTGTCTCTGACTTCCATCTTGGTATAGAAGTGCTCAGCTTTTCGTGAGTTCTGGGGATTGAAACTCTGTTCTTTGTACCTTTGAGAGAAGTACTCACTCACTGAACTGTCTCCCCTAGCCCAAAGTGCTGGGTTTTATAGTAATGTTTTCATGCACATAGACCAAAATAGACTAGTCTGATTTTTGTCCTCCTGCCCCCTCTACTGTTCACCCTCGCCCCACTTGCTGGTCCCTTCTTCCCCCCAGGTAGCCCCTCTTTCTGCCTCCACGCCACTTGTATTGCTACACTCCATTCCTGCCTCCCCTCCCTTTGGATCTCTCTGTGCCTTATGCTAGCGCCCCTCCCTCCCTTAGTCGTTCTTGTCCTCCTGATTTGTGTAGTTCTAAATAAAATCGTCTTCCTGCCTTCACTGTGGAACTGTTTGTAATCGTGTTCTTCTACTGACATTGTTCTCAGACAACAAGCAAATTGTTCCCCAAATTATCTGCAAACACCAAACCCCTCAGGGTACTTAGCGAAATGGAAAGCCAGTCACTTTGATGATGTAGTCCTGCCGTAGGACATGAGGGGGCTCTGTCAGTAAAGCTGAAACAGGCAAGATGAAGCAGTTCGGCTGTTAAAAGCATGTAACTTCTGTACATTTAAAGTAAATGTAAATTGAAGTTTATTTATGATCTGGAAGGCATATGGCACTGTTTTAGGGCACAGCTTGGTCATCAACAGAGGATCACCCATCTTTGAATGAAGTTCCAATGAAGCAACAAAGACAGCCTTAGAGTCACACCCAAAGGCCGCCCTTATCTATAAAATGTGGAGACTGAGCTCTTTGAAGGTACTTTGCTATTTGGAAAGTCAAGTAAGCAAACACTTAGGGAGATTCCAGTGCTGGCTTAATGTATACTTTAGGGTCAGCACAGGCAGGACTCCTTTGTATCAGGAACTGGGGAAGAGTAAGGTGGTGTCTGGGAGGCTAGGAGCTCCATATCTTGACTTCCTAGTGGGGAGTTAGGGACAGTTGCTTATCTGGAGACATCTGGGAGACACTGGGATAAAATCCCATCTCTCAGACAGGATGAGTAGGGTCCCTTATTGATAAGAGAATTGCAATTCGTACCTTCAGTTCAGGAAGTTTCCTGAAGGGTTGAGAAACAAGCAGCCGCTTCCAAGTACATTCCATCCCCTTCCTTGGATTGCTCCCCAGAGATCCATAGTCCAAACGCCCTCACCTGAGAGACTTAAGCTTTTAGTTAATCAGAAATGAGTGTTCTGGTCAAAGAGCTTTACGGTCTGAAGGCTTCTCCTCTCGAGACCTCCTACATGGAGGAGGCTGTGGGAGGCTCTGCAAACAAAAAGAAAGAAAGAAAGAAAGAAAGAGATAGAGAGAGAGAGAGAGAGAGAGGAAGGAAGGAAGGAAGGAAGGAAGGAAGGAAGAAAGAAAGAAAGAAAGAAAGAAAGAAAGAAAGAAAGAAAGAAAAGAAAAGAAAGAAAGAGAAAACGTGACCATAGTCAGAGCTGCTCCTGGAGAAACTGCAGGGCCCAGGCACACGCTCTATTCAATTTTCATCTCTCTGAAAGGGTTGTTGCAGTATAAGAGCACTCTCTGGGAGTGTTTGAGTCGGAGGAACAACAACAAGCACCTAGTTAATACTCCCAGCTTTGCTTCCCATCACCCTCGCAGGCCCTGCCATCATTTCCTCGAAATGCTAGGGCTCAAGCAGTTGGTTCTCCACTCACAGACAAAGAAAGAAATGGGACCAAAATCCTGCTTGCATGCTAGGTATAGCATAAGGGAGACGAGAAACACACAGTGTGACCCTCAGACAGAGCTGGAGGGACAGCGTGAGGGCAGGGTTTTCTGTAGGATGAGGCTGAGGGATGCATCCCAAGGGTGGATTCCATAAGGTAAGAACAAGGTAGGTAACGGTAGGGCGAGAAGAGGTATCATCAGATGGATTGCTTTGAGATGATTTTATACTCTGGTGATTGATTCTGATAGAGAAGATGCTCTCGAAAACAACAGAAAAGATGAGGGCTTTCAGAGGGAGAGCTGGAGGAACAATGGCAGGCAAGGACTTGTGGCAGAACCTTCTGACCTGTGGAATGGTGTCGAACCTTAGAAAAGTGGTCCAGAAGTCACTCAGCACAACAGTATAGTGAGGCAGTTTCTGGCATGCTCCCCACAGGGCGGAGCCTCACGGGTAGGGTCTCTGTGGATGGAGTCTTTTTCATTGAAAACATCTGGCTCCTGAAGGAAGGAGGGGGATTTCTCTGTTTAGGTAGTAGGCAGGGTAGAAGGAAGCAAGCCGGGAGCTTGGGTAGTTAACATCCTAGTGAGCCTGATGCCCATACGGGACTGGAGAGTGCCGACTAGCTTTTGTTGTAGTCAAAGTGGGGAATTTCCTTATGGTGTGGAGTAGAAACTAGTGTCCAGGTTCTAAGGTCCAAAGTCCACGGTCCAGCCCGCAGAGAAGGCACCCGTGCATGGAATGAGATCATGTGAGCAAGCTTTCAAGAAAGGAGACTTTGCTCTGGCTATCAAGACTTAAGCCACTGTCAGACTACACACCGGAAAGAGGTTATCTACCTGTGGAGGCCAAATCAGAAGACCACGGAGAAGCGATGTTTAAAGGTCTTCTAGTGTTTACTAAGCCATCCCAGTGGCAGATAGTAGGCTTCATTTAAAGAGAGGATTTCTCCTGTCTCCATTTGGAGACCCCTCCGTGGAGTGTCCAGTTGGCAAGCCTTTCAATAGCAGAGACATTGAAGTGTAGGATTCATCCAGCCCTGCTATTTTCCTGCAGACCTATGGGTAGACTCCGTAACAGGTAAGAGGTGTTGGTGACACTTTAGGCTTACATTTACATAATTAGTGACAAAGTTGCTTATGTGGTCTGAATGTGGTGTAAAAACTACTTGCTGCTACGACGCCGTTCTGAAACTCTATTGGGAATTCTAGCAAAGGAGTTCTGCTGGATATTTGGGGCTGTACACTTTTTAAAAATATTCAGAATCCAATATGAATGCCTGGAGAAATTAATATTAACGTTGTGGTCCGTTTTTATTGAAGGAGCAGATAGAAGCTGACTAGATTAAACAGGAGAACAGCATGTATCCATTTGTAGAAGTTTAGCTCTAAATATTCATTTGTTTACCAAGTTGGAAAAATATTCACGAAAATAAATGGCAAGGAGAATCAGTTCGAATAACAGATTTTATAACATTAAAACAGATTGACAAGGGAGGGAGGAGAACAGCTTGAGCTGAGAATACTGAGATTTGAATCACATCTTGATGCATAAAGGTCTTAGTTTCCTCCAGCCTCAGTTTCCTTATCTTAAAAAAGGGGTGGGTTGGTGGGGGGGGGACTGACATCTAACTCATAGATGTGTTATATGGCTTAAGTGGGAAAATACAGTGCTTGGATCAAGAATCTGTAGGTGAATCTAAATATTTTTAGGACAGTGAAATATTTCTTTTCTTTCTTTCTTTCTTTCTTTCTTTTCTTTTTTTTTGGGGGGGGGGGTTGAGACAGGGTTTCTCTGTGTAGCCATGGCTGTCCTGGAACTCACTCTGTAGACCAGGCTGGCCTCGAACTCAGAAATCCACCTGCCTCTGCCTCCCAAGTGCTGGGACTAAAGGCGTGCGCCACCACCGCCTGGCAACAGTGAAATATTTCTAACCTACATCGGGTGGACTTTTAATTTGTTTTAAGACCTAAGTGTCTCACACTTATTTTAAACTTATGGGTAGAACATGTACGTTAGTAATTGACTGATGACTTTTATTAAGTAGTATTGTTCCTGCAAAGTTGTGTAATAGTTAATATAAATATGTGCATTGATAATACAATATCAACTAATATTTAAAGTGAATTGGGGGGAGGGGAGACAGAGAGATAGCTCACTGGGCAAAGACACTTTCCGCCACGCCTGAAGAACTGACTTCTACCCTGAACTCACATAGTTGAGAGAGAGAGCTAATTGTATGACCTATGACCTCCTAATGCATGCTGGGCTGGGGGGAGAGGTGTGCACAGGCCCCTGTACTCACCAGAAAAAGTTAAAAAAAATTAAAACAGATTAGGAGAATTTCCTACATAAAGACATTCTATTCATGCAAGTAAGGAGTCTTCCTGAATGCAGACGACGGTCCTGTTAGATCTTTTGTGCAAATCGAATCATTTGAACATTGGGATTAGCTCTCCCACAGTGCTTGGGGTTCGGTTTACTTCTTGCTCTCTGTGGGCTCATGGGGAATTAGATGTGTATGTAACCGCCTGACTGCTAGAGTCTCTTCTGTGCAATTTGTTTTAAAATTATCTTTGAAGTCAAAGTACTACTTCAGAAAGAAGTTACTAAGTTACTAAGGTAGAGTTTGCACCACAGATGTTTGATGGACACACAGACGTTTCCAGCCTCAGCTTTGTGACTGCTGCGTCCAATATTTCCTTTGCCAGTGCCTCCATTTCTCACCATGAATCTGTGAGGCAGGATGGAATGAAGGTGAACACTTCAGTAAATACCTAACGTTCCTTCGGCGCCTATAATTCTATCAACTAAGGAAAGTTTGTTCATAAAAGTGTCCAACTGCGCTGTGTGTGGTAGCATTGAGTTTTAATTCCAGCACTCAGAAGGTAGAAGCAGGCCGATCTCTGTGAGTTCCAGACCAGCCTGGTCTACGTAGTGAAGCCTACCTAAGCCAGCCAGGGCTTCATAGTGAACCATGTCTCAAATACAAAACAAAGAAGAAAAAAGTCCAACTACAAGACAGAATGAACGTCTCCCAATGGTACTTGCTTCATTTTGGGAGAGGGTAAGGGAATAGGAAGTAATGTTTCCTTTATTCTGAATACACACTCACAAGTTCAGGTTCCATTCAGGGATGTAGTTCCCTTAAAGTGCGGACACTCTGTTATTCAATAAAATAGTTAACAAGATCTGTGCTTTATTCAGGTTGCTAATGGAAAATTTTACCTATCCTAATGAGCAATTTAATAAGTTCTTTGTAAAAACATATTTTTTGTATTTAAAATCGTTTAATACAGCTTCTTTTGTGGTTGTGGGAATTGAACCCAGGGCTGCCACATGCATTTCTGACAAGCAATATCAGAAAACTCCTACAGAGTCTTTTCCCCAGTAAACAAAATGTTTTAAAATCTATCTTGTTTGTCCGTTTCTTTTCCTGTTTTTAGTTAGTTTGTTAGCTTTTTTTTTTTTCTTTCCCCCCTATTGCTCAGACTGGTCTCACATTCCTATACTGTGGCGATCCTCTGGGACTGCATCTGACTTAACTCTGTGTTCATAGGCCACTTATCGCTTAAAGCAATTCTTTCCAGTTTGGAGATTCTGAGAGCTACAGCAGCAACTCCAGTATTCACCTTCCCAAGGCTCAGTTTCAGACTGTGTAAAATCCTGTGCAGTCACTGGCACCGAGGCCAAGTATGGGGGCAGTGGTTCAGTCCTAAGAGCTAGGAGAGGACGCGGGAAGCAAGCATGATGCTTGCCTTTGGGGCAGCTCCCTACTGGAGAGCAGCCAAAGTGGATGTATAGGGAGTATTCCTGAAAAGGAGAAACATCTGACAGGCAGAGCGGGTCACAGTCAATGCAGACCTGCATTGGAGTGAATTCTTTTCAGATACTCCCTAGAGTAGCTCTGTGGCTTGCAGAAAGAGAAATGAGTTACAGTGTTATCAGAACTGAGTCCAGGATTGGGTTACGAAAGCCTACGATGGAAATCATCTGTAGAGGCCAGCTCTCTTCGGCTTCTTCCTGTGCTGTCACAAAGTGACTTTTTTTTTTGGCTTGGCCTTAGTATGTAAAGGATGAATGTCCCTGGTGCTTGGCAGATGTAGCATCACGTGCCAGCAGATCACGTCAGGTGCCCGTCTCTGGATTTACTTGACCGATTTCAGTGTCCCATCTCAGGATAAAGCGTTGAGAATGTTCTGTTCAAGTCTACCAGTGGTTGAAGCACGACGCTCAAGTAGTCCCAAGTCTTGGCTTGCTTACCTGTGAAGAGTGGCTCCTGTTTTCCAATTTATGGGTAAAGGATCAGCTTTGAGTGCCCATCAACAGAAAGAGTTGGTTGCTCCGTTCCTTTAAAGGAACCTTTCCCTACAGCTTAAGAGCCTTCCCTTTGAACGAGTTAACCTTGTAGCTCTGACCTCTCATCTCAAGGGGCTTGCAAAACCCTCTATGCATAAAGCTTAGCTTTGTCTGTGCTCTAGTAGAACATTATCTCTCTATGCCTTGCTTTCCCACTGAACAAAATGAGGGAGGGTGGTGAAGCAGTGACTGAGGGAGGTCACTGGGACCTCTGTTCCACTGTCCTGGGGTTCAAACCCCAGTCTCACCTCTGGGCTTTTTTTGGTTTTTCGAGACAGGGTTTCTCTGTGTAGCCCTGGCCATCCTGGAACTCACTCTGTAGACCAGGCTGGCCTTGAATTCAGAAATTTGCCTGCCTCTGCCTCTCAAGTGCTGGGATTAAAGGCGTGAGCCACCACGCCCGGCTACCTCTGGGCATTTTTAGCATTGTGAAAATATAGTGCTTAAGATTATAGAAGGCATGTCTTCCCTTCAACTCTCACGAAGCCAAAAACATCGTCACATGTCACAGAAAGTATTCTTTTAAAAACCAGAACATGCCGGGCGTGGTGGCGCACACCTTTAATCCCTGCACTCGGGAGGCAGAGGCAGGAGGATTTCTGAGTTTGAGGCCAGCCTGGTCTACAAAGTGAGTTCCAGGACAGCCAGGGCTATACAGAGAAACCCTGTCTCAAAAAAATAAATAAATAAAAATAAAAACCAGAACATGATTGTGTGTCTTTCCTGGAAACACATCTCTTCATTTTACCTGGAAATCACCTCTGGTATTCTGTAGCCCTGGGCTACACACTGCTACCTCTTTAACCTTTTCGGCATTCACACAGCATTTGGAACACATTTCCCTCCAAGTACATTTTCCTTTCAAATTGGTCTTTTGAGACTGGCTTTTTACCTTGTCGCCCTCCCCTGACCCCTCCTCCAGATTCGAAGCAGCTGAAGCCAGAGTCATCTGTGAAGAGCTTTCAAAAGAAATATTTTTAGGAAGAAATGAGTACTTTCCTGTTCAAACTTTTGAAAACTTTTTACAGTACCTACTTGATGTGCCCAGAGTCTGGGAATATTAAATGCTTTTTTTGATTGATTTGTTATATTACCAGGTACACCACCAGGCTTCAATTTTCTTAGCGGGTTTAAGCAGAACTCTATCTTAAATAGCATAATCCTGCAGTCACGTTTTGTTCCCTTGAAACACCGCACCTCTCGGAAAATAAAGCACACACAAATTAAAAGGGAAGCAACAGCCAAACACAAACCATGATTGCCTCCCACCCTATACACGTGGTTTCTCACCATGGAACCCCAGGCCCTAAAAGAGATTGAAGTGGGGGGTGTGAATTCAAGGCCAGTTGCTCAGCAAGATCTTCTAAACAAACAAACAAACAGACAAACACTGACTAAAAGAATGCTTTAAAAATAAATGACTGTCTTTGACCCATTTCTTGAAAGGACGACCTAATTACGCAGTCTAGCCATTTACCCTTCTGTATTTACCCTCTAACCAACAGCAATATCATTTCTTGTCTCTCTATGGTGGTTGTTGACTCAGAGGTCACGAGAGACCTAATTATGAAAGGTGAAGGAACGGTCTCAGTCTTCAGAGAATAAAAATCATGAGCTGTAGAGAGATCCCACCTTAACTCTAGCCCCACCCATCCCCCCACTCATGTGAACTTGGGCTTCTAATCCTGTATAGTCCTCTTGATATTCTAATATGGGGATTTTGAGAGCCATTCTCTAGGGTCACTGGGAGCATCTCGCGGAGCTTTGAGTATGAAACACTTCTCATGACGTCTGGCTTGCCATAGTCAGGCAAGCAATGTTGATTCTCTTCTTCACATGACTTCCAAGTCATGTCTCATTCTTGGCTTGCTTGTATCTGTGCGTCTGACATCTTCCATAAGTCCCCTTTTCCTTCCTCAGTTCCTCTCACCCCGTCTATATTCCTGTCTCAGATTTTTTTTTCATTCCTATTTTCACCTGAACCGCTGGCCATTCAGAAGGTCAGTACCCCAAAACCTTGATCGGCTGATGGTCTCCTAATTGGTCCAGTGTTCCATACCTTTGCTTTTCTAAGCTGTACTTCAATGCGTTATCAGAGTTAATATTCTCCCAAATACAGGTCAGTAATAGGTCACCAATGTCATTTTCTCCACAAAAAAAAAAAAAAAAAACCAAAAGCAAAAATAAATCATCAAAAAAGAAAACAAACAAACAAACAAATAACAAGAGCTATTTAAATGGCATACTTTTGTTTAAAGAATGAAATCTAATATCAACACTCATTATATCACGGCCAGGTCTGTTTCCCTTCATCTCCCAGGACACCTGTGCGTCTGTTCTAACCTACCCCCTTACTTTATAAAACACCATTTTTACTCCTCAGTGGCTTCATTACTCAAATTCTTACTGTCTTATTTTTCTCTGTTTATTTTATTCTTGAGATTTTTTTTTAAGACAAAGTCTCATTCTGTAGCCCAAGTTGGCTTAGAAGTCACTAGCTTAAGTTGGCCCTCAATACACAGCAATTCTTCCCCAGCCTTCCAAGTGCTGCGACCACAGGGGTTCAACTCCACGCCCTACTCCCTGAGTCTGAAATACCATTTCCTCCACGTGTCCTGTAAGGACTACCTATTCCCCTCTGGTTAAAGTATTCTAATCTTTCCATTCACATCTTATCTGCATATGATTCACTGGGGCTTACTGGCCAGGGTGCCGCAGCGCACAGCACACACTGTATTGGGTTTCTCTTGCTCTGTCTCTGGGCGCTCAGCAAGGCATGTACATGGTGCTCTAACTTACCAGTTACTTGTCAAATTAAACGAAGTGGAAGATCAACATGAATAGTCCTGGTTTCTAACAAGGGAATGAGAAATGCAATCAGAACACAACAAAGGCTGGGGTAACAGAACGCTCATCACTTGCCAAGCTCTGTTCTAAGTGGTTGCTGTGACTCCAGAGTTCACGAGCACTCCGGAGAAAGCTGCTACTCACAATCTTGAGTACACAGGTGGGAAGTGACAATATCCAATCTGATAATGAGCCACTGAAAAGAAAAAAAAGAAGAGTCCTTACTAGCATGGCTGTATTCAGTGTTCCTGAGGGGGTGTACTATATTGCTTCTGAGGAGTGCAGCTGAATTACATGTAAAGCCTGGCATGGCCAGCCCAGGGTAGATAGGGCGACCTTAGGAAGCTATTGCCAGCCCTGCTTTGCACAAAGATTGTCCTTGCAAGACTTAAGAGACAAGAGGGGATGGCATTTGTTTGTGCTTTGATATTACAGCATCACGGGCAAGGACAGCCAAATGTTTTTGCGAAAACGTCCTCTGAAGAGCTGTGAAACCAGAGGGCTTATCTGGTGGCTGGCCTTCTCCCAGGATGACCAGGTGACCTTAGAGATCACCCCAGCTCTGGTGAAGGCTGGTGGAAGCAAGCCTCTGCCAAATTCGTGCATTCCCTAAGGCTGAGAGCACTCCCTGGATGGGAGAATTTCCATCAAGATCTTAGAGCGCTTTCTTCTTTTTCCTCAGGAGGCGCTAGATGTGGTGGCTGGTCATCTGTGGTTTCTTTAGACTGTATTTAGCAAGAGCTGACTTCCTAGTCTACCCTCCTCCCCCAGCCTCATACATTCAGCATGGTTCTTTCTTACTGTTTTTTAAAAATTTGTTTAATTATTTATTTGCACGTGTGAGTGCTTGTGTATGTGTTGAGCACATGGATGTCAGAAGACAACTTGGAAGAGTAAGTTCTCTCCTGCTACTCTGTGGGTTCCAGAGATAGACCACAAGAACTCAGGTGGTCAGGTTTGGTGGCATGCAACATTACACACTGAACCGTATCTGCCCTTTTCCTATTCTTCCTAAGCGGTTAGCACCTCCAAGGAGTGTGAGGCCAAGGGAGAATTCAGAAAATAGAAGACACATGAAAAGTGCATCCAAGTGATTCTCTCCATTTTCCCTCTTATCCTCATACCCTTTTCACCTTGTTCCTGCCACACTGCTACCCCAGTGATTGGGGTAGTTCTAGTTCACTGGGCAAAGTGGTAAAGCAGTTTTTAGACCTCAGGGAAGTCAGTGATCAAAATCCTTACAGCTAAGAACAGTCATTTCAGACAAATTTTTGTTTGGGTCATAAGCCAATGATTTTAATTAATTTAATTCTTGAGATAGGATCTTGCTATATAGGTCAGGCTGGACCTGAACTATGAATTTTCCTGTCTTAGCCTCCCCAGGGAGCCTGGAATTGGGATTATAAAAATGAGCCAAGTGCCTGCCAAATTGCTTTTGTTTTAAACTGGAAAACCTGAGCCTTAGAAACAAGGACTAGCAGGATGGCTATGGGCCTTTAAGGACAATCTGTTTTCCTCCACGGCCTCTAACTAGGCTCCAGTTACCTTCTAAAGGCCTAAGGAGAAAGCCACTCCCAACCTGGCCATGCATTCCAGTCTTCAACCAGCCTTAACCTTGGGTAAATGTCATTGAGTATGAGTCCCCCACACTGATCTTTGCACAAAGCACTCCCTGATAAAAAGAGGGAACTCTCTGCCCATGTCACAGCATCTGCTGCTACGTTTCTGTCTACATCTCCAGCTTTCCTGCAAGCTACAAATTCCATTCGCTCTATTCCTCGTCTGCTCTTGCCCATGCACTTCAGTGAATGCAGTGTGGGACAGTCTCTGCCTATGGGGCTGGTGGGTGACTGCATGTTCTCACAGCTTATGCATATAAGTGTGTGCTCGGGAGATGTCTATCTCAAAGCTGTTGGTGAGGTTTTCTGCATAATAGACTAAGTCATTGCAAGTCTCCAGAAGTAGTGGACAGGTGTTGGGTGTCTTGTGTCGATAGGAAAGGAGAGCCTGTACTGCTGAGAATAAACAACAGTCTCTTGGTAATATGAGATCCATTCATTTAAAGTTGGAGGCCTAGATGTGGGGTTGGAGGTTGGGGGGTTGGGACTTCTGAACACCACCTGTCTGCAACTCCCCTAACCTCCAATACAAAGAGATGAGGTCAGTTTCCCAGAAAACTGAGGTGTCAGTAGAGTTAACAGGAGAGGGGGGAATGGGGAAAGGGGAGAGAAGAAGTCAGACAGGGAGTCATAGGCACTCTTTGGCCATTGATACCTCCTCCATCAGATGCTTTGGGAAACTGCCCCCTCCTCCAATTTAGCTCCTTTTGCCTCCTTGTAAAGCAGCTGTTGCAACCGAACAGCTGCAGTCTGGAATTATCAGGGAACTATTTTCTTGCGTAGTATATGATTTTGCTGGCCTCTACCTTGCTTTCTGAAGGTCTGATGCTGGCCTTGATGTATCAGTCATTGTCATTCATGGGAGTCCTTGGATACATTTCTGCAGCTCTGCCCCATTTTCATGATTGCAAGAAGAGGGTAGTAACTTCTGTTTCCTTAGTCCTAAGGTCACTAGGAAGGTGTAATGTGATGTATTAAGACCTTCCTGCAAGTTCTAAAGGTCACGTGCCAATCAAAAGCATATTGGAAGGGTTCAGAGGAAGAGACATTTGGAGCTTAGAGGGCACATCTGCTGGCAGCTGCAACTATCTGTGTTCCAAAGTAAACAGAGACAGCTGTGGTGGAGGGCAGTGAGGTTTTTATTTTCTTTTTGTTAGTTTGTATTTGTTCTCCCTCCCCTGTGTGTGTGTGTGTGTGTGTGCGCGCGCGCGCGCGCGCGCGCGCGCGCGCGCGTGGTATGCTCACAAGAGTGCAAGAGAGAGAGAGAGAGAGAGAGAGAGAGAGAGAGAGAGAGAGAGAGAGAGAGGCAGAGAGGCCTAGCTCAGGCTGACCTCAGATTTTGCTTTGTAAGTGAGGATGAATTTGAACTCCTAATTTTGACTGGGGATTTGATGACTGAAAAGGTTAAAGCTTTAAGAAAAAAAAAAACGAGGCTACAGGCAGAAGTGAGTGAAGGACAAGATCAGGCAGGGATGAGGGATGCTCCTGGAATCTGCATGTAAGAACATTTTATATTTGGTCCCGCTGAGGTTTTACCTTAGACCAGGGGAAATGTAAGCAGTAATTCTCCACCACTTCTGTGCCTGAAGCTTAAATTAAATATTAGAGGATTTTATGTCCAGACTCGTGGGTGGGACACCTGTGTAAAGTGCACTGGAGGAAGAAGTTGGTGGTTCATCTTCATTTTGAGGCTATGAATTTAAATCCAAAAGGCCTACGATAAGTGTGTGTGTGTGTGTGTGTGTGTGTGTGTGTTATACCTTTTCTTTCTTCAAAGAATAACTGGTAATGTCCTGCTTTCCTTGAGCAAGAGAGACTCTGCTCTCTTATATTAACAGCCCATCTAAGAGGCAGGTTCTTTGGGAAGCTGTCAGGTCCTCCTGAAAAGCGTTCCTCCATGGAGAGGATCTAAGACAGTGAACAAACTATGTAGGTCCCTGACCAATTCTGAAGTTAAGAGACACAGCCCAGCCTCCTGGTCCAAGCCGGAAGAGCTTTCCAGGTCTTTGCCAGGCCTGACACCTGATGACTAGAGGTTTCTCCTTTCTCTGCCACCGGGAGTTAAAATAGAGTGAATCATGTGCAAGCCAGCAGCCGGATGTGAAGGGTCAGGAAAGGGACTGATACTCTGCAATCGCTTAGGGTGAACTGCACCCTGGCCCTTCACCAGATGCACTTCCTTTTTATTCACAGCCTCAAGGAGGTTGTGTAATGTCAGGATGTCTTAGCTTCCCCATGTGTCAATGCAGGACATGACAGACAGCTGTTACCTCAGATGTCTTATTGACCTGTACGGGTATATGCTATTTTAAAGTGACTCTGACTAGCCTTGGCTGTTCTTGAACTCTCTCTGTAGACTAGGCTGGCCTCAAACTCACGGGGATTTGCCTGCCTCTGCCTCTCGAGTGCTAGAACTAAAGGTGTGTACCACCACGACCACCAGACTTGAAGTGGATTCTTATGACCTTTAGGGATGTGATTTTTATTCATCCAAAGGGAAACTGGACTAACAAATACGAGCAAAGAGAATGGGCCAGATTGTGGACCGTGTATTGGGGTCTTTGTTGTTCCTAGCAGTCTCCCACTGAAGAGGCAAACTCCTTGTTTGGGGGTGGGGGTAGGGTCATTGAGTGTTAAGCCTGTACCCCAGCAGAGGTCAGTCCAACAAAGGATATCTTCCTAAAGCAGATCACTTCTACATTCCACCTCTTAGGGTTCACCTGCCTGTAGCAGGGCGGTGATATAGCACACTGATATACTCGGCAGGACTAGTGCATATTTCTGTTCAGAGGTCTGAGGCCACAGTAAACGGTGTGACCCAACCCACTCCCCAGCAATCAGAAGCAGCATCGCACAGTCTCAGGAATGTCCAGATATACACCTGACTCCCTGGAGTCTCTGAGTGGCTAACCTCTCTCAGTCTCTGCCTTTCACTTATTATAGGGCTATATAGTTTCGTCCAGGCCACACATCATGTATCCAGTATCTTTCCCTTACTGGTCCTGTGTGTCCTGTGTCTTTCCACCCTATTGTCTGTCGTTTCTTTGTGTCCGTGTCTGGTGTCCTCAGCTTATTCTACAGAAGTATCTTTTCTTCTCAGCTTGCCATTTTGGAAGCAGCCTCCAGGAACTTTCCATTTTCCTTCTGACTATTCCGTGTCTTCCTAGTCAGCACTCCAAACAACTCGGAGAACACACATTTCTTAGGAGGAGAAAGATTTGGCTGAAAAGTCACCCAGTTTTCCTTCAACCCTGTATCTTGGGTGGTCTGAGAGGGAGGACTAAATCCATTGATTCCCCTCCCCCAGGAAAAAAAAAAGCAGCGAGTTTGCTAACCAGAGCTGCTTAGCCAATCGTTGCCCTGAGAAAGTTTGGATTGTGCTCCTATTTCATTAGGCTGATTGGAGCAGCCTCGACTCGGGAGGTATAGTCCCTCCCCAAGGGATTCCGTGTACAGTTACACGGCTGTCGCTGCCTGTGCGTGTCCTTTCAGGATAGCAACCCACTCCCTCCTCAGCCCCCAGCTCCACCTCCTCCACCTTTTTTTGTTTTTATCTGGTGTCTCCCTTGCTCTCTCTCTCTCTCTCTCTTTCCTCTCCCTCCTACCACCGCCTCTTCTTCCAGCCTTCCACTCTCCAGCAGTGCCAAGCCGGCTCCCCAACGCAGTCTGCTGAACGCAAACCACTGAGAGTTTGCTGCGCAGCTCCCTGGGGTCCGGGGCCGCCGAGTCCCGCTAAGGCAGAGACACCGGCAGAGAGAGCGAGCGAGCGAGCGGGCGCAGCGGAAGACAAACACGCGGGCACGCGAAGGGGAGCCCCAGGAGGGCAGCCGAGTGGCAAAGCTTGGCAGGCGACTGTCACTGCGTCCCGGGTCGCCTCTTCCTTCGTCGGACTGAGCGAGGAAGCGCGCTTCTTAAAGTTCTAGACCGCAGGAGGCGGCGTCCCCTTCAGTCCCCTCCTCGCGGCGCTCCAGGAAAAGGAACTTGATCTACTGGCAGGCTTGAGCCTCCCGCTGAACGTGAGAGGGGATAGTGCCACGGGCCCCGGGATAGGGAGCCGAGAGAGGGAGCCTCGAGCCAGGCTGCAAGCGGAGGGCACGGAGCAACGGCCAGGGACCCCGATGCCGGCGGCCAACATGATGGAGAACCTGCAGCTGCCCGCCCTGCAGGTGCCAGAACCCCAGGGCGGGCCCGAGGGCAACGCGGTGTGGTCCAGCTCGTCCACCCCCACGCTTCGCCGCCGGCGCTTTAAGATGCGCCGGATGAAAAACGTGCAGGAGCAGAGCCTGGAGGCGGGGCTGGCAGCCCCGGACCTACCCGGCGTCTTGGCCCCCGGCAAGGAGTTCCTGCAACTGCCGTCCATTGAGATTACGCCCTCCAGCGACGAAGACACCCCTTGGTCCAACTGCTCTACACCCAGCGCGTCCCCGCGCCGAAAACGCTTCCTGCTCCGCAAGTGGCTGAGGGTGAGGGAGCGGAAGGAATGCAGTGAGAGCAGGTAGGTTCCCGTTTCTCTCCAGCAGTCTTCCCCTGAACCTCTAGCCCTTCCCCAGGGCCGTTTAGGACCCTAGGGTATTCTGGTGGAAACTTCCGGGACCAAAGCTGGAGCTTATCGCGTCACCTTGGCGTCTTCAGGCACTGCCAGGGCACCAGGGCTACCACACAGTACAGAACTAGGGACTTTACATTACTTGATGTGTTTGACATAGGTTCATGCTGCGGTTCATTTCTTGACCCTCACAGCAAAATGGACCATACAGTGTTATCTGTTAGTATTTCTTGAGCCCTTACTTTGCGCAGACTACTGTCTGGGGTGAGGTCTTCACCCCGAGGATGGAATTTGGAGAAATTAGGTAGATAGTACTATGCTATGATTCCATTGTATAGGTGGAGGTGTCGGAAGACTAATGACAGAAGTTTAAGTGACACCGCCACATGGACTTCCAAATCCCAATTCACTTTTTGTCATTTTTTTTCCTACGGTAAGATGTTGGTACAGGTCCATGTTGCCTATGTAGAGGTGAAGTATTCACATTTTCTACCACATCACGGACACATCTCTCAATCACCTTACCAGCTCCAGTTTTGCTAGGGAGATGTTTGCTGTTCACATCCAAGAACTGGCATGAAGCTCACAGGGTAGTGTGTGTTTGTGTGTGTGTGTGTGTGCGTGTGTGTTGCTTCAGGAAGTTGCCCATGGTGGCATGGAGTCCCCACTGCTCATGGATACCATGTCCCCTCCTCCATTTACTTCTGGACTTGGGGTATGACCATCTAGCAGATGTCTGTACTATTGGAGGGGGCGGGGCATTGCTGTTATTGCTGCTGGTGGTAACTAAGTCATGGATCACTTTAATGGGAGTTCATTCACCCTATAGGTTCACTTTCTTTCATTATCCTTTAGGAAGCATTTATTGAGTGGGACTCAAAAGCTCAAGTGTGGCACCAGCAAGTGTGGGGATCTTGAGAAGGGTCTCCAGGGTATGAGGGGGTGCGGAAGCTAAGCATGATATGGACTCAAAATGTGGGCACGTCACCCCTTCCTAGAATTAAGAACAAAGCACACATTGAAAGAGTTAAAGGGAGCATTTGTGCAGCTCAATCCAAAGGATGGTCCCAACGACTGCGGCTGCCAGGGATCCATCCCACAATCAGTCACCAAACATAGACACTATATCATATGCCAGCAAGATGGTGCTGAAAGGGCCCGGATATNAGTTGGCCATCAGTGGGAAGAGAGGCCCCTTGGTTATGCAGACTTTATTTGCCCCAATACAGGGGAACGCCGGGGCCAGGGGGTGGGAGCAGGTGGGTAGGGTAGCAGGGCCGGGAGGGGGGAGGATATAGGGAACTTTCTGGATAACACTTGAAATGTAAATGAAGAAAATATCTAATAAAAGTTGAAAAAAAAAAAGTTTGCCTAGCACACAGATGGCTCCAGCACTTCCAACAGGAAAGGAAGGAAGAAAGGAAGAAAGGAAGAAAGGAAGAAAGGAAGAAAGGAAGAAAGGAAGAAAGAAAGAAAGAAAGAAAGAAAGAAAGAAAGAAAGAAAGAAAGAAAGCTGTGGTGTGGCATCTGCTTGTAGGCCTAGAACTCAGGAAGAAGAAGAGGAGGAGGATCCTTGGGGTCTGAGATACATGCAGGTTAGTTACATGGAAAGGTTGACTTCTTTAAAACCTCAAACCTAAATGAAACCAAACCAAGCCAAATCCAAACCAACTAACCACATAATGAAGGCAGTTGAGACACGCGAGTTTCATTCACATGGAAGGGATGGAGCCACTGGAAGATTTACACTCTGTCATCTGTAGTGACTGTCCAAGAAAAGGCAACCTTGGAGATGTAGGAGAAGGCCGGGGAAAGGAGGGGCTCAAATGATAACAAATGAAGATAGGAAAAAAAAAAAAAGAAAACAGTGACATGCACATGAGGTCAGGTGCACATGATTGACTTAGGGAACAACGTGGCCAAAATCAACAGAAACAAGCATGTGATGTGTCTTTGTGGAGGTCCTGAGGGCCTGGGCTGGGGTACGCAGGAGGTGACTCTCCTGTTGATTCGCTCTGGAATGTCTTTCCTGTCTGAAATGGCTGCATAGGTTCTCCCAGCTATGGACTTCGGGGGCAACAGGTCTTTCTCTTCAGACACTCCACCCTGTTTCCTTTTTGACAGAGCCTGGGAAAGTGAGGACTAGTGGGGGCTAATCTCAAAATAAACCATGACTCAGGTACTTTTCCCTCAAATGTGAAAGACCCTAAAAGAGTCACAAGTACAGAAGATAACATGGAGACAGTCTTGCACTGCTGGCTAATGGAGGCTGGTGGAACTGAGGAAATGTAAGGAAAATGGTTCTAATTTTGAGAGTTATTTAAAGGCATAGTAGGATAGTTTTTGTTGTTGAAATGGGGAGGATAGTATTGGAAAGAGGAAGTTTATTTTACCTCCTGAGTATGACTTAAGACAGTTCTTTTATGTTCTTGTTTATTGGGTTGGAAGAAAACAAGCCTATGCTCATCCTCTGGTATCCATGGAGGTTGGAGGTTGGGACCAGGTCTTTCTGAGGTCACCAAGTTCCTTATAGAAAGTGGCATATTATTTGCTTAACCCATACATATTTTCACACAAATGTAATTTTTCACTGTGTGTGTGTGTGTGTGTGTGTGTGTGTGTGTGTGTGTGTGTGTGTGTGTGTGTCAGAGAAAAACCTTCAGGAATTGATTCTCTCCTCAGACCATGCAGATTCCAGGAATTGAACTCAAGTCTTTAGACTCAGTAGCAAGTGTCTTTGATGCATCTTGATGGCCCATGTTCTCATACACTTTAAATACTCTCTAGGTATTTTCTAATACCTAGCATAATGCAAATGCTATACAGTATTATTTAAAGAACAAGGATAAGGACATGAAGTCTGTTTCGTATGTGCATAGAGATGCATGTCTGTAATTTGTGCACTAAAGAGGGCTAACACAGGATGATTGGTAACATAGGGCCAGCCTGAACTAAAATAAAGATCTAGTGAGATCTAGTCTAAAATAAAGTCTACACATATTCAGTATAGTTTTTCTGGATTCTTTCTATCTGTAATTCATTTGATCTGGAGATACAGAACTTGGAGATACAGAAGGCCAACTGTGTATGTACAAAAAGGCAGACTGGGCTGGGAGTGTAGGTGATCCTTGCCTATATAGTGAATTTGAGACCAGTCTTGGCTAATTGATGCTGTATCCTATACACACAAAATAAACAATACAAAATCAGAGCCAAATTCAAACAAAACAAGACAACCATGGACTACTCGCCCACCCTTGTCCATCCTGTGTTTTCACTGTCTGGTACCTGCCCTCTTGTGGTGACCCATAGATGTTCATTGAAGAAATACCAATAATGAGTTTTAAGTCCATTTCCCCTTTCTGAAGTGAAAATCCTCCTTATTCACAAGTCTGAGAAATTTTTAGGGGGAAGATAGGTCCAGAGCTGAGGTTTATAAGATAGGTTTATGGAAATATGATTTAGATGCCACACAACCTTATTATTTAGGCAGAGTCTCATGTATCCAAGCTTGGCCTTGGACCATTGGTCTTCCTGTTTCTACTCCCAAATGCTGAGATTACAAGTGTATATCACATCTGGCTTTAGTTTCTTCCTATACAAAGTAGAATCAGCTCAGTGGGGAGCCTGTGTAGGTTCTGAACAGTGAGTAGCTTGATGGGACAAGCTCTTTGAATAAGTACTGTCACAAACCACCAACAACAATAAAATAGGAAGAAAAGAATCAATAACCACATGTGTCCCCAAATCTCTTCATCAGAAATGGTTGTGGTAAAGGTTTGAAAAAAACACAAACTGAGAGGTTAAGGGTCTCTCTGTGGCCTCCTGAATTCCGAGACAAAATCAGGGATCGAGCAATGCCATGTTTCCCAGGGTGTATCTTATTAAAGGAGATAGACAGCTGACAAGGGACAAGTGAATTGGGCCATGAGAAACTGCAACCTGTCTTTCTGGAGAACACAGAAGAATTTCTTTGCTTGTCTTCCTTGGACACAATCCTGACTATGATGTTCTAGATCACCTCTCACTCTGCACCCTTTTCTATGGGACAACCTTACCCCTTCGCATCTGCTCACAGGCTAGCAAGCTAGCTACTAGAGAGTTTGTTTAGCTCCATATCTGACCTTTAGTAATGGTTCCCACCAATTCTGCCCAACCTGGTGTGTTAGGGTAACTCTGTGGTGCGGTGCTAACTGGATGGCAGTTTGCAGGTATATGTCTTTGATATGTTTATATTGTTTCTCCATCTCTTTCTCCAACAGTTGGAGGAAGATTTGCTTCAAACTTCAGGCAGTTTTCAGGGAGAAGGGTGAGTTTGTTCATCCAGACTTCTACTCGTTCAGTCTCGATTTGGTCATTCTTTATATAGTCATCTATTCAGCCCTGCTCTGTGTGGTAGAGAAAAAGAAACTCACATCCCTCTTTAACACAAAGCAACACATCCATGCAAAGGGACTGTGAATGGTTAACGACGTACAATCTGAGCAATCAACTCAGGATAGGGTTAAGAAGGGAAGCCTTCTACCGGTCCCATAATTCCTTGAGGCTGGGAGTGAGTCTTATTTGTGCCAAGTTTCCTGCTAAGTGTCTTAAATTCATGATCATTGTTAATCCTCATGACAAACCCGTGGGGTGAGCTTCGTGGCGGGAAGAGGCTTCGGTAGGAGAGATTAACTTGTTCCTGGTCTAACAAGAGCAAGGCTAGGAGGTGAACTATGTGCCTGTGCCACTGCCGAGTTCTTTACAGCTCTGTGCTACTGGCCTCGCGTGCTTGAGAAGGTGTAGGTGTGGAGGAGCTGCTTGTGCAAGATGGGTACTCAAAAGGCAGGGGAAGCTGCTGGGCCAGTTTGGGTAGGGGGGTGGGGGTGGGAAGCACAGCTGTGTGTGGGTGACAATGATGGTTTAGGTGGACTCCCCCAGAAGAGGCAGCCTGCCTTTGCCTATAGATGTGGTTTCTAGATTAAAATAGTTTATGGAAACTGAGACGGTGGAGATGGAGCCCCGTGGGCTGATTTACGCTGGCCTGGTTCCTCTGTGGGAGTTGGTATTTCTGGAGTTTCCATGTGGTTATGTGCTCAGCCAATCACCGGAAACCAGGATGCATGTGGGGCAGAGTAACTGGTGATAAATACCCCTTCTCCCCTCTTGGTTAGTTCTTCCCAGATACTGTGTATCCCCCAGTTGCTAGGCTAGTCACTGATGGTTGCTTCTGGTGTGATCAGTTTTCATTAAGGCGCCAGAATGGCTAAGCTGCCAATGGGGAATTTTCTTCCTGACCCTAGTGAGTAAGCTGCCGGCTCTGGAGCAGGTGTTCCGATGTCCACATGGCTGCGGGGCTGCCGTGTGTACAAAGAGCTTTAGGTAGACTGAGAGGTTTTCCTGGCACCGCTGTCTTCTTAGGATCTCCCCCTTACAGACCAAAGATGTGTGTGACTTAGCAGGCTGCTGTGCATCTGGTGGGAAGGAGGACATAGGTTTTAATTATCTTGAGGGGGGGGCAACAACTTTAAAGATGGAGGAGGCTTCCCTCTCTCTGGGGAGAGAGTTAAAACCTCTCTCAGGAATACAGAGTGAAAATCAAACCTGGCCTTTCCAGTGAGAGAAAGGAGACAGGGTGCACCCCATGCTCCCAATATCAGCCACATGTCACTTCTAGAGGCAGTATTGAGCTGGTGGTATATCTCAGTGGTAGAGGACCTGTTTAGCAGGCATGTAGCTATAGGTTCAACCCCTCTCCTCATACCGTATAAATAAATAAGTGAATAAATAAATAAAATAGTGGGGTAGTATTGATTTCAGATGTTTTCAATTGTGTTTCTAGATTTTTGAGTAAAGTTGAATAGTTTAGAAGTGCTAGAAAAATATGTCTGTGCATAGCTAAGGCTGTTGGTAGAAGACAGTGATAAAAAGACCTTGGGGTATTTCTCTGGAGATCCCCCAAAGAGGTTTTGTTCTTAGTTAGGATGTGTGAAGCTTTCTCTGTTTCCTGTGCATTCTTTGACAGGGCCAAGACTTACATTGTTCACACCTGATCAGAAGATGAGATTTTTTTTTTTTTTAAATGAGGTGACCAGACGCTTGTCTCAGACCTGTGACCTGAAATCTTGGTCAGCCCCTAACTGACTCTGGCCTCTCTAGAGCACTAGGCTCTTTTTAGGGCTTTATCCTGATGGCACATTGCTCCAGTCAGGCCTATCCTCTCCTCTGCCTTGAGGTCTGACCACTGCTGTTTGCTGTTTTGTTCTTCCTGGTTAGTGAGCTTAGCCATGAAATGATGATGCAGAGAGAAGGAATGAGAGAGATAACAAGCTCGTTCCTCACTTTCTTTTTCAACCATGGTAAAAGAATTTGTCTGTGGGCCCAGTTTGGGTGTAGTCTAATGAGGTACACAGGTCACTTCCGTAGCGGCCCTGATGATTGAATCCTGGTTGCTGTATCAGAAGGAAGGGCACAAAACAAGCCTTAGGTCTTCATCTCTTGCTATTTTGATACTCTGCTACCTTTGGATTCCGCTGGGTGTGAGCCTTGAACCTTAAGAAATGTGAACAAAATGTGAATGTTTACAGTAGCCTGCTACAAGTAGTTTGCTACAGCAATGAAAAAAAAAATTAATCAAACAGTGACCATAGCAGGATTTGTCCCAATAAGGAGGAAAATGCAGCAAGACAGGGGATAGTTAGTCAAGTGACACTTTTTGTTTGTTTCAGACAGGGTCTCTTGTAGCCTAGGCTAGCCTTGAAAATACTATGTAGCTGAGGATGGTTATAGACTCCTGATATCCCTGGATTCACTTCCTGAGTGCTAATTACTAATATACTAATTATGCCTAGCTTCTCACTTGCTCTATCTATCTATCATCTATCTATCTATCTATCTATCTATCTATCTATCTATCTATCTATCTATCTATCTATCTATTATCTATCTATCATCTATCTACCTATCATCTATCTACCTATCATCTATGTATGTATGTATGTATGTATGTATGTATGTATGTATGTATGTATCTATCTATCTATCTATCTATCTATCTATCTATCTATCTATCGATCTATCTCTATTTATCTATCTATCTATCAATTATCTATCTATCTATCTATCTATCTATCTATCTATCTATCTATCTATCTATCTATCTAGCATCGATCTATCTATCACTCACAGGCCTCCTGCCTCAGTCTAGAAAATTCTATACAGATGTTTGTCACTATGTGCAGCTTAGTGACACATTTTTTAAAAACCTCTCCAAGGGTCTTCAAGCTTGTTGTAAAAGAAGTCATTTTAAATACTATATAAACTCAACCATCATAGCCAGTCTAATAAAATAACTAGCTAATTGTAAAATTTAGGGTAGTAGGAAGTAGGAAAATAGTTAATAATCTTGACCCTCAGAGCCATATTATTTCCTGGTATTCTTTTTTTTCTTGTTCAGTTTTTCAGTGAGGGGTGGGGCTTTGGGGGTTATGAATCCCCCTCTGTAATAAATTCAGGTGTATCGAGGGGGCACATGATCTGTAAGACACTCACTACTGATTCTGTGGGTTTTCAGACAGCCTTGACTGGAACCTGGGACAAAAGCTACACATGCCTTGAATGATAGCACAGGCCATCCCTTGAGTTTGCCTCAGGGTTTTCTTGTAACAGGAGTGCAGCAGTTCAGAGCCAGTGGCGCACCTCTCGAAGCCCATTCAGTCAGGAGTAACTAGCCTGGTAAGCTCAGCACTGTGTCATGTGGAAGCACCTCCCAGTGGAGGCCACTCACATCATGTGGAAGCACCTCCCAGTGGAGGCCCCTGACATTTGCACTTTTCTGCTTGACTTGACAGACTCCAAGGGCTGCAGCGGCCTCGGCAAGGTAAAGCTTTGCCTTTTCAAGTTTCTGGCATGAGTGAACTGAGCACAGGTGTGACCCCTTCATTTGAGCCTCTGTTAGGTGGCTAGTGCAGTATTGAATTAAGATCATCATATAGCCCCATGGTTTTCTCTCTGTGTCACTGTTACTTCTTCTTCATCTGTGCTCAAAGGTTTTGTAGAAGGAGCTTTGGGTTCAGTCATCATGTTGGTCCACACTTCTGGCTGTAATGCCAGTCAAGAGGTTCTTCTCCTGTGTCTCCCATTTGTAGGAGGTGGGATCACTAGGGCACCATCTTGAACAATAGGCAACACAGCTGCATTAATTGCTGTTTAAGCCAGAGTTCCATGAATCTAGGGCTGCCTTTGAACTCATTATGTAGCTGAGAATAACTTTGAACTTCTGATCCTCTTGTCTTAATCTCCCTGGTGTGTCCCATTTTTCATTGTGCTGAGATTAGAACCCAGGGACACCTAGATTGGAGACTACTGAGCTATATCCTCAGCCCTGGCTGAATTTACACCTCCTCCTCTGTGTGTGTGTGTGTGTGCACACATGCAAATGTATGTATGAACATATGTGTTTGGATACCTGTAGAATCCAGAAAAGGGCATTACATATCCTGGAACTGTAGTTATAGGAAGTTATGAGTTATTTGAGGTGGGATGTGGGTGCTGGGAGCAAAATTGTGGTCCTCTGCAAGAAGAGGAAGCTGTCTTAACCACTGAGTCATCCTTCTATCCCCAGCTGCATTTAATCTTAATCCCAGTAGAGTTAGATAAGGATGCACAGCCTGCCCCATGAGATCTGTAGGAATTCTGACAATGGTTCTAAAATATAGTTACAGTTTTTTACGTTGGAACTAACCATGCTTCCAACACTTCTTGTTTCAGTTCTGGTCATGAGACTACTGCTTCTCCTCCTCCTCCTCCTCCTCCTCCTCCTCTTCCTCCTCCTCCTCCTCCTCCCCTCCTCCTCCTTCTCCCCCTCCTCCTCCTCCTTTGTGATAGGATCTATCTATCTTATAGTCCTAGGCCATCCTGGAACTCACTATGTAGATCAGGTTGGCTGGGACTTCTCAGAGATCTACCTTTCAAGAGCTGCGATTAAAGGCGTGCACTACCGCACTCAGCTTTATCTGTATGACTTCTGTATCAGGTAGGGGGAAAATGTTGAGCCTGTATAAGGAGAAAAGAAGAAAGATGAAAAGAAAAGTCAAGCTATGAGAGAGTAGTTTGGGGCTGTTGTGTGGTTGTCTGGCCTGGATTTAACTCCTAGCTCCAAAGACATCTGCTATGGTTTGACTGTGAATGCTCAGCACTTATATATGAATCTTCATCTCCAAATTCATGTCAATGTTGTTGAGAGTTCCAGCCCATAGGATGCAATTAGGAAAAACTGTGTCACGAGGGCGGAGACTTCATGATGCCTGCCGCTCATGACTTCCTAAGAAGAGAGACGCCAAAGCTAGGCTGCTTACTGTCTCACCTCGTGGCGCCCCTCCCACCTGAAAGGAAGCATTAGGAAGACCTTCAGCAGTGTGTGCGGCCATGGTGCCTCTGTAGCCAAGACTCAAATCATCCCCTGGCCGTCATAATTATCCAGGCTTCTGTATTCTGTTCTGGCACTAGAAAGTGAATTACCAAGCCAGCCTTCCTCCCAGCCTTTGTTTCTGAGGTCTGCCATAAAGGAACACAACCTTTCCCAGGTGGGAATGTTCCCTTCGTTCTATGTTGTTGATTGCAACCACAGATTCATGATCTGTTTCTCCATAAACCCACTGCTGTGAAGATGATCTTCCCCTTCTAACTTTTGGATATCATGGGATGCTAGGTATGTTTTCTGTTTTGAATAAATGGCGGTTGGTCTTCCAGATTGGAACAGGGTCTTCTGTTTCAGTTCTCTCGCGGTACCCTGGGCATTGGCATCTTCCAGCATTTATGTACTCCAGAGTCAAAAGCAGTGCCTATTCCTGATGAGACCCATTAGAAGCCCTCTATGGCTGCTGGCATTAACCAGCCTTGCCAACTACATGCACTGTCTTTCTCCAGAGGATGCTGCTACATAAACCATCTGCAATCTCTATCTCTGTTGTTGTTCCCAATATGGGCCCCAGAATAGGCTCAGTCCATCCCTGCCTTGTTGCGAGATCACCGTGTCTACTTATTTCATGGGTCCAGGTGGCAGCCATGGATGAACACACATAATACTTGTTGATTCTAGGCACCACCATTCTAGGAACCTGGATGGGCTTCTTCTGATGCCATCCAAGTGTTCTACTTTAATAACCTTGCAAATCCCCACGGTGGTTTCCATAGGTTTATGGCCTGTCTAATCGTCCTTTTCTTCATTGGGTTAACTTCTATTGCCTTTCTGCTTGACCGGGGACCAGACCAATGACCTAAGCACAGGAGATAGATGCCACTGTTGAATTCTTTAACTATTGCAAGAAACAGAACAAAAGAAAACAAAAAACCAAAAACAAACAAAACAACAACAACAGCAGCATATAATTTTGCAGCTGCGTTGCTTTTCCTTCTTCCATCTAGAGTGGCATCCTTCCAAACAGGATGTTCTGTGTTCTTCTTGGAACGGCCATGCACGGTGGCAGCAGGCCTGTGTCGATGGGTGAGAGCCATATATAGGGCACTGTCTGAATGGTGATAGGTTTAGTAGTCCTTCTTGTAGCTCTGGAGTCTGTTGGGGTTGGGGGGAAAGGCTCCCTGCTCACATCTCCTCTTGGAGTCTTTAGGCAGCCTGATCTCGCCTAAGCCATTTGAGTTCCGTAACCTCCTCTGCAGTGTCCCAGGGGTTGCAGCTCCCTTCCCATGAGCCTTTGCAACAGTCAAGTCTAGGAACAGCACAGAGACAACCTGGAGGCCATTTGTCCATAGTCACACTCCTGTGTCACGTGGGCTTGGACAGTCTGGATCCAGTTCGTATTGCTCAAAGAACAAAGTTCCATGGCTTCTGCCTCATAGCATGAGGTGCGAGAAGCATTACCCAGTCTTCATGAGGTCTAAGTGGATAACACACTCAAGTAGAACAGATCAACTAAGTCACTTGAAGCCTCTCTGGAGCATACCAATTCTCCTACAGGGCTTTAGCGTCGTACCATCAGTCTGTGCTCACCAATTATAGCTGCCATTGGGTTGTTAACAACAGGTTTGGTTTTTACAGTTCTCAGCAAGGCAAATGTTTCCCAGACAGAATATGACACAACTTTTTTTCTCCTCTGTTCAGGAGACCTCTTTGTACATCCTAACCTTTAAAATTTATTACCCCTTCTCTCGTTCTGGTACCCTTCACTGGAGCTTCTCAAGATGGATGCTACAGAGCATGGGGCTCCTGGATCAAAGAGTTACTTCCTAGCATTTCTGACTGTTTAACTCTTTATCCAACAAAAACCGTAAGGCTTCTGGAAACGTTGTCTAAGGGGTCAGTCATCTTTGCCTCTTAACCTGCTTGCCTGCTCCTGATATAATTGGTAATACTAGACCAACTTTATCATGAAACGTTTGCTTTCTTTCTCTCAGGGGCCATTCATCTCCATTTCTGTCCACATTCTGCCATCATTGGAAGGGCCATTAGCTCAATCTCTGTCCTGGTCTAGATCAATCTCAGTATTGCTCTTATACCGGACTATGGCCCAAGGAAATCTCAGAGTTTTAAATTTTCCCCAAACTTTAAAAACTGTTCAGCTAAAACAGGAGACCAGCACAGAAGTGCTGTCTTTGGCTTACCCAGCCTTTGAGAGTTCTGTGTTCACACCCTTGCTTCAACCCCATTAATACCTATTTTATTCATTCCTTTTCCTCCTGTCCCTCTAAAGATTTACAGCCTATTGAAAGGACTACTGGGGCTACTCTCCCCTCCTTTGTTCTTCTTTGTTTTACTGTCCCATCTACTTCCAATGCTAACTCCAAGTCTGGCTACCTATTCTGACCCAACAACTATAGGCTTTGAAACCCACCTTGGGTTCAAAGAACCTAATTTATGTTTTTTTTAGTTGTAAATGATGTAGATGAAGAGGAATATAGAGTATATAGAGTTGAGTGTGGGGTAAGAACATATAACTTGAGGATGGGTGAATGGTCTCTCTTATTCTTTTTAGGTGCAACACCCTTCCAGAACCTTAACAAGTTCAATGATCTGAGCGGGAAGTCCAGGGAGTTGTGCTGTCTAAGATGTCAGTGACTTTGATCTTCAGCGTCCCCCAGCCTCCACTTCTCTTCTGATAGTTAGTAGATTGATCCAAAATTCTACCTCTCATATCTTTTTATTTGCAGTGTCTTCCCACCCTGTTGCACCTCCTCTTCCTCTTCCTCTTCCTCCTCCTCCCCCTCCTCCCCCTCCTCCTCCCCCTCTCCTCCTCCTCCAAGTTCTCGTGTAGCCAAGGCTGGCCTCAAATGCACGGTTGAGGATAAGATTAAAGTTCTGATTCTCTTTCCTCCAACTCTAGAGTGTTAGGATAACAGAAACTGTGTCCAGTTGATATGGTCCTGGAGCTCAAATCCAGGGCTTCTTTATGCTAAACGAGCACTCTACCAGTCCACATCCCTCTGATGTTTAATCATTCAGGTTTCTGAAAGACTGGGCCAATACTGAGGCTGTGCTTACTAGCATCAATTCCAGGGTTATCTATTCCAGGGTCTCATTATCAATAACAAAAGACCTATATCTTTAGAGAATCCAGGGCTTTTAAAGAGGGAGCATCAATGATTATAGTACGTGCAGCTAAGTGTCTGGAGAAGCCAGGAGGATGAGCAGCCTTACCAAAGCAAACAGAAGAGCCCTGCCAAGTGCTTACGCCATTTGGCCTTTGTTGTGGTCTTCTGCACCCAGCATGTCAGCCAGAGGCAGGCTGACCTCCAAGCAGTCGGCTTGGTCTAGCTAACATTGTTCCAGGCTGGGTCATTACACTCTGAGGCTCTTTTTGACCTTTTTCAGGAGTCTCAGGGTTGGATAGAATGGCAGCAATAAAGGTTATTCTGAGCAGGTGGAAGTTCTCCAGAAAACAGCCCTTAGCTCAAGTGCTGATATGCTCCTGACACCTGGGTGCATGGTGAACCATGTCTCTCTGACATGGTAAGATGGACCCCACACACACACACACACACACACAAAGGACAACAAACACACAAAAAGATAACAGACTTTATTATCTCTCTTGATTGCTTCTATGTTTTAAGCTATACTTTTAAGAAAGCTTTACCTAAGATCTAAGCAAAGTCCTCATGATACATTTTACTATTTTTTCCTTGTGCTCCCTCAGTGGAGGGAGATAGAGAGGTACTTGCTGCCCACTACAGTTCATATTCCATGGGAGACTTATTATTAGCGATGAGGGCCATTTCTTCCAGATTATGAGGAAAGTGCTGGCTTTGTAATACCAATTAATGAATTTGTTTTTCTAGGGAGGTCTTTGGACTCTGGCCCAGCAGACAACTTGGGAGAATTTTCAGCCATGCATGGGGAAGTGACTTGCCCATTCATAAGAATTCATAAGAACAAAGAACACCATGAGTGCTTTCTCTCAAGTGTCTTCCCTGTCTTCAGCCATTTCCTAACTGCCTTTGTTTATTGTCAGAGCTTTTGTTTCTCTGTCAGAGAGATTTGTTTTAAAGCACAGATTAGAGAACCCGAGAGAGGTGACTCTTACAGTTCAACCAGAACTTCTTGGACATTTGCAGGGACTGGCCTTGTGCTACATGTGTGGGAGTGAGAGAGCTATCAGCCGTCCTTCCATAGAGGAATTCACTATCTAGAAGAGGTAATTACAGTAGACTGCCTTATTCAGACTAAAGCAAGCAAAGAAAATGGGTCTAAGGAAGGGTTCTGCTGAGCAAGAGAGGAGAGGAGGGAGGGTCCGTTGATGTCCCCCCCCCTTTGCCTTACTTCACTCACAGTCACCTGCTTCTTCCCCCTCCAGGTATGAGGCTGGGGATATAGTTCAGTTGGTAGAGTGCTTGTCTAGTATATATGAAGGCTGGGGTTGAACCCCAAGACCATGTAAAACCAGGTGTTGTGGTGCTCCCCTGTGACTCCAGGGCTCAGGAGATGGAGACAGGAGAGCCTTCATGCTTGGATACATAGGAAATTGGAGGTAAGCCTGGGCTACATGAGATGCTGTCTTAAAGAAAAAAGGGACAGAGGGAAAGAGGGAGGGAGGGAGGGAGGAAGGGAGGGAGAGAAACAGACACACAGAGAGAGAGAGAGAGAGAGAGAGAGAGAGAGAGAGAGACAGAGAGAGAGAGACTATTTGTGCTTTGAGTTAGATAGATTGATGAGGTGTTCGTTTTGGCTGTGAACTGAGAGATCCAGAGACACACAGCTGGTCAGTGGCTGAGATGATGATACAGTTCAGATCTTCTCCCACTCGAGTCTGCTGTCCTCTGTTTCTTGGCATCCCACTTGTGTTCATTTCCTTTCTGTTGCTATAATAAAATACCATGACCAAAATCAATTTAAGAGGGAAAGGGTTTATTTTGCCTTAGGATTCCAGAGGTGAGAGAGTCCACGGTGGCAGAGAAGCCACAGCAACCCGCAGGGAAACAGGAACAAGGGCTTGCTCTTCAGTGTCTCATTCACACAGAGGAAGGAAAGAGTGAGGACAGGGAGTAAGCTTAGGCTATAAACCCACTGCTTCTCCCTCCATCCACACAGTGGTCTATTCCTCTAGCAAGGCTCTGCTCCCAAAGTTTTCCTAAGCTCCCCAAACAGCGCCACCATTTGGTGACCACATGTTCAAGTACGCGAGACTGGGAAACAGTTCTCCCTCAAACCACCACCACTTTTACCAGGATGGGATCATTCTGTGAGTCCCCACAGCCCACAGTGGTCGGGCAGCCTCCATTGACTTTGGGGTGAGGAAGGTGAGGTTTTCCTATGATGAGTCCCCAGCATAGAGGCCAACAGGGGCAATATGAAATGGAGATTTTTGGTTCTGTTGATTGGTTGGTTCTCTCTGTGGTCTGGGGCAGGTTATTTAATGTCCTCAGTCTCAGGGAGATTGTAAAAGGGGTCTGTTCAGATGGCTTAGTGGGAGGGCCTTTTCACCAAGCCTGATGACCTAAGCTCTGTCCCCAGACTCCAAATAATGGAAGAAGACAACTGACTCCATCTGTTATCCTTTGACCTCCATATGTATGTTTTAGCTTGCGTGTGTGTGCACTAAATAAATGCTAAATCTTAAAACAGAGATTGAAACAGAGAGTATCTTTATTTTTCTCAATTTTTAAAAAGAGACAAGATTAATGAAGTAAAAGCATTTGTGGCATTCTGTGGACCCTGGAGTATGCTGTTCTGGTTAATGTAAGTGGAAACAGTAGTTTACTGTTGCTTTGAATATTTATGAGCTGCCATTTTTGATCTGTCGGTGAGATCTGGGAAAACTACATGTCAACCTCATTTTCAGAGCGCAGCGACTGCTACCCATCTGCCACTGCAGGATGGCCCGTGTAAGGCTCTGGCTTCTTCTCGCTACTTCTCCTTTCCCCCTCTTCTGTCTCACACTTATCCTTCTCGAGCATGCATGCTAACTTCGGTGCCATTTATTCATTCTTGGCTTTAATGATTCCTTTCCATAATGACAATCTTAACTCATTTTATAGGGCTATACCAGAATCTCTGAGGATGGGTAATTTATAAAGAGAGATGTTTGTTTGCCCAGAGTTCTGGAGGCTGAGAAGTCTAGGATCAAGCCTTCTGAACTTTGTCCTCTAGAGGAATGCTGCCTCCATACACGGTAGAAGGTAGAAAAGTGAAGGGGGGGGGGCAACAATACCCTCTTATGATGACATTAATCTTACCCAGAAGGGCAAACCTTCAAGATCTTTTTGTAAAGGCCCTACCTCCTAATACTGCCACCATCTCTCTGTCTCTGTCTCTCTCTCTCTTTTTCTCTCTGTCCCCCCTACACTCAGCACAGATTTTGAAGGGAACAGACATTTAAACTATAGCCATGAGTTTCTTCCCTTTATCTATAAGTCCCTCTGTTTTATAGACGTTTTGCCTCATAGTCCCACCAGCTAACTAGTATTTCCTGTGGGATCTTCTCAGCTTGCCTGTCCATCTCTGAATCCATCACCTTCCTCTCCAAACCATTTCTCCAGTTCTCTGTGCTTGTACTGGGGTTGCTACCCTTCATCACCAGGAGGTTCCTTACCTTGGCTGAGAAGGTTCCCTAGCTCTGAATTCTCACCGCCAGCTTCATGTATGGTTTCCACTTTGTCCATTCCAGTGCTTCCCCTTTAACCTGGTCTCTGCAGCAGAGTGGGCTGAACTTTTCCTCTCTTTCCTTTTCTGTGTCATGTGTTGCCCTCCCTGACCCCTGTCTCCACCCAAGGTCACATTCAGGCCATCTAATAAGACAGTCTTTAACTTCTGAGTCTTTGTAGACATTATTCCTTTAGATGGGATTCCTCTCATGACGCTGTCCTGTTTGACCACTAAGACCTTCTCCTCTGGCACAGTTAGTCCTTCCTCCAGGGTGGATTTCCTCACTCCGGTGTTCCCTATAGGGCGGCTAAAGCATCTTTTGTGAAGTGGGGTTACCTGTTCCCACTATGTCCTTTCCTGGGGTCTGAGCCCTATAGGCAATTTACTGTATACACCAAAGAAACCTTTCACATGGAACAGAGCGGAAGCTTGGTGAATATGGATTTCAGGAATAAAGGATAATGAAATGATGAGAGCAAACAGGAAATTAGATTTTCATGGAATCCGAATGTAAATCATTCTCTAGACAAAGCCTGCTCTCTGAATCGGAATAATTACCCCCACATGCCACTTATGTAAATGTGAACTGTGCTGTTTGTTTGCTTGTCTGTTAGTTCCCTTTGTTTGGTCTGTATCCTCAGACACCAGGGGTACAGTTCTTTTAAAGGCAGACTTCACTCAGAGAAACCAGGTTTGGTATAGTCAGATGGTGAGTGACGGTAGCTGCCTGGAAAGCAGGGTAACAGTAGGGGCAGTGTTTTGTCTGCCTTTTGATCAGAGGCCTTGAGTACAATGTGCAGATATCAGTTAGTCCCCCACAACAACCTCCAAGCTGATGGGAGCTTTAAAGGGTATTTATTTTTGGAACGTGGTTGCCATGGTAACAATACTTCTTATTGTCTTTTGCTTCCGGGTCAGGATATCAGTTGCTCTTCTTGAAGAGAAGGATCTTAGACTAAATGCTTCCTTCCACCACTGCTCACCTCCCAGTTAGTTCACCAGGTCTTTTGGTGTTTATTAAACACATACTATATGTCAGTTAGTGACATCCGACACTTGAGAGAGCCATCTCCTTTCTCCTTCAGTTGGCATCCTAGGGGATACAAACGTAGCAAATTAACAAAACAGTGTTAGTTCCTATTCATTCACCTATTTGTTTCGTAGACACTGGAGTCAGAGCCTTGCTCCTCTGCCCAGGCTGACTTCAAATGCTTCATCCTTCCACTTCAACTCCTGGGTGTTGGCTTTACAGGCACAGGCTATGACACCTGCTTCTGCCTGTTTGTTTAAAAGCAAGCTGTTTGGGAACATTACCATTACAGGATGAGTTTCTTTCCTAAAATGCGGTACTCGAGAGTTGGAAGAGTCAGAGTCTACCACAAGGAGAGGTGCAGAGCAGGGGAGGAGGCAGTCAGTGACTGACTGCGAAGCTGACTTCTCTCCCATTGATAGTAGGAATTCATCTGATGAACCTAATTTGGTGTGGGCATTCGGAACGCAGACACATTTGTTGCTTTGACTTTGGCCAAGACCTTGGGAGATGATAGGATTAAGCCGAGTCTGTGGCTGCCGCTGACAGATGCCAGAGTACTTGTTGTGCTGGTGTTGGAGTCTCTTGGTCCTCCAAGAGGAGCCAAGAGCCCAAGGGTTTCCAATAAAATTTGTCCTCTGTTACCGAGCGCAATGACAGGGCCTGGAGACGCCAGAGAATGAACTTACTGAGCCTCTACGGAGTGAGAAACCTGGAACTCAGTGCAGGGGAGAAAAATAAAAAGGAAGGAGGGAACTCTGGCAGCTGCTGCTAGGGGCCTCCATTCGGACAGGCAAAGAGTGGTACCCACGTGGACACAGGTAAAAGAAGTGTGGACAGTAGCAGGTCGTTATAATCTCTTGATCAGAGCAGTACTTTATCCTTTCAGTGTTCTTTACCAGAAAGGCCAGGGATGGATGTCAATGATTCATGATATCTGCCTGAACATTTACCTCAGTGTCTGGTGTAGCAGGCTTCCTCATGACAAGTGTATACCATGGTAATCCGTTACATCATTGCTCCTACATCCCGTGGGTATGCCCACTCACTCCCTAGGGAATTGAAACTCTCAAACAGACCTGTATACTTGCAACTAAGTAATGATAGAAAACAGACTCTTTTTTGTTTGTTTGTTTGTTTGTTTGTTTGTTTTTTCGAGGGTTTTACTGTATAGTCCTGGCCTCAAACTCAGAAATCCGCCTGCCTTGCCTCCCAAGTGTTGGGATTGAGTGTTTTGACTGCATGTGTGTGTCTGCCACGTGTGTGACTAGTTTATAGGATCAGAAGGGGACACTAGAACCACTGGAACTAGAATTATAAATAATTGTGAGACACAGTGTGAGTGCTAAGAACTGAAACTGGGTCTTCTACATGAGCAGTGAGCTCCTTTAATTATAGAGGCCATCTCTCCAGCACTGGCACATCACATTTAATTCATTCCTCTCTTGTTCAAGGCACATATATTCAACCTTTTATACACACACACACACACACACACACAAACTGACACACAGAGAGACAGACACACAAACAGATACACACACATATAAACACACAGAGACACACAAATACACAGACAGACACACAGATACAAACACACACAGACACTGACAGACACACAAACAGACACACACAGAGAAAGACAAATAAACACACAGACACACAGAAACATATACACATACACACAGACACAGACGTACACAGATACACAGACACACAGACACAAATACATACAGACACACAAACACACACAGAGACACACAGACACACACACATACACACATACACACAGACACAGACATACATAGACACACATACACAGATACACAGACATAGACACAAACACACAGAGACACATACACACATGCACAGAGACATACAGACATACATAGACACACACAGATACACACACACACACACACACACACAAACACACACACACACTTGCAGCATGCCTCTTTCCTTTCAAAGCTGAGGCCGTGGTGGGAAGGTTTGACTGGGTTTTGCCTCTCACCACTTTCCATCCTCATTTGCAGAGACACACACCAAACATGTGAGCTGTCGGACACTGGGGGGAGTCCAGCAAAGCTGCTTGGTGGCTTGCGTGTGCCTGCCCTTGAGCCTTGACAGGTCTCTGCTCTTTAAGGATACAGTCTAGTTTGTTTATTCTTCACTTCTCCTTTGTTCTACTGAAGATTTTCATTGATTACTTACTTAGCATTCATTGAAAAATGTTATGAATGAATCTAAAATTTTAAGACACACCCCTAGTCACTAATCACGATGACAAAATCTCCACCAAGAGTGGCACAAAGGAGGAGAGATTTGTTTTGGCTCCTGGTTTCATAGATTTTCATCCAGAGTTGCCAGGTCTGACGTTTTAGGTGCCAGGTGGTGCTGGACACCAGAGTCTGCAGGATGTAGCAAAATACAACTGTTTGCCTCGTGGCAATCAAACAGAGAAGAGTTGAAAAGAGACTGATGTCCCCAGTTATCCTTCAAGCATGTCCACCAGAAGTTCACTTCCTCTGTGTAAGCCCCAACTCCTCATTTCCGTTCCTTCCTCATGGTACCATGAAACCATAAATCTTTCAATGCATTAATCCTTTGATAAGTCAGAGCACTCATGATTCAGCCATTTCCCCCAGACCTTAGGAGCTGGTCACCTTTGACAAGGGAGCCTCTGGGGAATGTTTCAGAGTTAAGTCCTAACACAGTCCCCCTAGGGAGTAGACAGCTGTGCTGGGTAATCCTCATGGCTTGATCCTGTGAAGGAACTCCGTGAACTGTCTTGGATGGGAGGATTGTCTGAAGGAAGCAGGAACTGTTGGCTCTCGCTGTCATTCGTGTCTCAGGAGAGGTGAACGTGGCGATGCCTTACCCACCGGGGAGTCCTGGCCACCAGTAATTAATAACCAGCACTTTGGCTTCTCCTCTCTCTTTTTTGATATTTTCGGGGCTGTAAAACTTCCCTTTAGTTTCTTCAGCAGTGAACAGGAAAAGGGGGCGGGGAGTTAAAGAGTTCTCTTTTGTGCCTCACAAGCAGCATTAATACAAAGACTCAAAAGTTAGATATTTTGGGATGGTCTGCCTATTTCTGGTCCTGCTCCTCACAGCTATGGACCATCTAGAGCCCCAGAGCATCTTCAGACTGATGGAACACTAATTTAAAACCCCTTTGAGAGTAAATAAGAAATTGTTGGTGCTGTTCTGATAATGGCATAGTCATTTGTCCAGGTTAGATTATCTAGTACAGATCACACTCATGTGTCTGTCTAAAAATATATATATATAAATAAGTATGTATTTAATATATATTATAGCTATGTATATTTGTGTAAATAAGCTTATACACATATGTGTATACACCTTTTCTTTTTAACAGTGCTGAAGATCAAACCCAGGATGCCTCAAATGTGCCAGATGAGCATTCTACCTTTGAACTGCTTCCCATATTTTATATCAATCACAGATCTATATATCTGTATATATCCATATTCATATCTATATCCATCCATCCACCTATCGGTCTATCTGTCTGTCTGTCTAAAGTTGGATGTTCCCTCCCCCGAGAGGTTGGGTGCTTTTTGGTCATGGAACAATGACTCAAATTCTCCTTCGGGGAGAAATGAATTTAGCTGTTGGATTTCATACTTGTCTTGATGTCTGCATTTGGTTTCACACCCATTTACTTCCTGGAGAGTTTCAGACTCTACTGTCTTATTATAGATGAGAACAAGACAAACCATCACCATGCCAGAGCATGTGGGGTCACAGGACACGACTTACTGCGAAAGCGAGTGTCCCTGAGCACAGCGGAGAGATAGTATGTACTCTATTCTCCGTAAGAAGCCCTGCCCTCCTTCTTCCTCACCAGTCCATGTCTCTGAGCACAGCAGAGAGATAGTATGTACTCTATTCTCCATAAGAAGCCCTGCCCTCCTTCTTCCTCACCAGTCCATATTGATGCTTAGCTGGGTTTGACTTGTGCTCTGGTAGAAATTTCTCGCCTGCTTCCTTGGCGTACAGTTCCCCTCCAGGACAGATTTCCTCCCCTCAGGCTGCTTTGCATCACCAGATTCCTCCCACAGAAGAATGTGATTATGATCGTTCCCGCCCTTGTAGACAGGTTAAAAAAAAGTAAAGGGAAACTGTTCTCCAAGGATCCTGGTCCCTGGTAGGTGCACACACTCCCACGACTTCTCCTTCTCCCTCTCTGCTTTAAGTTTCTAGGAAGGATGGATCTTTATGTTGGTGTCATTTAGCGCCAAGCTTGGGTGATCTGAAGTCCAAGCCCTGGGAGAGTGTGGTCATTTGTCATTGAGAGGCTTCCTTCTTGAGCCATTGAGGTTGGCCAACCTGGAACCGACAGTGGTCTAGCGGGTGGGTAGTGCTTAGCCTATATTGTGGTGGCATTTTCTGGTGTACTTCTCGAACCTGATCCCCTTCCTAACAGGGGAGGGGGATGGGGTTGGGGTGGTGTGACAGTAAGTGACCTGCCGTGGTGATGTTGTACATATCCAGCCTGGACTTTGATTTTCTGTAACATGGCTTCGTGTTTGGTGTTAACATAAGCAGTGTGGGCATCAGGTTTTGTGGAGAAACTGGATGAATGGAGGGCTTAACTTTGAGTTTAAGTTAAGTGACATTCTTTGATCTGGGGCATAACTAGGCAAGAAGATGTTCTTGGTACCCAGGAGAAGACAAAATGGGACATTTAAGAGAATGAGAAGTTATAATGGAGATTCAAGGTAAGGATTGACTACATTCTCTAAAAGCATGTGCAGACCATGTGTTTGTGAGTTTGGGGTGAATTTGGGGTCTTATGTGTCTCTGGAAATGTCTTTGACACCTTTCACGAGATGGTATTTGTGAGATTTTATACTTGTAGCTGTTAGGTGTTGAGGAACGCTCCCATTTGCCATATCCAAATGGGTCTTATGAACAGTACTTAATCTTATACTCTAGTTAATCATGTGATCTGTTTTATTTTCACTAACTTCAACTGTCTACAGTGTAGAAGTGTATATAGAAAAAAATGTTTAAGTCCATTTTTCTCCTGTTTGGATGGAGGATGTTGTTCAGTTGACAGAGTGCTTGCCTTGTGTATATAAAGCTCTGGAGTCCATCCTTAGCACTGTATAAACTCAGGAGTTGGAGACAGGAAGATTAAAAAGTTCAAGGTCATCTTTAGCTTTATAGTTCCAGTCCAGCCTAGGGTATATGACATGACGCTGTATCTCAAGGTAACAGGAAGATCTTTTGGTTTTCTCCCAATAGGTGTAGAACGAGAGAGAAAATTTTGGATGAAATTATGTGTTTTCATCATGACTAGTCAGAGACTCATTATAATGAACTAAAATCAGCACAGATTTCACTGGAGTCTGCTTTTGATTTCCTTTCCAAATTACAAATACACTGGGACCCCTTCTGCCCATATTCGTTCACATTAAATCAATCATTCCTTCTGTGTTTGCTATGCAAACTGCTGGGCTTGTCACTCAACACAAGGCGGTTGCCAAAGACGCCAGCTCCAGCGTGATCTGCATGGATACAAGTCCGGGTTCAGCCCCTTATTACAGGGGCGATCTTAGAGTCCTTTCCTATCTTTGTCAGTGTGGTGATGGTGATCTGTATCCCATCTCTGCCTTTCTGCTGTAAATCCACAAGAGTTTGCCACCCAGAAGGGTAAGGTAGTTCCGGAGATCCCTGTGTTCACATTGGGAGCCCTCAGTCATAGCGCAGGACACATCCATTTTGTTGGCCGTGAGCCAGGTTATGGATGTTCAAGGCTCAGGATGAAAATCTCTAGAGACTTTCTCTACGGCCTGGTCTTTTACTTTCGTGTACTCGGGGCTCGGCATGGGAGGAGTTCTGAGACTTTCAGACTTGGGTTCTAGTCTTTTTAGTGTGGTCAAATAGCTGTGTGGCTTTGTACCTGTCTTTTAAACTTTTCTGGACATTGGTTTTGTGGTGGTTTGGATGAAAAATGCCCCCATAGGCTTAGGGAATGGCATTAATTGGAAGTGTAGCTTTGTTGGAGTAGGTGTGGCCCTTTGGAGGAAGTATGTCACTGAGGGTGGGTTTTGGGGTTTCACATGCTCAAGCTAGGCCCTGGCTCACTTCCTGCTGCCTGCCAATCCCAGATGTATAACTCTTGGGTACCTCTCTAGAATCATGTCTGCCTGCATACTGCCATGCTTTCCATCATGATGATAATGGACTACACCTCTGAATTGTAAGACAGCCCTAATTAAAGTGGTTTTTTTAAATAAGAGTTGCTATGTCTCTTCAGAGCAATAAAACCCTAACTCAGACAGGTTTCCTGTTCCCAAATGGAAATAATTAGAAGGGCCTAGCTCGGTGGTTAAGAACAGTTGCTGTTCTTCCAGAGGATCCGAGTTTGACTTCCAGTCCCCTCGTGGCAGCCCACCCACACAGTCTGTAACTCTAGCTCCAGATTCCCTCTCCTGACCTCCACAGAACTGGGTCCATGTGGCACATGGATATGCAGAGACACACACCTACATATAGCTAAAAATACTGAAGCTAAATTTCAAAATAAATAAATAAATGAATACACAAACAGACAACAAGTCCAGTCATCCTTTATGCTCCTTCCCAGTGATGAGTGTGGTTCACAGCTATAGTAATTGAAGTATAGGCTACTGTAAAATGACAGGCTGGAAAGAGACAGCCAGTTAACAGAAACAAGAATCAGAGAGAGAACACAGATGTAGCCAGGAAGCCTCAGGTCTCTCTCTGCGGGGCTGTGTGTTGCCTTGCTGGTCTCTGAACCACATCTGGTCTCCAGCTGCTCTTCCCCTCACTGTCTGGCCACTGCCCACCTACCTCCTTGGTTCCTTCACACATCTTGAGGTGACTGTTTCTCCTGCATCTGCCTGTCTGTGTGTCTTAGGTTTGGATTTGAAAACCTTCCTTAAAGATCTCTCCACTGAGCTTCACTGCCTTTTCCAAGCTAGCTGGGCCTTACGTGATCATCTGTGACACTCTCCACTTAACAGATGGGTAGACTGAGGTTCAGAATGGGAATGTCCCTGCTCTATGTTTTACTGGATGACAGAGTCTGGCCTGGGCCCAGCTCTCAGCCTGGCTCTGCTGCTGCTGTTCCCTGTGCTTTACAGGTTTTCATATATTCTCTTTTCATATATTAATATATGCTGTTTTCATGTATTCGTAGATGGGAAGGACTCAAGACTTGTGCGTGTGTTTGCTACGTAGAACCTGGTTGGAAGTCTCTGGTATCTTTCCTTGACCCATTTTGGCATTATTCTTGTTTTTATTCCAAGGTCCAGTGCTCACTAGGGACGTGCCGGAGAGTTACCTGTTAACTGATGAAGACAGTGGGAATTAGCCAGTCCTTGGGTATTAACTGCTTGCCTGACTACATTTTTTGTATTGTGCTCAGGTGTGATGAGTAAAGGAGAGAGCGGTGTCCCCAGGAACTAGAAAGCAGAGGTCACAGGGCAGCCTCGACTTCTTTCTTTTAATTAAATGTTGCCAACTGTATACATATATAGTGTATACATATATAGTCTTGTGATTATATTCATTGCTACTACCCTTTCTTATCCCTATTTTGCTCCTGCTGACTCCTCTTTTTTCCCCACTCCTCCTTACCCTATCCTGTGTGTGTGTGTGTGTGTGTGTGTGTGTGTGTGTGTGTGTGTGTGTGTGTGTTCACGTGCAGGTCTTATGCAGGTAGCCACAGCTGCGGCGTGTTTGAGGTTGTAATGGCCATGCCGCCATAGCCAAAAGTTAGCATTCCACGGCGGCCATCTTCACTCTCCAGCATCCCCACCCGGCCTTCATCTCTGGCCATGTGCAGTTTGTGGTGCTTGACTGAGCCTGCACCTCCCTCAAGGGACGTGCTGGTCCCTCTGTCTGGAATGCAGTTTGCCTGGTAAAAATGCAGTGGACTTTGAAATGTCAGTCAAATGCTTCCTCCTTTCAAGCTCCGTGTGTTTCTTCACGTGGCTCCTACATGTCCTTTCCCTCACTAGGTGCTGAGCCTTGCTGATCTGCTTGTCAACCCCACCCTCCATGCGGCTGTAAGGGCTGTGTGTCAGCCTAAGGCTTTCTCCACCAGAGAGCACTGTACTTAAAGAAAGAGTGTGTGCTTCATTCTTTTGAGTGTGTGTGTGTGTGTGTGTGTGTGTGTGTGTGTGTGTGTGTGTGTGTGTTGGGGAGTATCAAACCAGCCTTATGCACTTTCCTTCCCCCTTCTGCCCATTCTTCTAGTCTTTCCTCCCTCCCTCCCTTCCTCTCTCCCTCCCTCCTTCCCTCCTTCCCTCCCTCCCTCCTTCTCCTCTCTCTTTCTCCCTTTCTTTCTTTCTTTCTTTCTTTCTTTCTTTCTTTCTTTCTTTCTTTCTTCCTTCCTTCCTTCCTTCCTTCCTTCTTTCCTTCCTTTCTTCCTTTCTTCCTTCCTTCCTTCCTTTCTTCCTTTCTTCCTTCCTTTCTTCCTTCCTTCCTTCCTTCCTTCCTTCCTTCCTTTCTTCCTTTCTTTCTTTCTTCCTTTCTCCCTTTCTTCCTTTCTTCCTTCCTTCCTTTCCTCCTTTCTTCCTTTCTTCCTTCCTTCCTTTCTTCCTTTCTTTCTTTCTTCCTTTCTCCCTTTCTCCCTTTCTTCCTTTCTCCCTTCCTTCCTTCCTTCCTTCCTTCCTTCCTTCCTTCCTTCCTTTCTCCCTTTCTCCCTTTCTCCCTTTCTCTCTTTCTTCCTTTCTTCCTTCCTTTCTTCCTTTCTTCCTTTCTTCTTTTCTTCCTTCCTTCCTTTCTTCCTTTCTTTGACTTTTTGAGACAAAGTCTTCTTCTAAAACCCACCTGGCCTTGAACACTCTCAGCCATCCTCCTGTTGCAGTCTCTTGCTCAACTTCTATCTAAACCTTTATGTTCTCTCCTGTGGCACCTGGCACATAGTGGGACAACCATACGTAGTTATCGAATGAGTGATGAGAAACCATTAGGTACCACTGAAATTACACTTAGGGTGAAATACTTCTTGTGGCTATTTCTGTCAATGGAGGAGTCCTTTTAAATGCTGTGGAAGTGTCAGAAACAATTAGGGTGAGAGGCCATTACGCCTTCATCTTTGATAAGATTGCAGCGAGTGTCCAGCAGGAGAGGTGCTGCTGTCTTGATTGCAGGGAAGGAAGAAGCAGAAAGGAAATAAGCAAAGCTGGGTGAAACCCCCTGTCATAGGAACAAGGTCATAAGAGAAAGATGGCGATGACCTCAATGAATGAAGGATGATGGGAGGAGCCCATAAATGCTCACACTCAGGAAGCACCTGCTTACCACAGAATCTAGCTTGTCTCTCATCCCAGAGAGATTCTCTGTCAGCCAGGCAGGAACAGACCCTGCCATTGCATTGTTTTTTATGACCTTCTAGCTATGGCCACCAAGAGAAGAAAATGCACAGATGGGGCTGAAGATACTTATTGCTAGTGGTGAGCACTTCCCTACATTGTGCCTTCAAGTCATAGCACTACCATAGATAATAGATACTTTTTAAAAGCACAAAAGGAGAGCTGAGGTTGTATGTCTGAAGTAGTCAAATGGAGAGTTCTAATCCAGCCAAAGGCTACATAGCAACTCTCCTTAAGGAAGGAGAGTTAGTTGGACGCAGATCACTTTTTTTTTAAATCTGCAGGATGCCAATATTCTAGATAAGCAATGAAGAATTCTGGGCTTTCCTGATGCTTGTCACTCTCCCAGGCTGTGACTAGTAGCTGAGACAGAAGAAGGGGACCTCTTGAATGGTGGGGACATGTGTCATTTTCACCTGTGGACATGTCTGCAGACGTGGAGTATTTTAAGCCGCACAGACATTCTTCTGGTTAGGAAATGGTGTCTGGGGTGGATAGTCTTCTGAGCCTTGAATTTGATGCCCTTGGAATTTTCCTTTAACCATGAATCAGATCTCCCCAGTCAGTGATGCCTGGGAAGGAACACCTCAATGCTCTTAGCGTGGCAGACTTACCATAGAGTATTGTGGCAGCATGGCATGATGGGATTAGGCACCACTATGCAATTGCCTAACTGGCCTTGGATGTCCGGAAGGGGAAGTGGGTTAACTTACAACTTACGTCCACTGAAGATCATTTGCATAAGGAAAGACTGGAATGTTTAGTTCCAGGATTCTTAATACAAAGAAATCAAGAAAAAGAGAATAGAACTTGAATTTGAATAAGAGAAGATCATTTCCTTCAAGTAATGACTTTTTAGCCTGGCCTGGTGCCACAAACCTGGAATTTCAACCCTGGGAGGTGTAGGCAGGAGCATCTGTTCAGGGCTAGTGGATTTGAAGCCAGTTTAGACAACGTGAAACATTGTCTCAAAAACCAAAACAACAACATTAAAACCAACCTACCCCAGCCCAACTTTCCAATGAAATTCTATGTGAAAAAAATGTCTATATATGTTACTTTTTCCTTCCTGTAGGATACAAGCTTTGGGTTTGTGTTTTTCCTCCCATAGTTATCGTTTAGATTTAAATTCCTTTCTTTTTTTTTAATACTGTGGTTGTTTCTTGAGACATAGTCTCACTTTGTAGCCTGGTCTGCACTAATTTCACAGCTGTTCTGTTTCCTCCGTCTTAGCTGAGATTGCAAGTTGGAGCCACCATAGCCTGCCTTCAGATTTAGACTGTGTGGATGGCAGGCTCTTCAGATTGTGTCTTTTCCTTTTGCTCAACCTCTGGCCCTGTCCAATGCTTGCCTGTCATCATTCTTCCGTATATAAGCCACCATGTGAAAGGAGGGTGAGACGGGGAAAGAGCATCAGTCACAACAATTGGGACCAGAGGCCGGACTGAAGGGACTTGAAACCAGCCTAGTTTACAAAATGGGTTCCAGGGCAGCCTGAGCTACTAGTGAGACCTATGTCAAAACTGAGAAGAAGGTAGTAGTGTGATATGTGTATGGATATGTTTCACTAAATTGTTCAAAGCCTAAATAAGATATCTGTGGATGTCTCTACTTCTGTGTGCTTTTATTCAATGTTCCGAATCATTTAATACCTACCACATTCATGGTAGTAGCATGCATGATATTATTAGAAAGTTGTCAAAATGGGGCCATCAGGATTCATATAGCATGAACACATACCCCCATGCACAAATATACATTTGTCTGTTTGTTTATTGAGAGAGAGAGAGAGAGAGAGAGAGAGAGAGAGAGAGATTAGGGAGAGCTTTCAAAAGTGGTGATCAAGCAAGCCTGGTGTTTTACACCAATAATCCCTGTGTTTGGGAGGTGGAGGTAGGAGGTTCAGGAATTCAGAGAAAGGGTGTTCAAGTCCAGCCTATGGGACATATGGAGATCAAACTAAACCAACCCCCTCTCCAAAAAAAAACATAAAGCAAAAGTTATCAAAAATTCTTGACTAGGACAGGATAATGTGGGCAAGATTAACCACAAATTGAGAGTCTGAGGGCTCATGAGTTCTCAACCAGCCAGGGCTGCAAATTGAGACCCTGTCTCACTAACCTACCACAGTCACGACCCCCTCCCCCAAATGCCTCACTGGGAATATATGCTATCTAGACTGGTGTGGAATATGGCTGGAGGCCGAGTCAGCTGTGACTCTGTTCATCCTGCCTTCAGGACCAGTCCATGATGTTATTTCCTTCCGGGCCCTGAGGGCCATGTCAGTTAGAACACGATAAGAGTTCTTGGTTAGGACTGCTTATATTCCTTCCGACTGGAAAACAAGGTAACAGTTTTCCTATAAACCAGTTTTAATCTGGTGCTAAGGGCAAGTGAAGTAGGGCGGAGTGGGTCAGAGACGGAGAAGCAGGGACCTGAGGGGTTTCTTTCTGGAATTTAGAAACGCTTGCAGGCCAGTGGTCCCTGTGACAAATTGTCTGTGGCAAGTTTGATGTGTCACTCATTTACTTCCTTGTCCTCTACTAGGTCCCAAGATCCTTCTTTGTAGGGCCTCTTTTGGGTTCCTCTGTCCATGTTTTTATGTCATATTTCAAAGCTTTTAAAGTCTCTCAGACCTTGTGACCTTTCATGATTCCTATATATTTAGCCCTAGTGTGTATTGTATGTATATGTATGTGTTCCAGTGTGCAAATGCTGGCGCACATGTGTGTGCATGTAGGGGACATGGCTAATGTCAAAGATCTTTCTCAATGATACTTCATCTTTTTTTTTTTTCTGTCTTCAGATAGAATCTGTCATTGAACCTGAAATTTATTGACATGGCTTGACTGGTCAGCCAGCAAAGCCAAGCCCTAGGGAACTCTGCCTCCTCAGTCCAGGGATCACACAGCTTTGATGCGGGCACTGGGGACCTGAACTCACACTTGCCCTGCAAGGACTTAACTGACCGAATCATCTCCCTAGCCACATATTTTAAACTTTATTCAGAGGCTAAGCCAGAGGGACACCTGCAGTGGATAACAAAGTTAATATAGGAAAGTCTGAACAGCAAAGGTGAGAACAGGCGCTGTGAATAGAGTGTGGTCTTGGGTCATCTGAGAGGGAAGCGGAGGGCTCCAGCTTCTGCTGAAATGCTCTTGCAGAAGGTCAGTGTTGCTCTGGGAGAGTCAGCTGCCAGTCGACTCCAGGCTGGCTCCTAAGTCAAGCTCTTGAGGGTTGCTGGCAGGGTAATGAAGTTGGCAGGTGGCTAGGACTGTTTCCTATGCTTGTTTAAGTGAAGAGGCCAACCAGCCAGCCAGCCAGCAGGGCACAGAATTCTGCAGCTGGCTTGCCTCTTGTGAGTCTTGCCCTTGTGCCTCACTGGAATGGTAGTGGCCTCTGCGGTCTCCAGACCTCTTTTGAGCTCCAGGCCAAGTCTTCAGTGGCCTCCTAGAAGTCACAGAAGCCTCGGATCTGGGGCAAGTCCTATCCTGGGTTGATTCATTGTTCTTCCCTATTCGGTTTGTCTGTAGGTTTTGTTTTTTGTTTTTTGTTTTTCTCCCTCCTAGCTGGCTGTTGAGATACATCTGTTCTTAAGTGTAAGGTAGTTTGTTTGTTTGTTTGTTTGTTTGTCACACCTGGTGACCTGAGTTCTATCCCTGGGACTCACTCAAGTGCAAGTCATCCCTCTGACCTCCACTTGCCTGTTGCACAAAAGTATTTTGTGACATACACCAAATAAATAAAAATATAATTTAACAGATAATATAAACCTGGAAAGAGACACGTCTAAAGTTGCATGCTTCATTTATTCATTGTTTGTTCTTTTGTTTTGGAGACAACGTTTCATTATGTAGCTCTGACTGTCCTGGAACTCACTATGTAGACCAGGCTGGCCTTGAACTCACAGAAAGCCACTTGACTCTGCCTGTTAGAGTTCTTTAATGTGCCGCTATGCCTACGTGTCTTGTTTGTTTGTTTGTTTGTTTGTTTGTTTTGAAAAGCTGCTTTAGAAGGTGATCAGAAGCACTTTGGGCATGTTTGTGTTCTGTGGTGGACTAATGTCAGATGGTGAGAGCTCATTATGTTTGTCGTTTTCCAATGCTAATTTCAGTGACAAGAGAAACCAGCCATGGTGAAAGTGTTTACACCACAGAAATTAGCAAATGATCCAAATCAGTGAATCTAGTCTGGTTTGCAAACATTTATTAGTGGAGTAAAAGAGAAAAAGGTCTATTTTAATAGAGTGGGACTCAGTCATTTGCAAACCGGAGTTTTGCCTCTTCAAAAACCAAACAATCAAAACCCAAACCAAACCAGCGATAACATATCCCATTCAGGCCATACTTGGGACCCCGTGGGTCAGAAGCCAGGATGAGTAAGGAGTTAGGGAACGATTTTTAAAACAGTCTCCAATTGATACAGCCAGAAAAGGCAACAGGAAGTGAGCAGGAACGTATCATATAGCCTCCCCATACCTGCCTCCATTAGCCTACTTCCTCTGTCTGAGGTTCTTATCCACTTTTCCAAATAGTAACAATGGCCAGGTGGGAAGTGTTCAAAACATGGGCCTCGGGAAACATTTCATATGTAAACCACAACACAAGACAACCCGTTTTCTCAATCTGTTGTGGTTGGGAGGGTTTTTTTGATATTGTTTTCAAGTTCTGCATGGTAGTTAGGTGTCACTGACTAGAAACACAACATATATGTACGTTAATTAGAACCAAGTAACATGCGTGTCTTTCAAACATGGCAGCTGTGGATACAGTTTAAGGATTTTTGTTGGCAAGAAGCTCGGGTGTTTTTCGGAGCAGACACATGGTGCCTGTATGTTGTCCTCTACTCCCATGAGAGAAAACACATGGAAAAGCAACTTGACCTCCTCTTTTAGATTAGGGAACCACAGGATCAGAGTGTTTGTCTCAAGTGAAGGTTGTGAGGTGGCGGTGGCATATCACGGCTTCTACTTGCCTTCATTTCGGACCTTTCCTGCGTGAGCATACTAGCTGAGGCGAGCAAGGGCTTTTCTACAGGAGGGCGCACAGGATGTTAACAGCAGGAAGGAGAGAGATACTTGTGGGGGCAAGGTTTATGAGGCCTGCTGTCCAGAGTCTTGACCAATCCTCGAAGACTTCAGGTTCTGAGAAGAGACTTGGTTGACCGCATTACTTCCTGAGTGAAAGATTCACCTCTGAGTGATCTGGTTAATTTGCATTTACTCTCTTTCAAGAGTGCCTAAGATTCACTGTGACGCTAAGTAGTGGCTGAGGCCAAAGCTGCTCCTACGATGGTAGAAACTAGAGGGAAAGCCGTGTGCTGCTTCAGCTAGGAACAGCGGAAGGGAATTGGATCTGAGACAAACTCTCTTGCCCCTTTCTCAGAACCCATCCCAGGAATGCAATGGGGTGAGTATAATTCTTTTAATTGTGTGGGATCAGAGATCTAGAATTTTATTGTGGCTGAAGAGTTCTTTGCTCTTCGTAAATAATAATAATAATAATAATAATAATAATAATAATAATAATAATAATAATACAGTACAAGGCACTGAATAGAATATTTCTTCTTTCCTCAGCCATAGTCTAATTCTCTGTGTTTGAAATAGCATGTATTGTGATTGGCCTGGAGATCTGAAACTCATAACATTCGATAGGAAGAGCAAACAGTAGGCAAGCTCAGCCTACTGCCAAGTTTCGCTCCTAGTGTGTACTTGAAGAGCCTCAGTTCTTCCTGCCCACCCTCTGATGAAAGTTCTGTTAAGTACGAAGCACAGCTCCCGACCTTTCATGACTGAGCAATAGATCATGTCTTTGACATGTGTGTAGGACAGAGGAGGATTGGCAATAAGAAGCAGAGAATGGTTGATGTGATGGCCTCTTTCTCAGCATTGGTGCTTCTGTTCTTGAAGCAACGGTCACAGATGACCCCTTCTGTGCCCTGGAATGTTGAGTGGGATCCTTTCAACCCTGGTATCAGGAAAATGTGGAGGAACAAGGAGGCAAGTACCCAATCTGTGTTGATTTGAGAGCACTCAAAAAGAAGTCTTTCTGAACGTGTTAGTGAGATAAGTGTGCCCTTTCCCCACCCGGCAGTGTTAGGCACTTAGAATGGAAAGAAATGACAATTGAAATGGGACTTTCACTTTCGAATGATTATTAGTTATAGTAGAAGATATCGTAAAGTGAAATTATTATCATGTATATTTTTTGAGACACGGTTTTGTTGTGTAGCCCTGGCTACCCTCAAATTAGAGTTCCTCCTGCCTCTGCTTCCCAAGTGCTGGGATTACAGACGTGTGACACCATGTTTGTCTGTGAAGCAAATTATTTATTAGAATCCATCTAAGTGTGCTGACCATGAAAAAGGCCATTTCAGGATGATACATACTAGAATGTAGGCGATAGCCATCCAGAAGACTTCCTTCCTGAAGATTCCAATTTTGATGAATAATGGAAGACATAATATCTACATACATAGTGTGTCTACTCAGTGCCTGCCTGTCTTGCAGGTTTTAGTTGAACTCCTATAACACTCCAATAATGTGGATGCTATTTTATAATGTGGAATATCTTCTAAGGATTGAAATTGAGCGACCTAAGCGGTCTTCCACAGAATTAAGATATAAGCAGTCAAACACTAGAACTTGGAGCTCAATCCTTTGGCCAGCGTTGCCTCAGGACAGGGATCACTGGGTATACTGAGCAAAAGAAAGAAATAGTGAGAGTGTGGGACAGGCCAGAGAAGGAGGAGATTCAAAGGAGGGACAGGAAGCATGGGTGGAGTGGAGCTCCAGGTGAGGAGATGAGAGAACTAGGGAGTGACACAGAAGTCAAGCTCAGAGGCGTTACTGTTGATAAGAGTGTGAACTTTGCTCCAAAATCATGTGCATCCCCAAGTGTGTGTGTGTGCAAATATGCATGTGAGTGCCCAAGCACATGTGCACATTAGGCAAAGCTCTCTAACCACTGAACCATATCCCTGGGCGAGTCCCAGGATATATATATATATTTTTTTGGTTTTTGAGACAGGGTTTCTCTGTGTAGCCCTGGCTGTCCTGAAACTCACTCTGTAGACCAGGCTGGCCTGGAACTCAGAAATCCGCCTGCTTCTGCCTCCCAAGTGCTGGGATTAAAGGCATGCGCCACCACGCCCACCTAGTCCCAGGATTTTAAGCCAGGAAATGGCCTGCAGCAACGAAATCACCCTTGTCGGGTGATATCACTGTCATTGTGGAGGGTGGGCTGGAAAGGGGCCCAGACTGGCAATAGGAAAAGCAGCTGAGAGCCCATTAAAGCAATCTGGGTGTAGAGTGCTGCAAGACTGTTCTGAGCAGCTGGGTGAGTGACGACGAGTGTGGGGATCAGAGACAGAGGGAGGTGGAGTCCACCAGCCTGATCTCACAGTGAAATACAAAGAGAGAAGAAGAGACACTGAGGTCAGCAAAGGACCTGCTCATCGCAGAGTCCTGTTGGATGTTAAGAGAGCTCTGTAAGATAGGATAATAGATACAAGGGTTGTGGCCATTGATTGAGTGTTCATTTACCGTATACCAATCCTTTTGTTAATGTGTAGACATTATCAGGTCCTATAGTCTTTGTAAGGAGGCTTTTCACTTAGGTCTGAACAGGCAGGCTATGGGAATCGAGAGAGGACTTAGGCTTGCTTCTCTGAGTTGCTCAGAATACAAGTGGCTGAGCTAGAATGTCATTCCTTGGTTTGAGCTGGAAACTCCTTACACTAGTGCTGTCCAGTAAGGCTCTCTAGGATAATGCAAACATTCTGGCTGCCAGATACAGAAGCCACTTCGTATGGATATTGGGTACCTAAAGGGCAGCTAAGGACTGCATTTCTGATTAAGTGAAAGTCACACAATATGTGACTGGTGGACACTGTGTAAGTTGACTCAGCTCTCTGCTCTGTCATCTTTGGGAGTTCTCTGTATTATCTGTCATAAACAGGTGAAGGTCACCCCCACCCCAGATGGACTGCAATGGATTTTCTAGTTGCTTTTAATATATAAATTATATTTATTCGTTGACTTATTTGGTTTTGGGGGTAGGGTTTCTCTCTCTTTCTAAGATTTTTTTTCTTTTTTTTTTTCCCTCATTCCGGTCAACCCTGCTCACTCTGGTCGACCCCGCTCGCTCGCTCCAGCCAACCCCACTTGCTCCGGTCGCCCCCCCCCCTCACTCCGGTCAGTCCCACTTGCTCTCTCTGGTCCAAGGATTCGTTTTATTATTATTATTCATAAGTACGCTGTAGCTGACTTCAGACACACCAGAGGAGGGTGTCAGATCTCATTACGGGTGGTTGTAAGCCACCATGTGGTTGCTGGGATTTGAACTCATCACCTTCGGAAGAGCAGTCGGGTGCTCTTACCCGCTGAGCCATCTCACCATCCCCTCTTTCTAAGATTTATTCATGCATGTATGTATGTATGTATGTATGTATGTATGTATGTATGTATGTGTATGGGTGTTTTGTCTGCGCATATACCTCAGCACCACCTGGGTGCCTCATGCCAGTGTATCAGCTTTCCTGAAACTGGAGTTACAAGTGGTTGTAAGCACCATCTGGGTGCATGTTGAAACACCCATTTTACTTTTTTTTTATTTTTTAAAAGGAATTATTTATTTATGTTTATGAGTATACTGTAGCTGTCTTCAGACACACCAGAAGTGGGCATAGAATCCCATTACAGATGGTTGTGAGCCACCATGTGGTTGCTGGGAATTGAACACAGGTCCTCTGGAAGAGCAGTCAGTGCTCTTTTTTTGTTTGTTTGTTTGTTTGTTTGTTTGTTTTTCGAGACAAGGTTTCTCTGTGTAGCCCTGGCTGTCCTGGAACTCACTTTGTAGACCAGGCTGGCCTCGAACTGAACTCAGAAATCCGCCTGCCTCTGCCTCCCAAGTGCTGGGATTAAAGGCGTGCGTCACCATGCCCAGCTCAGTCAGTGCTCTTAACCACTGAGCCATCCCTCCATTCCCCAGGCACCCAGTTCATTACGTCTTGACAAAGATTTAACAGCCAATGAGCAGTGTGTTATGTCAATAGCCATGAAGAAAAGGAAAAACAAGATCTGAAGGAGACGCGCCTCCCCCCCCACCCCGCTCCCCGCCTCCTTTAAAGAACAAACGTGGAAGCTGAGCCCAGTGCTGCCTATAATTTCAGCTATGCAGGAGGTGGAGACAGAAGAATATGGAGTTTGAGGCCAGCTTGTGCTAGATAGTGAGATTCTGTTTATACAACATAAAGCACAGCCCGGCATGATGGCTCACACCTGTAATCCCAGCATTGTAGAAGTCAGTCAAGAGGGTCCCTGCAACTTTGGGGCCAGCCTGGGCTACTTAGTTAAATTCCAGACGCCCCCCCCCACTACAAAACAACATCCTGTCTCAAACTGAGCAAAGCAACCCCAAAAAGCAACCCCAAATCAAACGAAGCACAGACCCCACGGGCGTGTTTAGAGATGGTGGAGAGCTTCAGCAGGAGAGTCTTTGTGGATTTTGGTGAGTGAGGAACATATTGAGCTGCATCCTGAACACGCTATAAATCTCTGTCCAGCTACCTCTCTTACTGCAGGTTCCCATGGGAGCCGTTAAACTGAAGCGAGCCTCCCAAGCTGGTAGGCAGATTGGCAGTTTTCTCGCAGCCTGTGCTTTTTCTAAGTACTATTTGAAACTATTAGGTGTGTTGTGTAAGAAGCTGGCAGTCTGTCACCATGTCCCAATCACATCTGTGTACTTATTTCTATTATTAGACTTTCCCATACTTGCTCGCCAGGTGACAAACAGAAACTGATTTTCTTTATTCTCCACTTCTCTGTTAACTCCTTTCTCTTCCTGAATATGCCTTACCTACCTAAACTGAAATCGTAAACTCTGGCGTCATTTCTGTGTAGAAATGTCATTCAGCATGCAGATGTAGTTATCTCTTCCAGTTGTGATGGTGATGGGTCTACTTTTCAGGGACAGGGGCTCTTTTCGTATTTTGTGTGTGTGTGTCATTGAGCATGTCTCTTGGGGCTGAGTGAGAGGACTCAATGTGTATGCAAAGGCCCCTGCCGCCAACCTGAAGACCCAAGTTCAATCTGCAGGCCCCACATGGTGGAAGGAGAGAGCTGATTCTTATAAGCGGTTCTCTGACTTCCACACACATGCTGTGACATGGGTGCATATTCCCACCCAAAAGAAAATAAAAAAGCATTTCCTCTGTATGGATAGTATTGCTCAACAATAGAGTGTTTGCCTGGCGTGCATTCGACCCTAGGTTTAATTCCAGTACCGCAAAGACACCAGCATACCAAAACAAGAACAGACAACAAACGCCTTAGAGTCTCTTATCACCTTGTGGTTCCTTGGCAGTGTCAAAGTCTCCATCGGGCCGGCCAACTGTGGCTATTCAGTACAATTGGTATTCAGCACCTGCCGCAGCCTTTACTGTTACTAAATCTCACTGCGCTCTTTTAGTCATGTGTTGTTGTGCACATCTGACCTTTCAGAAAAAAAAGTAAATCCCATCTCCTCCTGCTAAGTGGGAAAGTTGAGACTAGAACTTGAGTCTTTGTGATTCGGGGGACGATGATTGGATTCCTCAAAAATTAATCCCCAGCTCTATAAATTGAGGATTAAGTAGTGACTAAACACAGTAAGTCTCCGTTTCTTGAGGAATTAGGCTAAGAGAGGATTAAGTGAGCTTGGCCCTGGGGTTATAAGGCCAATAAGCAGCAAAGGCAGAGAAAACTCAGGCTTGTCTGTTCCTACCGCATCCACAGTTCAAGAGAATGTTTTTCTCCTTGTTTATTAATCAAAGACAGCTGTAACTGTCGCTTGCAGTGTTTTGAAATTCCCAATTAGCATGAGATAATTGTTGTTAATGCAGCAGTCGGTAGATTATTGCCAAAAGCAGAGAAATAGGCACTTTGGTCTCTTCAGTCTTGGTGTGGGTGGCTCCCATCACGCTTGATGAGTACTGAGTTTCATCTTGCAAGCCTTGTGACAGCTTGGGTCCACCTGAATCTCAAACGCCCTCCAAATTTAGGCATCATTGTCTGGGAGAGGAAGAGCTAACTGTCCTCAGAAAATGCCCTTCCAGAAAAGGGGCTGGGTACAGTGGTCACTTGTGCCTGGGGTCTGAACTACTGGGAAGCTGAAAGCCTGGAAGTTCAAGCCCAAGGGGTGATGAGTTCAAGGTCAACCTAGGAAACTTAGTGGGGCTGTCACAAGATAAAAGAAGGCCGGTGCCTCAGTGGGAGAGGACTTGCCAACACAGGAAAGACCCTGGACTCCATCCCCAGAGCTGCAAAAATAAAAGAAGACATTAAACTGAATAAAATATTGAAAGGATACCAGGTTCCATCTCCATTGGATGGGACAAGTGCACCTTTTTATGGCTTATGAGGGTAGCCTGTGTTGTCTACCTGTGCATCTGGTCCTTGGGGTGGCGAGGAGGATGGTAGTTCAGTGGAATCAAGGGACTCTGTCCAGCATGCATTTCAGAGTTTCCCCACCATGGCCTGCCTTCTGAAGCATGCTTCGTGAATTACTGTGCATTTCCCCCAGCCCTTCCCAGTGTTATGTTCAAACTGCAGAGGTTTGTCCTAGACAGTCTATCTAGGACAGACCTCTGCAGTACTGGGCACCTGAGGAACAAGACCGGGAGTCTGCTGGTTCCCTCAGGTGTATTCAAGAACTCTGTGTGAGTGTGTGTGTGTATGTATGTGAGGAGAGTGTATGTGTATGTTAGTGTATGTATGTGTTTGTGCATGTCTAAGTGTGAGTGTATGCATATATGAGGAGTGTGTGTGTATTAGTGTGTGATGGTTTGTATATGCTTGGCCCAGGGAGTGGCACTATTGGGAGGTGTGGCCCTGTTTGACTAGGTGTGGCCTTGTTGGAGGAAGTGTATCACTGTGGGTGTGGGCTTTAAGACTCTCATCCTTGCTGCCTGGAAGCCAGTATTCTGCTAGCAGCCTTCAGATGAAGATGTAGACCTCTCAGCTCCTCCTGCATCATGCCTGCCTAGATGTTGCCCTGTTTCAACCTTGATGATAATAGACTGAACCTCTGAACCTGTAAGCCAGCCTCGATTAAATGTTGTCCTTTATAAGAGTTGCCTTGGTCATGGTGTCTGTTCACAGCAGTAAAATCCTAATTAAGATAGTGTGCGTGTGTGCATGCGTGCATTAGTGTGTCTGAGTATGTGTGTGTGTGTGTCTGAGTGTGTGCCTATGGAAGCTATATGTCAACCTCAGGATTCATTCCTCAAGTGCTGTCTCCCTTGTTTTTGAGACAGGGTCTCTCACTAGCCAAGTCCTCTAGGCTACCCAGAGATCTGTCTGTTCTTGCTTTCCCAGTACTGGGATTACAGCATGAGCCACCTAGTGGACATGGGTATCAGATGCAGCTGGCTTTGAACTGTCCTGCCTCTTTGTCCCCACTACTGGGGTGGCAGGTATGCCCTGTCTCCATGCTTGGCTGCCTCCAATTTTAAATTTCAATGCAAAAAGCTTGCTATTGAGACTGTTTTTTTTTTTTTTTTTAAACTGGCTCCAGAAAGAAGTGACCTTCTGCTTCCTGTTCCTGAAGCACCTCATCATGTTTTGTGAAAGTCCGTGTCTGATTTATATCTTCTGTCTATGCATCATCCTCTACAGAATGATGCATCTTCCATGGCATGCTATCCAGCACTGCACAGTGGCTAATGTGTGTACTAAACACTGCTATCTAAACTTTTTATATATTTGTTCTTATAAACCTTACTATGGCTTTGTGTGGGAAGAAGTACAAGTAATGTCCCCAGTTAGTAGCTATTACCCTGGTAATACAGAGTCATACAAGTAGAAGTGATGTGTGATCCCTGGGAGCTCTGCCTTTTTCTGAAGGGAAACTGAGGAGGAGTGGATTACGGGGAGAGGGGAGGTGGCAGGGAGGGTCTGGGAGGAGAGGAGGGAGGGAAAACTTCAGTCAGGATGTAATATACGAGAGGATAAAAAAAGTGAGGTACCAATTCAACTCATAGCAGAGTATACTGGACGTGTTTCCCCTTCCTATTACAGGATCATGCTATGTGGCCTAGGCTTCAAGTTCTAGACTCAGCCACCGCCTCAATACTGCCCCGTTGGCTTTGTTGAATGTGTGCAGGCTTGTTTTTTTTTTTTTTTCTTTTCTTAAAAATGTGTTTGTGGGTGTCTCACGAGTGCCAGAAGACAAATTTCAATAGATGTTTCTTTCCACAGTATAAGTTTTGGGGATTGAACTCAGGTTGCAGGTCTCAGAGCTTGGAGGCAAGTGCCTTCCACCCTCTGAGGCATCTGGTTGGACCCAACTTAGTATTTATCAGTTACTTGGAACCACAACACATTTTGAAGGTGACCAGTTATTTTTATTTCCTGTTAGCTGAATTTTCCAAACCATGGAAAGACCAGAAGGGGGCACTCAAAAATCGACTCATTCTGGTGACTGAGGCACTAGTTTGGTTATGATTTGGGAAACAAGAGTGCCATCTAGTGGAGTAACTTGCTAATATCTGGTCAAGTTCCCCTCCCTCTCTCCGGTTCTTTTTCTCTCCCTCCCCACCTTCTTTTTCAGAGACAGGATTTCTGTGCAGCCCTGGCCATCCTGGAACTCACTTTGTAAAGACCACGGTAGCCTCAAACTCATAGATATCCGACTGCTTCTGCCTCCTTTAGAGTGAAAAAGAAAATCCACGCTATTGCCGGCTAGGCACCCGCTGGCGGTCTCAGTCTGTTCCCAGCCTGGCATTCAGGATGAGACTCCATTTTTTTTGCCCTTTGCCAAAGCCTGTCCCACCAAAGTGGGCTCTTCCTGTCCAGAGCCCAGAAACAGCTCTCTCCTCCCCGCAGCTGGCTGCCACCAAACCCGCTTCGCACTCCCAAATTTCCACAAATAGCTGGGGTGCACTTCTCGCAATCCCATGCTCTGCCCAGTTGAATCGCAGCAAGAAGGAAAGCATCACACAATCTTAGTTTAGAATCCATAGGTAACACAATCCCTGGGTGCAGAAACTAGCCTCGTAATTTTCCCTAAGTTAGGTCCTGGTGGACCCGCCACTCGAACTAACAGCCCCCAGCCTACAAGTTAGTTGCTGTCCGAAAGGGCAGTTCCTTTCTCCTGTGTTCCCTTTTCCTTTCCGGACCCGGAAGTCCCGCCTCCTCCTCGTCCAGTGATTGGTTTCTTGTCTTTATTATCTTATCAGTTAGGGAAACTTTGCACTGCAGCCTCCCTAGTGAGTACTGGGATCAAAGGCGTGCGCCCCCATTGCCTAAGTATGGGATCTCCTTGAATTAGCTTAGTCTTATGCTTTGGATGCTAGAAGGAGGGTGTGGTGAGTAGGTACGTCCTAGGTCTTTTGGGTTAGCTGAATCCATTGACTATTATATATAAGAACCCTGAACACCCCTCTTCTGCCTTTTCTGCCAAGTACTTTCCATGGCGCACATTGGCATATCTATCTTGAGGATTGCCTTTGGAGCTGTACGACTTGGAATTTCCTCTCCAGCTCCCCTGCCCCGACCCCCATGGCACTCGATAAGAGTCAGATGACCCCAATATGAAATCTCACGGGTCAGCAACACTGGAGCAAAGTTCTGTTACAAGATGTTTTAAATATATATTACCAGGTTGCATAAAAATCTGTTCTGCTTTTGTTTTTGTTTTTTTTTTAGACAGTTTCTCTGTAGCCCTGGCTGTCTTGGAACTGGCTTGGTAGACCAGGCTGGCTTCCACCTCACAGAGAACCGCCTGTCTCTGCCTCCCAAGTGCGGGGATTAAAGGTGTGCACCATTACATCCAGCTTTAGAGCTCTGCTTTTTTTTTTTTTTTTTTTTTTTTTTTGAGACAGGGTTTCTCTGTATAGCCCTGGCTGTCCTGGAACTCACTTTGTAGACCAGGCTGGCCTGGAACTCAGAAATCCGCCTGCCCCTGCCTCCCGGGTGCTGGGACAAAAGGCGAGCCAAGGGCCACATTTGAACTGAGCTCTGTATTCATCCAGCCCTCAGAATAGGGAGAGCAGGGGTTTTCCTGTTCCCTCCCTCCCTCTTAGCCTCCCTGGGGGCAGGGATCTGGTAAATGGGGCAATCTCCCTCCCTCTTACCGTACAAGCCCCTCCCTTTCTTACTGCACCAGATCCTTGGGGGCTTGGGTGGATTGAAGAAAAAAACGGATCACTGTCCTGTCAGATTGCTTAAATATCAAAGCTGGAAGCTGTCAGTGCTTGCCTACCTCGGTATACATACATCCAGGAAGTAGGTTAGACCCTTCCTTCTGCAGTCTAGACAGCAGCACAGTTGCCTTGGACATCATGAGAGTGACTGTCAGATGGTTAGTGTCTTTTTTCAGCTTAGCACCCCTGCTTCTACTGGAATGTTCAGCTTTCTCTTGGTTTTGTAACCCCATTTCTTTATGTAGTTGAAGTCTGCATGACCTCTCCCAAGAGATGAGAAAGCTGGAGAGGTTATAACGTCCACATTCTGTGTCTTTTCCTCAGCAGCCAGCAAAGCAGCCAACAGAGCAGCCACGACGATGATTCGAGCAGGTTCCTGAGTCCTCGAGTGCGCGACGAAAGGTGAGTGTAAAGAAACGGGAGCTTCATGGGAGGAATGGGGAAATGGCTGAGACTGGGCCTCTCCTGCTTCTGCTGTGTGTGAGCGCTCCGGGAAGGGGAAGAGGAGGCATCTGGCCTTCGTCCTTGGAAAATGACTGGAAAGAGAAACTGTTGCCCAGGAATCCAGAGGGAACAACACTATTGCAGATGCTGAAGGCGTGGGGCTGGCTCTCCAAGGGAGGAAGCCAACTGCAGACCAAAGGCTCTGGGCAGGTTAGGAGTTGAGTCATGCTTTTTTCTATGTTTTTTTCGTTTATTTGTTTGTTTTGGTTTTGGTTTTGGTTTTTGGTTTTTCAAGACAGGGTTTCTCTGTATAGCCCTGGCTGTCCTGGAACTCACTTTGTAGACCAGGCTGGCCTCGAACTCAGAAATCTGCCTGCCTCTGCCTCCCGAGTGCTGGGATTAAAGGCGTGCGCCACCACCAGCTTTGTTTTTTGTTTTTAAGTGAGGGTTTCTCTATGTAGTCCTGACTGTCGGGAACTGGCTTTGTAGACTAGGCTGGCCTTGAACTCACAGAGACCACCTGTCTCTGCCTTCCAAATTCTGGGATTAAATCTGTGTACCATTCTTTAAAGGTTGAATGCGGCATGACTCGAGTAGAGAAAAGGAATTTTGTTTCCTTTTTGTTTTGGGTAAGGTATTTTGTACTTGAGCAGTCTATGTCCTGGGATGGGCACTTCTGGTCCCTGAAGGCCAGATCGTTTGGAGTGGAGCAGATTGTGTGTGTTGGGGGTTACTGGAGAAGAGGTGGATATGTTGATAGAGAGACTACATGGGGAATATGGAGGCTCCTAAATGCTGGGCTGAGGGTGTGAGAGTTGCTGGTTCTACACTAGGGATATGAAGACCAGCCAGGATCAGTTTCATTAGTGCTGTGAGTATAACAGAAGGGTTTCTGGTTGTGAATTAAGATTGTTCTTTATAAATAACCATGAACTAACTAGTACCCCCTGGGCTCGTGTCTCTAGCTGCATATATAGAAGATGATGGCCTAGTTGGCCATCAGTGGGAAGAGAGGCCCCTTGGTTATGCAGACTTTATATGCCCCAATACAGGGGAACGCCGGGGCCAAGGGGTGGGAGCGGGTGGGTAGGGGAGCAGGGCCGGGAGGGGGGAGGATATAGGGAACTTTCTGGATAACACTTGAAATGTAAATGAAGAAAATATCTAATAAAAGTTGAAAAAAAGAGATTGTTCTTTATATAAATCAAGGAAAGATGATTTGACCTATAGTGTTGAACTTTGATCTCAAACCTCTAGCATGCAGAACACACATTCTGAATTATAGCTGGAGAGAGCAGGGCAGCAGATGGGGAATTAAAAGAAAGCCACAGGGGCTCTGGGTTTTGTTAATTTTAGGTCAGCCTCTTGCTATGTAGCTTAGCCTGGACTGAACTTGAGATTCTCTTCCCCACTTTCCTCCAGTCCTAGGACTATAGGGGTATGCCACTGCGCCTGGCTCGAGATACATGCTATAGGGGTATGCCACTGCGCCTGGCTCGAGATACATGCTATAGGGGTATGCCACTGCGCCTGGCTCGAGATACATGTTTTTAAGGAGAAAATCAATTGCATATTAGAAAAGATCATTTACATAAAAGATTTTTTTAAGATTACATTTAGTGTATTCGTGTGTGTGTGTTTGTATGTTTGGATGCATGTGGAGATTAGAGGACCATTTTCAGGAGTCTGTTTTCTTTTACCATGTGAGTCTTGGAGATTGAATTTGGTTTCTCAGGTTTCGTGGCAAGCTCCTTTACCTGGTAAGCCATCGGGCCACCTCAGGATACATTGAGAGGGCTCAGCGGGTTAGAGCACCCGACTGCTCTTCCGAAGGTGATGAGTTCAAATCCCAGCAACCACATGGTGGCTTACAACCACCCGTAACAAGATCTGACACCCTCCTCTGGTGCGTCTGATGTCAGCTACAGCGAACTTATGAAGAATAATAAGAAATGAATCCTTGGACTGGAGAGACCAACCGGAGCAAGCGAGGCTGTCCAGAGCGAGCGGAACTGAACGGGGATGGCTGGAGCAAGCGGGGATGGCCAGAGCGAGTGGAGCCGGAGTGAGGGGGAGCCTACTGGAGTGAGCGGGGCTGGCTGGAACAAGCGGGGGCCGTACGGGGACGGCCGGGAGCAAGTGGGGCTGGCCGGAGCCAGCGGAGCCAGCAGGAGCGAGTGAGCGGGGTCGAGCAAAGCGAGCGGGGTTGACTGGAACAAGGGGAAAAAAACCCTCTGTCCTGAACCACCATGCCAAGGTCTCTCTAACTGCTATGTTCAAATTCAGTCCCATTTCTCAGTTTTATGCCCATTTAGCCCAAATAAGTGGTTAAGTCTATTTTAGATGATGTCATTGTGGATGTGTACCCACCCTAGCACTAATTAGACAAAATAATTAATCAGTTTTGATCTGAGTATGCTTTCAATTCCCAGAGTAGCTTATACATTTCTGTGGCTGTACAGATTTTTAGCATGTATGCCCTTAAAATAAATGACCTAGAGGTCCCTAAGCCAGCTCTCTTTTCTGTGCCAGCGCACTGAGTATCTCGGGATGGATACTGCCTAGTTTTTCAGTGTGTAATGTCCTCAACTGTACTTCATCGTTTGGGGTCTATTGCCAACCCCTCTCTTCCTGCCACATTATCACCGTTGCTTGTCCCATTCCAGGGAGAGAGAACTAAGTCCTGAATTACATGTAACCCCGACAACAGCCTCCCTAGGATACCCTGGCTCTTGTTGCTACTTAACACAGACCTGCTTTTGGTTGGCTGCTTAGAAGTGGACACTGGTAAACATTACATTCAGCCACCATGTCTGACCATGTGTACTTCCATAAAATGTTCTCATCTAGACTTGTAGCCTCTACAAAAGCCCCCTTGAGTTTCTTTCCCTCCAGAACCTCCTCAGTTCCCTAACTTCCTCATGGTGGGTATAGACATTATTTACCTTGGCTTGCTTGGTGTCATAGTTAGGGTTTTACTGCTGTGAACAGACACCATAACCAAGGCAACTATTATAAAAACAACTATTAGTTGGGGCACCTTCTAATAGTGCCATTTCCTGAGCCAAGCTTATACAAACCATCACCATTGGCGTCGGTCAGAAGTGTGCTTCGGGTGGGGTGATTCCTGTGCGTGCTCCCATCTGAGGTGCCCAGGTGCTGCCCTGTGTTTGCCTTGGTCAAAGTCTTTTCTTCTTGGGTTCCTTCTATTTATGATAAGAAGTTCTCAGGAGCCGGGCACGGTGGCGCATGCCTTTAATCCCAGCACTCGGGAGGCAGAGGCAGGCGGATTTCTGAGTTTGAGGCCAGCCTGGTCTACAGAGTGAGTTCCAGGACAGCCAGGGCTATAAAGAGAAACCCTGTCTCGAAACCCGCCCCCCCCCAAAAAAAAAGAAGAAGTTCTCAGGGTCATATACTTAATTCTTCCTTTAATACATTTTCAGCCATCATTGGGCTGTAATGGACTGAGATTTGAAGGTAAAGAGATTTTCTGTAGTAATGAGGATGTGGCCCATGTGCCCGACTCTGAGCTCTCTCTCTCTCTCTTTCTCTCTCTCCCCCTCTCCCTCCCTCCATCTCTCTCTCTCTCTCCATCTTTCCCTCCTTCTCTGTTTTCATTCTTTCTTTTTCTTTTTCTTTTATTTCATGTAGAAGAGAGACAAGACCTCTCATTGGCCTGGAACTCATTGATTAAATTACCAGGGAGCCCCCAGGGATCCATTTGTCTTTGCCTTCCCCCATGCTGGCTGTGATTATAAGCTCGGGGCTCCTGGAGATGGAACTTCTGCTTATGTCAGCAAGCATTTTACTGACTGAGCTATGCTTCCAGCCCCTCACTCCTTTTGGAAGACTGCACTGTCTCATTAACAGCCACATTTCCTGTGCTGTAAGTCTTTCCTGTAATCTTCCCATTTACTCTGTGACATTCCTCTGGGGGGCAAAGGCAGTAGGGACTGACAGTGGCCAAGAAAGAGGCCTTCTATGGCTGCTTCTAATAATACTCTGGATCATGAAAGCTTGCTTCATAGAACAGGCGAAAATTAATATTTACTTTTTGAAAAATCTTAAAACTCTTTAAAATTATAGTTCTTTAAAATAAGATGCTCTTTAGTTGGTTTAATAAAACATTGATTCTTTTCAATCCCCTGTAAAGTCCAGGAGGGACATAATATTTAGAGACAAGATAACCACCTTACTTCAACTACACATCACTTGACAATGGGGTAATCACCATGTGATTGTCTCATTGTGTGGATATTACAGGATTCTCCCTTTAACTAAGATGGTTGTAGCATCTCTAGGAGTCTTACATATTACTGGACTAGCTCCATTGTTGGACTGAAGTGAGCTTATGTAATCTGGAACTGTTTTAACAATTGTAAATGAACCGTTTTTATCTGGTCAAATGGGGCAACAGCGATTTCCGGGGCAGCTATGACGTCGGGGAGAGAGGTTAATTTTATGTAATGAATCCGTTTACTGGGAAATGAGTAAGGAGTCAGGAGGAGGGCTGCCTCAGAAGTTGGACACTTCTACACTCCTGCCAGGTTTCCAGTAAAAAGGAAAAGAGAGAACTTACTTGCATGCATGTGTGTGTGTGTGTGTGTGTGTGTGTGTGTGTGTATGTGTGTGTGTGTGTGTGTGTGTGTGTGTGTGTGTAGACCATTAATCCACTTTCCTGTTTCTAGGAGAGTCCAGTGCCAAGCTGAAATGTTAATCTTCAGGTTCACCTTAAACTAGACCAATTAATTTCTCAGGTACCCAGAACTCAGTTCGTTTCTCCCAGTGGCAGGGACTTCTAAACAAAGCACAGATTGTAGGAAAGGAGCTGTTTCACTGAGGACCCTTTGTGCACAGTGGGTGAGTTTCAGGAGAATGTGGTCTCAGCTGACCTGGTTACCTTTCAGCAGCAGGAAAGTTGAGACCTGGAGTGGAGGTGCAGGTATGTAAATGCCAAGGCTGGACTGCAGTGCCCTGCCCCTGCAACCAGAGTGCACATTTATGTAGACATCCCTGTGTGCAGGCATGCGTGCCACGAGTCTTTATAAGACAGCCAAAGGATGCAGGCTAGCTCCTAGAGCCCAGCTCCAAGATGGGCGGAGGAGCTCTGGCTGCTGATGGGGCCTGCTGTACTGATAAGAGCAAATACTTTACAGCCAGGCACATTTTATTTGCAAGGCTTTTTTCCCCTCCTGTTTTTTGTTTCATTTTGTTTTCAAGACATGGTTTCAAGCAAGCCAGTCTAGCCTCAGAGTAATTGTATAACTGAGGATGGCATTGAAATCTTATTCCTCTTTCAGTTTCCAAGTGCTGGGATTAAAGGTCTGTGCCGTATCTGACTTTCATTTCTTCTTAAATGGATATTTATTTATTTATTTATTTGACATGCTAGAGACCAAACCTAGGGATTTTCATATGGCAAGAAAACTCTCTCCTACTAAGGTACTCCCTGGTTCTAAATGCTTTTTTGATGTTAGTCTTTTGAGATAATGTCACAATGTAGACAGTTCTGCCTGAACCTCATGAGGTCTGAGATTACAGGTATGTATCATCATGCTAGGTGATAACTGAGTATTTTATCATATATTTGTGTATTTATTTTCTTATTTTTTCATTCATTCATTTACTTACTTAGCTACTTACTTACATACGTGAGACACAGTCTCATTGTGTAACTCCAGCTGGCTTGCCACTTGCTATATGTAGATCAGTCCAGATTTGAACTCACAGAGATATGCCTGCTTCTACCTCCCTAATGCCACCATAAAGTCATGCCTCCATGTCTAACTGTAACTATAATGTACTTGGCTTTTCTCACCGTTTCATTTGTGAAGGTCTATTGTTTATAATATCTAGTGAAGAATAGCCAAAAATACTATATGTAAAGTGCTAGGTGTTAGGTGATAAATAAACTGGTATTTAGCAGGTGTTAAGTAAGTGGTAGGTTTGTTTGTTTGTTTTTGTTGGTGTTGTTGTTGTTTTTACTCTCATTTTGCCTCCTAGTGAGACTTGATTCTTGAGTAGGGTTGTACAGTTATGCTCTACTGACCTGGAAGCAAAGTCACAGAAGGGTCTCATGAGGCCTCACTGAGCTGAGGTTATTGGCAGTTGATAGCTGCTGGGGGAGGGAGAATTGCCCATGCTCCGGTGAGGGTCACCTACCCTTGTTCCTGGGGCAGCACTAATTTGGACTCTGTGGGGTATAAAATGACAACACCAGCAAAGAGGCGCGGACATGAAGTTGGGAGGGAATGGAGAAGGAGGAGTAGGCGCGAGATATGATCCAAATACATTCTATGCACATATGATCCAAATACATTCTATGCATATATGATCCAAATACATTCTACGCATATATGGAATTCTCAAAGAATAAATAAAAATATGTGCCTAAGAGATCATCTGGATAAAAGATGTTGGTGGGAGTTGGAGCACCTGCAAATGCCAAGTCCAGACACTGGTGGGTAACCGGCTATGGAGTGACATCGCCCTTCAGTCTTGTTAATAGGGAGACACACTCGCAAATAAGTGTACACTGTCATTTATGGACTAGAAATTAAACATTCAGTAACAACACAGAATCCTCGTTAAGTTCTAAACTGTGCAGTAAGTCCTCTACATATTACCTTAACATAGCACTTTTTCTGTGGTTCTATCAAGCTGATAACAGATTTTGTTTTTGTTGTTGTAGTTTTGTTTGTTTTTTGTTTTTCCTAGCTTTTAGGAGACCTGAGGCCCAATGAAGGTAAGCAGCATCTGCCTGGGAGTAGCTTAACAGTTCCTGGGGTGTAGGCTTGGAGGCGCATCCATAAAGACTCTGGAGGGTGACGCTTCAGCTGAGCGCTCAGGGACGAGTGGGAGTGTCACATGGACATCGTTCCTGGGAAAGGAACAGGAGGCACACAAGCATGGAGGGGCAAGAGAGCGGGAGGAAACAGGGAGAGAGAGCTCAGGAACCACAGAGACTTAAGTCTGCTGTCCTAGGAGGGGGCTTCTCCTGAGGCCAGAGAAGGTTATCTGAGCAGGTGGAGAGGTCTTTATGCCCTGTGCGGAGTGCTCTGTATTGACAGGAAGCCTTGGGGGGATCTGGACAGATGGAATGCCCTGTGTCTCCCTGGACAACCTTAGAAACAGGCTTCCCGAGGCAGCCTCAGGTTGCTCATGCTGGCCTTGAGCTTGCTTCTTAGCCTAGAGTAACCGAGTGCCTGGATCTCCCTGCCCTCCCCCTTTTAAATTACAGGCGTTTATTAATGAAATTTCTGGATGCTGGGAAGCCCAAAATTAATGCACTTGCAGAGTGAGTGTTCAATGGAGCCTGCCTTTTCTTCTCTGCCTTCCCTCATCTTCCTTCTTATTAAAGGTAGAAACGAGTTAGACAAGCAAAAAAAAAATGCCCTATTGAGTTTAATTTGAGTTGTTTACAAAATCATTGAGATTTTTGAGCCACATATCAGTGTCTACACCACTGAGGAAATGTCTTTCCCTCCTCCAGCAACCATTAACTTGGTATAAATCCTCAGGGAAAGGCAGGGCCTTATGCATTTGTGTGCGTGGGTCTAGAAAGGTGTGCTCATTGGGGCTGGAGATCAACCTTGGGTGTCCTGGTTGAGGTGAAGTCTGTCTTTGAGACCGATTCTGGTGTTCACTAACTGAGCAAGGCTGGCTGACTTCTTTCCAGCACTGAGATTACAAATGTGTCTGCCTGCTTTGACTTTTTTCTGGCTGCCAGAGTCTGAACTCAGGCCCTTAAGCTTCTGTGGTAAACACCTCATCAACTTAGCTGTCTCTAGGCCTTCTTAAAGTACAAACAAACAAACAAACAACAACAGTGGTCCCACTATGTGATGAGGCTGGCCTTTCACTCACAATTCTCCTGTCTCAGCTTCCCAAATGATGGGGTTGCAGGTGTGTGTGACAAGATGTGCTGGGGTTTGAGAAACAAACACTTGGGAGTACAGACAGATGGACTGGAAGCAGATAACACTTCACCTAGTCAGTCTCTTAAATATTTATTGAGTACATACTATATGCCATACACTCTAGGCATTGTCTACGGCCATGATCCAGTTAGCCACTTTGATGCTTGCTGTCCAGTGAGAGGAAATAGACACAGAACAAAGAAGCCACCACGTCATAGGAAAGGCTCTGTAGAGAATGAAAGAGGAGCATAAAGCAAGCAAGAACGGAGGTAGGCAGGGAGGAGTTACTGCCATAGCAACATTGAGACCGCGGCCAGATGGTTTATTTCTGAATGGCGGTAGTGAGGACAGAAAAAGAGGAGCCAATTAAAAGTGTGAGAAATAGAGCTGACGGGAGTGACATCCGGGTTGGGAGGCTGACTGGGATGAAGCTGAGGTTTTCTGGCTTGTGCAGCAGGAAAGGTCTAGAGGCTAAGCACCTCCTACACTGTAATCACGGCTCTAGCACAGTAGTTCTGCACCTTTCTAGTGCTGCGACCCTCTAACACGTTCCTCATGTCGTGGTGACCCCCACCCATAAAGTTATTTTCATTGCTACTTCATAACTGTAATTTTGCTACTGTTATGAGTAGCAATGTAAATATCTGATATGCAGGCTATCTGTCATGTGACCCCTTTGAAAGACTCATTTGACCCCCAAGAGGGTCATGATCCACGGGTTGAGAAACGTTGCTCAAGCACATATCTTGCGATACTGAAGGAAGTCATGAGGTTTCTGTGTGCCTCCTTCTTCTCCTTTGTAAAATGCGTGTAATAATCACACCTCATAGTCTTGTGCAAATAGAAGCCGTTGTATGGATGATGACTTACCCTAGTGCGCCTGAGTTCTCAGATCCCTTCCCTAGCACTACAAACACTCGAAGATCTGCTTTAGGCTGTGAAGGAACTGGATGCGCACATATGGGTGTGGGAGGAGGGAGGTCCTCGGAGCTGAGTCGGATCTCAGCCTGCTCTCCTGGGCTGTGCTTCTATTGAAGTGTAAGGAAGCCAGGTGTCCGGGAGACAAGGAGGAGAGACCCAGTGGGTAGGAAAAGAAACACTTCCAGGGAGTGGTAAACATGGTACATGCCAGTGGTCCAGGTGCAGTCATTGGCGATGGAAGAGGGAAGATATAACTTCCAGATGTCTTCTTCTGAGTAGTGAGAAATGACATCATCCCTAAGGTGGGATGGGAACAGTCTAGGGGTTTAGTTTCGTTTTACATTAGTTATTGATTGATTGATTGATTGATTGAGTTAAACTTTTATATCGAATCTCTCTGTGTCTCTGTCAGTATCTGTCTCTTTGTCTCTGTCTCTCTGTGTCTGTCTCTGATTCTCTCTCTGTCTCTGTGTGTGTGCGCGCGCGCGTGTGTGGAAGGAAGCATGTATACTAGTGTGCACATGTAGTAGTCAGAGATCAACTTTCAGGAGTTGCTTCTTTCCTTCCATATGGGTTTCAGGGATGCAACTGAGGTTCTCAGTCTTGGCGTCAAGAACCTTTGCCTGCTGAAGGTCTAAAAATACCGTGTGTGTGTGTGTGTGTGTGTGTGTGTGTGTGTGTGTGTGTGTGCCAGTACACGAATACCACAGCATGTGTGTGAGGCCAGGGAGCAATTTTGTGGAGTTTGTGCTCATTTCCATCTTTCTAGTTTGAACTTGGCCCTCCAGGTTTGTTTAGGAAGAGCCTTTACTTCAGCCTGCTGAGCAATCTTGCTGACTCTCTAATTTAGTTTTTTTTTTTTTCTTTTCCTTTTTTTTTGTTTTTGTTTTGGTTATTGTTGTTTTTAAAGACAGGGTTTCTCTGTGTAGTCCTGGCTGTCCTGGAACTCACTTTGTATACCAGGCTGGCCTCAAACTCAGAAATCTCTGCCTCTGCCTCCCAAGGGCTGGGATTAAAGGCGTGCGCCACCACTGCCTGGCTTTAGTTTTTTTCTTTTTTAAGTCATCCAGGCAGTGGTAGTGCATATCTTTAATCCCATAACTGTAAGGCAGAGACAGGGAGATCTCTGTGTTCTCAGCCAGCTTAGTGTACAGAGAGAGAGAGAGAGAGAGAGAGAGAGAGAGAGAGAGAGAGTTCTAGAACAGCCAGGGAGAAACCCTGTCAAGAAAAACAAAACAATAAACAAACATCACCCATTGGCAGGCTGGAGAGAGAACACTTAATGGACAGAGTCTGGCGAGGGCTGGAGTTTGTATTCCTAGCATCCACATAAAAGCTATGTAGGATGTAGCCTGTCTGTATTCCCAGTGCTTGAATAGAGGAGGTAAAGTATCCTTGTGGACAGGCTAGGTAGCTGGACTAGTTGAGTTGTTTGCAGGTTCCATGAGACCTTGCTTCAAGTAAAAAGAGAGAACAAGGAAGACCCCTGAAATCGGCCTTCGCCTCCAGATGTGGGCACGTGCACACAGACAAGCACCGGTATCAGGTATCAGTTTCTCTGCTGAGTTCTTTCCTTGGCTTCCCTCAATGATGGACTCTAACCTGTAAGATCTAATAAACCCTTTCCTCTGCAAGTTCCTTTGGTCATGGCAATTGATCCCAGCAACAGAAAGGAAACTCACATGGCCACCACCACGTCCTGCTAGCAGAGGTGCTTCTGGCACAGAACTTGTCCTCCATGGCCGTTTCTGCAGCACACTAGCTCCACCTACCTGTCTAGCCACTGAATTCCCCATGGCCCTGCTTGACTCAGGTGATCTTTACCTTAAGGAAGGAGCCAAGCAGCAATCCCTCTGGGAGCAATGCCAGCTGCCCCTCCTTTCCCTCCAGCACCAGCAGCTGATGTCACATGCAGGTACACCTCCGTCCTCCCTGTCTGAGGACAGAGGGAGAGGAAGCTTGCAAAACATCCAGAGCATTGACAGATGTGGAAGGATGGGAGAGAGTTCAGAATGGAACTGTGGCTCAAAGAGAAGGCAGGGGAGACTATGATAGCATAGAACACACAGACCCTCTCACACTGCTCCCGCCCGTGTTCTGTGTGGGACAGCTGGGGATGGAGATTGTGTGGGGAGGAGTTCGCTGTCCACCGCTGGGGCAGCTGCAGAGGCAGTGCCTCCATGCTCCTCCAAAGTGAACCTGCAGCCCTCGAGGTCCCGGCTGCCATGTGGCCAGCCCTCCCCTGAGCCCAGCATGGTGCAGAATCTGCGCCCGGAGACAGTCTCATGCAGCACAGCTGTCAAGAGGACTTGCTACTACCGTGTCTCCTGTCTGAGGAAGAAGCTGGCCTTTCTGAGAGCCAAGTAAGTGGTAGGGGCAGGTTAGGGTTGAGATGGCTTGGGTCTCTTCACGGAGGCGGGAATAGTTTGGACCTTGGCTTCCATGACTCCTCCCTGCTGAGTGACAGGGAGAGACAGATGAGTGTTAGAGAGAGACAGATGTGTTGCAGGAGGCTGAAGGGAAAAGCTGAGGTGGACAGCTGAGGAGGTGTGGACTGGGAGATAAAGTTTGTACCTCACTGTGTCATTCCTAAGAGTTGACTTGGCTCCCTCTGCTCTTCATACATAGCTAGCTAGATGGCAACTTTTGTTTCTGCCATGGAACATCAGTCGATAAAGAGTTTTGAGGGTCTGAGAGAAAGAAGGTGCTGGATTCTGAGTGCTTGGTCTCTGTGAGTGCTGAGAATTGGTTTTGAGTGATAGGGACTTAGGATGGACGTGTGTGGGATGTCCAATTCTTGTGGTCACCTATTGTGCCTCTTTGCTTCGGGACTGGGTGTTGACACGGAGATGTGAGTATCATCCGGTTGTAGGACACTTGTCTTAAGGCAGGCCCCTCATCTGGCAGAGTTATGCAGTGCCTGGCAGACCACGCTGGACCTTGGCCTCTGTGACAAGTGGAGAGGAGGAAGCTGGCTGGGAGGAAGAGATTCAAGTGCTGACCAAGAGTTCAGTACAAAGCCTTTGCAATGGCTCCCAGGGACATAGGGACTTGTGCAAGCCGTGGGGAGAGGGGCCACCTTTCTCCTTTGGTGTGGAAACAAAGGTTAGCATTGGAGAAAGGAAAAATGGGACGAAAAACGTGAGGAGAGAAAAGGAGAAAAAAGAAGGTAGTCAGAGGCTGAATGGATTTCAAAGTGGGTAGGAAGGAAGCAGAGGTTGATTTTGACTTGATCTTGATGCTCTGTGTTTCTGTCTCTGTCTGTCTGTCTGTCTCTGCACCTCCCCCTACTACCCATGAGACACACCCAGGAAGTAGAGACAGATGCTTGTCACCATGTAGCCATTTACGGACAGTTCCCTGCTCAGGGTTTCTCAGGTTTGATGGATGTTGAGCTAGCTGGGCTGAGCCTCTCCTCAGCACAGGCTGTGCCCTGCACACAGTAGGCCTTCAGCACACAATGTCAGTGCTGGTGGCCAAAGAGAATTCTTCCTTTAGTGAGTTTATCCCCCTTACTTTATTCTCTTTCGTTTATGTGTGTGAGACAGGGTGCCACTCTGCAGCCCAGGCTGATCTTTCATTCAATGTGATCCCCCTGCCTCAGCTTCCCAAGTGCTGGAATTAACAAGTGTATGCCACCACAACTGGCTTTACTTTCTATCTTGGCATTAAGTGCTTCCCTCGAGTCACAGTTGTGTGTGTTTGTTGCTTTAGTCACTCTCTCCCGCATTAGTTCTAGAGAGTGCAGATTGGTTCAGACTTTAGTGTATTGTCTATGCTTAGTTCAGCCCCAGCACCCAGTAAGTCCTGAAAATTTTCTATTGAGTCTGAACCAATGGATGACTAAGGCTTTTTCTTTTTCTTTTTCTTTTTCTTTTTTAAGTTGAGAGAGGTTTTCTGCGGTAACTCGCAATGTCTTATGATCACGAGTTTCGGTGACATTATCCCATATAGAAGAGTGCTATTAATCTTTGGACTTACCGTGATCATGGAAATGGTTTGATCTGTGACTGCCTACCACCATGTGTCCCTTCTTCACCTGACCCACACAACACACTTTGGGGGAGCACTTGGTCCTGTGGAAGACGGCATGTGTGGCCTGCGGATAACAGAGAGCAGAACTTGGGCTGTGGAAGCACAGCAGAGAAGCTCGTGGCTGCCTCTGCTGCCCCTCTCAGTATTCCTGCCTTAGCGCTCTCCTCCATGGCAGCTCTGGATGGTTTTGTAGCTGTCAGCAGAACTGTCTGCAGGTGTAATCATCACCTGCGCTGTGTTTCTCCTACTCCAGCACTTCTTCTCCGTCTGAGAAAGGGGGTTGTTAATTATAGCTCAGCAAAGTACCCTCTCTCTGCTGACACCATAATTGGGATCTAGCTTTGGACAACTGCCAGGGTGGATGGTAAGTTTCATTCCCCAGCTTTCCTACTTCCTGCTAGGAGAAGTCTCATCCTCCTACCAGTTACAATAAAGAAGGAGTGTAGGTGGGAAACAACTTGGACTCATGACAGAGACTCCAGCATCAGGCTGGTCCTGCTCTGCTTCCGTCTCCCTTCTTACACCAAGGCTGAGATGGGGGATTGAAGGACAGACTCCTCTTCTCAGTTACTGATTTACAGTGGAAGCTCAGAGCAGCTCTCTGCAGCTTACCTGTCTAAGCACTGCAGTTATTGTACTGGGAGTGGAGGTTGAGGATGAGGGGGATCACATCAGCATGGTTGCAAAGCCATATTCGATATGTATTACCAATGCATGGTGGCTGTGCCCTTCTGTACTAAAATCTCAGCGTGTAGTTTGTATGATGATGGAGAGATTTTAAGTACAAAATAAAAGTATACTTACAAAAAGGTCACACTGCCTGTACATGAATGGGTTAGTGTCCACAGCTTCTGGACAGGGAGTGATCAGTTGTATCGCCAAGGCTGTGGTTCTCAGCCCTGTATGTGTCTGAGACTGCTAAGAAGAGCTTGATCAATACGCAGGTCCCTAGACTGCAACCTTAACTTCATGTATGCCTGCCCAGGCTCAGGAGTTTTCCAGTTAATGCATCTCACAACAGCTTCTGATGCAAGTTGTCATAGACCTTGCTTAGAGGAACAGAACATATCCTTAGCCTGAAGCCTCCAGTGACCCTGTTCTAAACCTTAATTAATTTAATAGAACTGTGCCTAAGTAGCCTAGGCATACAGCTTCTGTTTTCTTAATATCTGCCTGGTGCATAGCCCAGGGACCACTAACCCTTTGCAGCAAACTGGAAGATGGCAGGCTGGGGGTGACCTAAAACCAATCATTTTACCTTATCTATCGCTAGCTTTCCAGGTGACTTGGTGTTTCTTCTTGCCTTATCCTCGGGCCTGTGATCACTATGCAATGAACTGCCCAGTTCCCACTCCTTCTCTGTCATTCCTCTTTAGTCTGAAGGCCAATATCTTCCTTGGAGATGGAGAGAAACCCATGTGACCCTGCTCTAGAAAGGTCAGGGGAGCTGGGGAGAGAGGTGGGAGGAGCAGGGGATGCTTCTGTGCACGTGTGCCCCACCCCCACAAGTGCATAAACACCGAAGCTCCCCTGTGTTACCCTTTCTGTGGCAGTGATGGATGAGCTAGAAAGAGGGATTCAAGCTGAAGTTTTGAAACTCTTAGTTTGTTGGTTGACATTTGAAAATCTGTGGCACAGGTGCTGAAGGTTCTTTCCTTGATTGGTTCTGGGAGTCTGGTGACCTGGGGTTCCCCTTCCTACCTCAGTGCAGCTATCCCTAATGTTGTCTATGGCTGCCTTCTCTCACACTGCACAGGGGATAAGTACACTGACACATGGGACTAGTTTCTAAGGCTGGTCCAGCTCCTTTCCTCCTACTGTGCCCCTTCCTACTACCTCTGTTCCCTCCCCCATTTAAACGTCTTCCACTCTGAGCCCCCACTTCTCCAGACAGCAGCTCACTTTTGCAAGACTGATTTGAACTTGACCTTTGCAGGGGTGGCTCTCACATTTCTGGCTTTTCCCAAGACCGCATCTCTCTGTCTCCAGCTCTCTGGTGCTCCATCTTATCCTCCCATGGTCATTCCTACCCTGACCCTAGTCACTCGATCTCCTTTTCCCTTCATGCTCAACCAAGTCCACATTTCTGATTGCCTTGTTGATTATGGTGATTTTGGTTATTTTTTTTGGGGGGGGGGTGAGGGGGTCATCTCATGTAGCCTAGGCTGGCTTCTGACTCACTATGTAGCCAAGGATGTCTTTTAACTTCTTATCCTTCTGCTTCCACCTCCACACTCCTGGCTGGCCTTGAACTCATGCCATTCCATCTTGGCCTTCTGAGTGATGGGCATACAGACCAGTGCATTCATTTACTTTGTGTGGCCTTCTGTTTGAGCCCAGGTCCAGCTCTCTCTTAGTGTCTAGCGTCATTGATATGGCCAGTAGCATCCTTGGGACACATTCTTTCTCCTGGTCTTATTCTAGTGGCTGTTTTGTTTGCTGTGCTGCTTTCATATCTCTGTTTAGCCTCAAACATCTCTGGGTTTCTGTGCTGCATACCTGCCCTGACCATGAATTCTGGGAGAGACTTAAAATGTACACCCTGGGGCGAGGGGTTGCATGGCAAAAGGGGAAGACTACCGTTGAAAAACAAACGAACACAGACACAAACTCTGACTTAGTCTTTCTGTGTCAGACATGAATCCAAGCCCTTTACAGTGTTTTCTGGATTTATAAGTGCTTTACTTTTGTAACATCCCTGACTTATAGATAAGGAAATGGGGACACAGTCAGGCTAAAGCAATTTACCCAAAGTTACACGGGGGTGAACGGTTGAGTCAGAATTTAAGTCTCAGCATTTCCTTATGCTCAGTGCTTTGCTGAAGGTTGGTGGTTAACAAGCAAAGGAAGAGAACGCCACTCATGCAGATATACACTTGCAAGGGAACGCCTGCTGCCCTTGCTCTCTTCCTGTTTGCCCTTCCAAAGAACCCATCTTTTATAACCAGAGAGTCTACAAGAGAGCTCTTAGACTCCCCATTTTTTTCGAGTTCCCTACAGTCTTTCCCACTCTCACTGCCTTCTTTATACTTTCCCACAGCACCCATATGCTAGAGAGAAGGGATTTAACCTTTTGTGAAAAGACATCGGATTGTAGATTTGTAATCTTGGTACAGAAATCAAAATGCAGTTGTATACTCTGAAAGCAGTGCAAACATGGCTGCCAAATGCCTGCTGCTCAGAACTACAACTCCCAGAATGCAGTGCTAGGAAAGTTTCTCTGACCAGGGTTTGAAACAACCACACTGGCTTCCTTGTAGTCCAACCTCCCAAGCAGCTGCTCCTGCTGCTGCCATGAGGGCTCTTCTAGCAGAAGCAGGTGCAGTGTTCTGCCTCAGATCTGTGCTCAGGGAGTTGGAGACTGGATTTCCCACATCACCTTCCACTCGGCTGTCAAAACCCGACCTTCTCAAAGGCGTCTGGGTCTTTATCACTTCCTCTCCTTAACTTGGTGCTTAAGTGCAGTGATTAAGCAGACAGTAATACCTAAGGTAGAGTGATTAGTATGAATAATTGCCCTAGACAGAGAATATTGTAAAGGAGTGTTTCTCTCTTGCCCCTTCACTAACTTATTAGCCAAAGTGAAATGGGTTGGAGAGCAGAGAGCTTCAGGCCTCTAGTTTCAAAAGGGAGCGCATAGGCCAGAGGGTTATTTCATAAGGAATCTCTCATGTCCTTTTTGCTAAGTAGACGTATGAATCCAATGGCTCCTGCAGCAGCTGTTTCTCCTCTTTTAAATATCATTTTCTGGCTCCTGGGCGGTGGTGGTGCACGCCTTTAATCCCAGCACTTGGGAGGCAGAGGCAGGCAGATTTCTGAGTTTGAAACCAGCTTGGTCTACAAAGTGAGTTCCAGGACAGCCAGGGCTATACAGAGAACCTTGTCTATATATATATATATATTTTTTTCTTTCTGTTTCTTCTTTTTTTTTTCTTCTCAGAACATTCTTTGTACTCTGAAATATATACCTCCCCACCATTACAGGTTGTCTGTTCTGTACCAAATTATAATCTGTCTGAGGCTGGGGGCGGCAAGGTCTGAACTGTCTTAGGCTTCTGTTGATACTCTCTCAACGCCACTGACACAAGTTCGCCTTCCAGGGATGCGTGGCAGGTTTTGTTTGTTTGCTTTATTGAGCCAGAGCTTGCTAAGTAGCCCCAGTTAGTCTGGAACTCACTATGTAGACCAGCTAGGCTCAAGTCACGTGCAGTTGCTCCTGTCTCTGCCTTGTGAGCACACAGGGGATTGCAGGTGTGTACCACCTTCCCTACCTGGTGATAGTTCCTTAAGAACTGAGTAGGTAGATGGATTGAGTCATTGGAGAGACTAGGCAGCCTCCAGTAATCAAGGAATTGGCCTCTGTGTGATTTTGATGAAACAGAACATCTTCTTTGGTAGGCACCGGCTTTCTGCCTTCTGTCTGCACATTTGATTGTCAGCCCAGGCACAGAGAGAGAGGATTGAAGGCCACATGATAGCCAGAGGGAACTTGTCAGGCTTCTGAGTAAAGAGGACAGTGTGATATCTGTGTAGTGGCACAGTCCCCATGCTCTTGGATTTTTAAAGGAGTCTAGTGGGGGTACTCTCACTGAGTAGGAGAAAGGTCTCTCCTCTCCCTCCCCCCTCGTCACCAGTAGATTCAACCATAATCATAGAATGGGGCTTATTTAAAAAAAATTCAGCAGAGTTACAGAAATAGATGTGATAGAACCTTTACCTGCTGAGTGAGCTAGCTATCTATCATCTATCTATCTATCTATCTATCTATCTATCTATCTATCGCCTCAGCCTTTTAAATACTGGGATTAAAGGCATGAATCAATCTCCTTGGCATTAAATTAGAATTTGTTGTGTTATTATTTGTTGTTGTTATTATCCCTTGACCTAAATTCTACTACTGTTTGAGGATTTTGGATTTTGGAGCATTTTAAATATTTTGAATTAGAACCGTTCATCTGAGAAAACCTATGTTAATATCTCTAAATCTGACATACTTTTTAGATGTGCAACATTTCTGATGCCCACCATTTCAGGTAAGAAAGACACAACAGGTACTTTCATCTCATAAAATGCCTGTATCAGGTGTTTGTGGTGGGATGAAAAATGCATCTTCAGGTTCCAAGACCTATATCTCTCCCTTGCCTTAATCTTAGTTTGGATTGTTGAATTAAGCGTTGGCAAGGCACTATGGTCTCCTTTCCTGCCTAAAGCAAACACAAGTGAGTTGCTGATTCCTTTTTATCTAGAAAGCAGTCCTCACTGGGAATTCGTCTCAGTCTGGACTCCAACTTTGAGCCATCATAAGAGACTTCTTTAAATGTGCACACTAACTTTTTGATGATCGCAAGCTCCCTCCCAATTTTTGATGTTTTATCTCATAATTGGCCATTTTGAAAAAAAAAAATCTCAAAGGCAAATTGCATCAATTGCCATTTTGTATATTTTTAAATTAAAAATTATATTTCATCTATCATTATCACTGTGTATGTGCTTGATGTGTTTATATATGAGTGCTGGTGCACATGCGCATGCCACAGTGCACATGCACAAGATCGGAGGATAGTTTTCAGAAGTTGGCTTCCTCCTTACACCATGGCTTCTGGGGATTGAACTTGACCCATTGGTCTTTTGTGATAGAATCTTGACCTACTGAGCTATCTATCTATCTATCTATCTATCTATCTATCTATCTATCTATTATCTATCTATCTATCTATCTATCTATCTATCTATCTATGTTCTCAGCCTCTTAAATACTGGGATTAAAGGCATGAATCAATCTCTTGGCATTAAATTAAAATTTGTTCTGTTCTTATTTGTGCGAGGCAGAGTTATGTAGCTCAGGCTGGCCCCAAACTTGCTCTGTAGCTGAAGATGACCTTCAAGTTTTGATCCTCTTGTCTCCAGCTTGGTAAGTGTTAGGGTTGTTGCATGTATCACTCTGTCCCGTTCATGAGTTGCTAGGGGTTGAACTCAAGGCCTTATGCATGGGAAGCAAGCGCTCCACCAACTAGAGCTATGCCTCCGGCCTCTCACTTGGTTTCAACTGATATTTTCTATTTTCTAAGTGTTCAGGAATTGTGAGGAGACGGAGGAGGTACAGACAAGTGGCGTGAAATTAGGAATAGGTTTATGGAGGAAGATATAATCCCAATCATGTAAGGTTGAGTTCAGTTTTCAGTTTCTCACCGTGAGACCTTAGACAAGTCACTTCACAGCTACAGATCTCAGGTTAATCGTCTTGGTGTCATGGATCATAGAGTATTCAAGGAGATGATGGGATTTGAAGACACAAATTATGGAGCCCTGTGAAAACGCCAAATTATGGAACCCTGTGAAAACGGAGGGTGGACAGTTTCATTGCTCTGGTCATTAAGCCAGACTCATGCATGCTGGGTATAGTGTCTGTGTGATGATGTTTTGAGGAAGAAAGTAAGATCATTTTCTCTTTAAAAAAAAAGTGGCAGTAATTCAAAATGTTAACAAAAGAGTTGTTCCCTTTAAGGGCTATATCCACTGTGATTGAATCAAGCAATCATGACCAAAGGCAGTGCTGAGATTGGATTCCAAGAGACGTGTGTGTGTGTGTGTGTGTGTGTGTGTGTGTGTGTGTGTGTGTAGTTAAGAAGACATCACGGCTCACAGATTGACTTGCTTTGTGACCTGACTCACAGACATGTGTTACTGAGACTCCTGCAGGGGAGGGCACAGCAGAGAAGACATTGAGGGACCTGCAGGCCAGGATGCCATTGCAGGGATATGAACACTTGGAAGTGTCCCTTGATGGCGAGTCTGGGTCAGGAAGTTTTGTCACCTGAGCAGGCTGGGCTAAGCAAGGGTCTTATAGGGTCAGATTTCCTCCAGCATATAGACACCATCTTCCTGATTGTCCAGGTAATATTGCAGAGGCATGACCGCACCTTCAGGTAGAAGCAGCAGATCTATCTGCAGCCGGCCATATTTGCCTTGTATGTTTTTGTGTTAGGCTATGAAGTTGGGCTTGAATTGAGCAAGGAAATAAGAATGAAGAGAAATGAGGGAGGGGAAGGACAAATGGTCTGGGGGATGGATTTTGAGCAGGGTCTCAGGAAGAAGGGAGGAGTTTGGAATGGAAAAAAAGACATTTCTCCAAGAATCATAGTTTTGTTTTGTTTTTGTTGGTGTAGTTATATCTTAAAAATGACATTTATTTATTTGTGTGTGTGTGTTTGCCCACACATAGCACAATGCTCATTGTCAAGGTGAGAAGACAACTTGTGGACGTCAGTTTGCTCCGCCATGTGTGTCCCAGGGACTGAACCCAGTTCTTCTGGTTTGGCAACAAATGCCGTACCCACTGAGCCATCTCCCTGGCCCAAGCACAGATTTCCTGGTAGATTTATATAGTAAAAGCCTATGTGGAAATGACTTTAGAGGCTGACATGCTTGCACTGATCTGCTAAAAAAAATTTTTTTTCTGGGACTTAGATCTGTAAGTTATAAAGTGGATCTGTAAGCTTCCATTTTTTTTTTTAGTCACTCTCTATGGGCTTGAAATGCTGGACACAAGGGAATCCTTGTCCTTACAGTCTGGCCAGGTGGGCCTCACTGGACCATGGGGAGGATCTGAGGCATGCTTGAGGGTTTGGATCTGTTTTTCCACACCCTGCTTTCTGTGGGGGAAGTACAGCTTACAGCTTCTGTAGAGTGTTCTCTTAGGAGTTGCTGTCTTCTGTCGGTGCCGGCTCCGGCAGACAGGATGCTTACAGTGAATACCGGCATGGTGCTTTGAGTGTGCTTTTTTTTTTTTTCTTTTCTCTCTTAGCAGTGCCAACGGTCTGCTCTGCTTTTCCGTGAGACGGAGAGTACTCTGGCCAGTTCCCTTCACTCGGTGGCCCTCTGACAGATAGAGCCTCTCCCAAGCTGCCTGCTTTAAGGGCCAGAGAGGAAGCTGTAGTTGCTGCAAGCTGAGCTGACTGTCCCTGCTGGGCAGAAAACCTAGAGTGATGAATGGGGCTGGATGAAGTCATCCTGCTCCGCCAATCAGGCTGCTCCAACGGAGCTAGGGGCCTTTGCGGATCCAGCTTGGCTGCCTGCTGCTCTCATGCACCTTTAGACAGAGGCTGTGAGTCTCTGGGAGTGGAGTTGGGGGTGTGGGAACGGCCCGCCCCTGGCTTCTGTGTAGGCCTCAGTCAGTCTGAATGTTATTGCAAGGTGAGTGGCTTTACGGGGGAGTCCCTTTCCCTTCGCCTTCTCCACTTTGCTGTGCCACTCAGCGCCGTGCCTCCAGCTCCTCCTCGCAAGAACCTTCCCTTGCTTCCATCTGAGTGCCTGCACCTCAACACCTGCCCCCACCAACCCAAACCTTCGCCCTTCCTTGTGACCCTCACTGGTTCAGCACCTTCCAGCAGCCTCTGTCCACACGTGCTCCTTGTCCTCATCTCTGGGTACCTACCAGCTGGCAGTGATGGGGCAGGGCCTCCACTCTGCATCCTCTCCCCCAGCAGGGGGAGCTTGGGGAGACCCACACTGCCCTTCTGAGACCAAGTATGAGGGGAGGGGAAATGAACTGACTGGGCCTCGTGGGTATTTGTGGGGACATTGACTGCCTGCTTCCCCAACTGGCTGGGAACCCCAGGAGGCTTTCCTCCATTACCAACTGAGGAGGTACCAGGGGGCCCTCTGGAGAGTGGAAGCAGGTCTCATTCTCCTGGCCTTCCTTCCAGAGGGGGTGGTGTCCTCTTTCTGGGCGGACATTTGTGACTCTGCCTTTTCTCCCTGGATGGTGCTCTGCTCCCCAGGCCAAGCCGGGGTCATGGATCCGGCCGACGTGGCGACGGCAAAGGTAGGATGGAAATGCTGCCGGCCGCACTGTGCGTAAGTGGTTTCTGCCCTGCGAGTTCCGCCTTTGGTTCACTTTCTCTCCCCTCCTCTCCCTCAGCCCAGCACTCAGGAGCAGTCAGGGCTGTGTCAGGAGAGGGAAATGACCTCAGGAGAGGGGAGGGCGTGTCTTGGGCTACACAGCACACCGGGCCACCTCTTATCCACACATCTGAGCCTGTGGCTGGAGGAGAATAGGAACGTGGTCACGCCTAGGGCATTTGCCTGGACTCACTTTCCATGTCTGTCTTTTTCTTTAGCTATGGCTCAGCTTTCTGTTTATCTTCATCCTGTCTGCTTTTGGCTCCCCTGTTCTCTGTCTTCCTCCTCTGCCTCTTCCTGAGTCTCCTGCTCCATGGGCCCATCCTAACGCTGTCTCTCAACTTCTGTGTTCTTTCCCTTGCTGCTGTGTACGGGCTGATGGGAGGTTGTAAAATGGACAGCCTTAGGGGTGGAGACAGCTCATCCTGCGGCAGACATGGGCCTTGGAGCTGGTGAGGCCTTGGTGCCTGAGTGACAGGTGATGTCCCTCCCCGAGCTCCTAGGAGCTCCAATGCCTGGCTGGTCTGAGCCTCTGAAGGGTAAAGGTGGCTGGGTGCTGTACCTATGGCCTTGGATACACTAGAGGGCGCTGTTGAGTACTGTTCTTATTCTGGACACTGCTGGCAATTGGAATTTTGCTTTTCTATGTATTTTTCCAAACAAGGAGCCTGAGCCATTGGTAGTAGATCAGGCACTGGAGGAGGCAAGTCTCAACAGCCCCTCCCCAACCCATCCTGGGTACAAGGAGACACCTGTACGTTGGCCTTTACTGGGGGCCTTGCTCTTTGGCCAGATGGCCGAGTCTCCATTCTCACAGAGGTGGAAGACTCGAAGAGGCTCAGACTTCTGGAGCAGGTTGGGTTCCCTGTGATGTGAATGGAAGAGAGTGTGAGAAAGGAGGCCCAAGCAGCCAGGGTGCTGCAAGCAGAACTGTCTGGGCAGGTTCTCTTCGAATCATTGAGTTTAGTGATTCTTCCATTCCTCTGTGCTGCGTGATTGGAAGGAAGTTACTTAACCTCTCTGAGCTTTCACCTTTTAGCCTATACAAAGGTGAAAATGACATTTGTCTGTTGTTTACATCAGATAAGATCGGACACACACTTGAAGAAGAGCAAGGGAAAGAACTCAAATGAGAACAGGACTGCTCCTCTCCCTTCCTACTTTTACAAGTACTTAAATAACCAACCAACACAGGGGATATTGTAAGGTGCTGCGAATTGGCTGTTATGGGGGCAGACATCTGTGCTGTGTTTGGATCCAAAAGTGTTTGCTGTATGCAGTTTGATGTCTGGTTGGGATGCTGCTGTTCCTGCCCTGTGTGATGCTAGAACCTATAAGTGGATTGTCATCAACCTGCCAGCTTTAGGGCATGATGGTAGGGTAAAGTCTAGGCAAGGCGTAGCCTTGGGGGCACTGGGGAATTCTGGAGTGAGTTTGGAGAGATGTGGTCATGTTGTGTCTATATTTGCATGTGGAGATGGAAGCCTACATGCAAACAGCCCTGTTTTCCTTAGGCCTTTCTATACCTTAGTCTAGGTTTCAGGTCATCTCTGGTTCTACTGCTACAGAACCAGAACTCCAGTTGGATCATCCCTGAGGTTAGAGTTTGCTCTCAGGTTCTGGACCACAAAGTTGCTGGAACTGAGAGTATTCAATCTGAGGACTTCTTTAACCCTCTCTGATCCAAGCTCTTTGAACAGTTATTTCAGGCATCTTCCATCTTGGTTTGTGAATCACCAAGCCATGAGTTGGTTTTATAGTCCAAAGCCCATGAACCTCCCGCACTCTTAGGCAGAACTTGACACAGTATAACCTAGGTGGTTTCATGAAGACATCACCTGTGGTTCCCATCAGTTCTGCAGAAAGCTTATAACTCGAAGCTGAAGAATCTTGAGCTGATTCAAGATGCTTTCATAAAAAGGTTGGTTGTATAGGCCAGGTAGAAAGCCTGAAGTCCAGAAACAAAGAGACTATGTTATGGCTGGATGCCCTGGACCCATGAGAATGTAAAAAGCCCGAGAATAGCTGAGTAAAAATTCATATTGTGACTCACGGGTCTAAATACATGTAAATGCCCCCTCTTACCTTAGCCCGCCCTGCTTTATTTCAGAGTTGCTGTTTTCACGCATTCCCCCAGCCCTAACACACTGAGCTACGTTGCTACAGAAAGAAATAGCCTTTTTTTTTTAGGAGGTGTGGCCAGTCCTGATGACAGCATCCTTATTTGATTCCGTTCATTTCCTGGGGGAGGGCTTGGAGGCGTGGCTTCTGGGTTCTGAGACTCTCTTCTCACAACACTGCCCGTTCTGTTTCTTCGAGGTTCCAGTTTAAGATCGAGGTATCTCAGGTTTTAATCTGTGAAGGTATATGAAGGATAGCTTGCATTCAGACAGTTTTTGATCTCTTGAGAACAGAGACTAGAAGCATTTATGAATCCTTCGTTCCGTGGAGGTGTAGTAAATGCCATTGGTGGGGCAGCAGAGCCAGGTATGGGGGTTCAGAGAAGAACAGCACATGCCCTGTGGGTGGGCGCTCACCAGCTTTAGGGGAAGGCAGGTAAGCAAACAGGTTATGGCATCTCAAGATAATGACAGTCAGCTGGGCATATTGGTGCACACTTTCAATCTCAGTAGTTGGGGAAGCAGAGGCAGGTGGATCTCTGTGAGTTTGAGGCTAGTCTGGTCTATACAGAGAATTCCAGAACAGCCAGACCTACATAATAGAGAAACCCTGTTGTAAAAGCGGAAACAACAGCAACAACAATAAACAAAACCAAAACCTAAACAAAACAAAAAAACAAGGCCGTGAGGGCCAGAAGAGAAATGGCTGTCCCTGGGGGACACGCTGGGAAGGAGGTGGTCAGGAAAGTGAGACGGTGGGCAACGGGGTAGCTGTGACTGGAGGTACACGATTCTGAGTTCAGATTCTAGCATGCCCATCCTCTCTTTCTGTGAGCTCGAGTGAGTTACCCTGGCCTCTGCTGGCCTGTTTCTTTGTGAATAAGGACATCCGCACCATAGAGCTGCCTTGGAGAATCAAGGACATTGCTGGGTTTGGGTGGATGGTCACCGATGGCAGCTGCTCATGGAGGCCTTCTCAACAGCAGAGGGAGACAGCAAGCAGGTGTCTCGGTGCTTGGGGTTTAGCGAGTGTGTAGAAGTCAAGGCCAAAGACAAAATGAGAAATACAAGCACAGAATAGAGATGTTCTGAGAGCCTCATAAGATACTGAGGTAGCAAAAAATGCTGGGGATGAGAACTCTGAGCTGTCATCAGACCTGCTTAGGAGCAAGACCCTCCCACTCCCTGGTAGACAGACAGGATATTTTCCTTATTTTGCTCCAGGTTTGATATTTTATTTACATATCAATAAACTGTTCTTTTGAGGTAGTGTTTCATAGGATATCCCAGGCTATCCTGAAACTCAGACTAGCCATAAATTCAAAATAATCTCCCTGCCTCAGTTTATCCATTGCTAGGATTAAAGGCATGAACCATCATGCCTGGCTCATTTTATGTTTATGTTTATTTTATTTTTTAACATGTTGATCTTTCTGTATTAGGCCAGGAACTCCTTGAGCACTGAGCTCTGTGGTGTTTGTTTATTTTTGTTTATTGAGACAGGGTTTCTCTGTGCAGCCCTGGCTGTCCTGGAACTCACTCTGTTGACCAGGTTGGCCTTGAACTCGTAGAGGTCCACCTGCTTGTACCTACTGAATGCTGGGATTAAAGGTGTGCACTCCCATTGCTCATTGAGTTTTATGCTTTGTTTGTTTGTTTGTTTTTAGCTTTACAAATGCTCTGACATCTATTGCTTTCCACAGGAAAAGATCTACTACTCAATAATGTTTGGTAGATTAAAGGTAAAGACCAAGTTGGAGAGAAGATAGAAAGAGGAGAACTGATGCGTAACAAACGGTGGTAGAAGAGAAACTTTAGCCATAGTTTGGACCTAGGACCGACTGGACTTACAGTCTGATTAAATGGGAGCTGAGAGGGAAGGAATCTAAGGTGAGGTCTCCGTCTCTCAGTGGGTGACTTGCCATCTATTGAGGTGTTACATCAGGTCGGAGTCAGGAGGTGTAGACCTGGAGTGAGACAATTTGAGTGCCATGAGCCATCTAGGTTAAGCTGTCCAGGAACAATGGAAATTTGTGTCCTAGGTCAAGGGAGTGGTTGTAGATGCCCATAGAAACTTGGGTGTCATCAACATATCTCATTCTCGTCTCATTGGGAACCTCTGTGACCCAGATGATATTGAAGGACAGAGACTGTCAGAAGACCCCATCACGAAGCCTCATAGTCACGGTGCCCTTTTCCCAGAGGGAGACATTTTCAGATTTTCTTTTTTAAATCCAAGTAGGGTAACCATACTAAGATATAAAATGACCACTGCCCCTACTTACATTAAAAAGAAACAACAACAACAATTTAACATGAAATTAAAAAGGAGGTCCTGTTGAAAATTAACTAATTAAATATTTTGATCCTTTTGAAATTTACCGTGTTGTTCTAACTATTCCCAAGCTCACCATGGGTCCATGCACAACCTTCATCATGGGGACCAGGTATGGGGTGGATGTCTTTAGTCCCAGCACCTGGGAGGCAAAGGCAGGAGGATTTCTGAGTTTGAAGCTGTCCAGGGCAGCCAGGTCTACACTTTGAGACCCTGTCTCAAACCAAGCTAAACCAAGCCAAACCTATATCATGATCCATACCAGCCTCTGGGTGCCCTTGAGTCATCAAATATGACCAGTGGCATAATATAAGAGGCTATAGGTTCATTTATTATGAGTGCTAACCACAAGACAAAGGAAGTAGAACTATTAACTTCCTTGTAGTAGGCTGGTCTAATGTCTTTTGGGATGTTGAAAGGCTGTATCTAGTATCAGGACCCTTAGGTGATTCTCACAGCCCCCAACACTGAGAAGCCACTGCTGCCTTCTCTGTCCTGTGCAAAATAAGAAAATATCCTGAAGGTAGAAAGTAAGTCAAAATCCATACTCATTCATTGCAGTCCGCTCTACCCCAAGAAGCCTGTATTTATTGGCAGTGATGGCAACAGTACACATTAACAGCACAGTTCCTGGACCTGTCATGCAAGTAGGAAGTGCCTATCTCAGTAAAGGATGACATCAAATACTAGGTACCATTTTTTTTGGCCCGTGCTCTCAAATACAGACCAGACTAATCAAGAAATAATTGTCCCAAGCTGACTCCATGTAGGGTAGCTGACCCTCCCACCATGACTCGTCAGCTGATAAATGAACAAAACGTTTACAAACCGTGTTCACTTTGAAAGCCAGAAGTGAGATATCTTGATTAGATAGGCCTCTCCCTGGGAACTATTGTTTTAAACTCCATTATTTGGTTAATGCGGTGCCTTATCCAACGAGGCCATTGGGCCTGTCTTTGCAATGTTACACTGAGCCTGGGTCATGAGTAATAGTACCCATTCAGTGAATATGGACCTAATAAATGCCACACACAGAAAAGACACAAAGATATCTAGGTTCCTGGTAAATACTTAATTCCATGGGAATGCTTTGTAAATAGTTGTTCTCTTGTATTGTTTAAGGCAATACAGCTCTGTAACAATAGTGAAATAGGAAAAACTTGGAAAAGGTAGAGATAACGTGTGCAAGAAGTAGAGCAGGGCTGGGCGGTGGTGGTGCATGCTTTTAATCCCAGCCTTCGGGAGGCAAAGGTAGGTGGATTTCTGAGTTCGAGGCCAGCCTGGTCTACAAAGTGAGTTCCGGGACCCTGTCTCGAAAAAAAAAAACAAAAAAAAAAAACAGAAAAAAAAGAAAAAGAAGTAGAGCAGGAGCAGTTGGCTCTTCTAGTTCATGGTGGATCTGTAGGCGCTGGGTAGAAATCTCCATGGAGGTTGGAATGCGTTCATCACTTACTTGCTCCATGTACAATATAAACTTCTGACTGCCTGGTGCCTCTGCTGCTGTCATTGCCCTTTTGACTAAGTGATGGGTCTGAGGCTTAGAGAAGTAAGCAAACTTCCTTAAGGGCACATGGCTGTGAGGTGTGGACTGAAGTCTGATTCTAGAATCCGGTTGCTAAACCATGGTATACTCGCCTGGGACTAAGGCGAGTCTGGGTGTGTTAGCTTACAGGCAGTTCCATCAGGCTCCTCCCAGGGACGTAGCAACAACTTGAGGTCATCATATACCAAGTGTGGGCCGGATATAAAATGACTGCCCGCCATCCCAGCTCTCTCTCTCTTCCCCTTGCTTCTACCCTCTCTCCCACCCCCAGCACCTTCTCTCTCATCCTTTTCTTTCCTTCTCTGTGGTCCCCTCTTCTCTAAGCTCATGGCTCTGCTCCTGTCTGTCTGACTGTCTACATATCCATTCATCTGTCCCTGCCCCTTTCTCCAGGTCCTCACTCCTCTCCCTTCCCCCAGGAAGCCCCTTTAGACCAGATCTGTTGCATGCGGAATTTCTCAGGAGCATCCCTTAGCATGGGTCTGACAGGTGCCTGCTCACTGCATTACATTCCCTACCAGGGTCAGTTGAGAACGTGCCTCCTCAAGGCTAGTTTTAGGAACATGCCACTTCTTTGCCAACAAGAGATTCTTTCACCACCTCCTTGGCTGGGAGACTTTGACTGTGGAAATGAGTAACACTCAATTCACCTGTCATTCTTGCCCTCCCACCTCCCCTGACCCCCATGACAGTACTCATGTAGCTTAATTAAAAAGGAGAACTCCTCACATGGGTAGGAGAGCAAGCAGCAGCTGCTGTGGGTGGATGGGTGTTCCCTCTCCAGGAAATCAGAGTCTTCGAGACCCTGCCTGACTTCTATCCGTGATTCACCTGGAGCCTAGAGGAGCAGCAGGGCCATTAGAAACCTGCCTGGTCCTTCCTCCTGGCATGGACATGTGTGTCTCTGCTGTGTGTAGTTACAATGCTGAAGGGAGGCCAGTGCCTCTATTCTTGGTGGTGGGGTAGGGTTTCTGTGGTTAGTGTGATGATCAGGCTCCGGCCTTCTTGGAGCTGCCCTTCTGCCTGTGGGGAGAAGAGTTCTTATGAGCCAAGACATGGGGATGTGTTTGGTATGCAGATAAACCAACCTTGAGGCAACATGAGGGCCTTTGGGAAGTGGGAGTGGTTTTGGAAGGGGATGAGAAGGTGGGATGGATCTTCTTCGGCATGGCATGAAGGTCGTCCTCTTTGAGAGTTCCTCTGACAGAACCAGGGAAATTCTTGTGTCCATCAAGCCAGTTTCCTTGGAAGGGGAATGCCAGGCTGGGTATCATGTTTACCCTTTTAATTTCAGTACTCAGGAAGCAGAGGTAGGAAGATAACCTCAAGGCCAGTCTGGGCTACAGAGTAATGTGTTCCTTGTCTTAAAAAAATAAAAACTAAAGCAAAACTAAACAAAACAAAACACTAGGTATGTCAAGAGCAGGGAAAAGAAAGGGAAGCTTAGCTGGGTTCTCAGCCAGCACGAGTATAGCTGATTATATCTGCGCCACCAGGCAGTGGAGGGTCCTAGGCTAGAGAGGCCAGAGGTCCTGAGGACCTAGGTATCCCTTTATCTTTTAGCTTTTCCCATTTTTACCAATGACCACTGTCTTAGTCATTTTTCTATTTCTGTGAAAAGATACTATGACCAAAACAACTAATAAAGAGTTTATTGGGGGCCTGCTTACATTTCCAAAGGGTTAAAGTCTATGATCATCGTGGAGGGGAACATGGCCGCAGGTAGGCAGGCAGGGTGCTGGAGCAGCAACTGAGATCTTTTACTGCTGATCTGCAAGTATGAAGCAGAAAGAAAAGGCAGAGAAGAGCTAACTGTGCATGGTGTAGGGTTTTAAAAACTCAAAGTCCACCCCATGACACACCTCTTCTAACAAGGCCACACCCCCTAATCCTTCCCAAACAGCCTCACCAACTGGGGACCAAATATTCAAATGCATGAGCCTAGAGCGGCCCTTCTCATTTAAACTTTCACAACAGCTTTTCTTAAACTTGCTTAGGAGCCTAGTCCCATGTTAGCTACCCTGCTTCTAAAATTTACCAGGGTCCAAGTCTCTTGTGTAAAGTGACTTGCTTGTTGTATATAACATGTATACATAGTTTTGGACATCACCAAACCCTGGTTTCTTCCATTAACAAATGTTAACCCTTTTCTGTTTAAGTGTTTAATATTTAAAACTCTTTCCTGGGTCACGGTGAGGTTCCTAAGACACTATGTATGCTGTCTCCACTTAACATTCTGGAGTGGTGTGTTGCCTGCCCTTGGCAGCCCAGTCCCGTTTTCCCTTTCCTGGGGGCAGGATGGAAGCTAGAGTTGATTGGAGTCTGGTTTTGGCTCTGATCCTGCTGTTGTTGCCTGAAGGAGCATTCTGGATTAACAGATTGTGAAAGGGGCAGCAGAGATGGAAGTGATTTTTGTCCTTTTTCTGAAAAAAATATTCAACTTCAAGACCTTATGTGAGTCCTTAGGGTCACAGAGGCAGAAGGAATCACAGACAGAAAAAGCCTGACTTACTTTGCCCACTTTGCCCGTAGGTCTATCAACCTCTCCCAGCCTCCTGCAAGGTACCCACTCCCTGGGTGGTGAGGCTAGAGGGTTGGGGTGTGCACCAAGGGTACTAAGGACAAGGGGGTGCTCCGGAGGCTCCAGGCTGGGAGCTGACACAGATGGACGGACCAGAAGGCAAGGCCAGTGCCTACAGCCTACACTGTCACCCCAGAGCCTGTGACTAATAGCGGCAGAGGGAGGGGAGTGGTGAGTGCTGAGGCAGGGAGGAGGAGGGAAGGAGAGGGACAGGGAAGTGGCAGGGAGCACCTGATCAGTGCAGCCCTGGCCATCTGCCTGGCCCCTCACACAGCCTCTATTGACTGCAGTTTGGAGTTTGGAAGAGGATTCTGGCTAGGGGGTGATGAGGAGGCTTGTTGTTGCAGTGGAGTGTTTGGGAGGCTGTGCCCTCCCCCCAAAGCACCTCTCTTGCTTGCTTCCTGACCTCCAAAAAAAAAAAAAGCTCCTTAAATATAACACTCTCCGGTGCCTGATGACTCTCCTGCCTGAGCTTGGAGCTTTGATTCCCCAGCGTGTGACTGCTGCACCGCTCTGCCCCAGTTTTGTCAGGGACTAGAGGCATGCCGCTGCTCCGACTGCGACTGCGACTGCGATGCTGCTGCTGCTGCTGCTGCTGCTGCTGCTGCTGCTGCTGCTGCTGCTGCTGCAGTTAGCTAGCTCTGCTGCCCCGGGGAAGGAATGGGCAGAGGAACTGTGTGGCCAGAGTCCGAGAACTCGAGATACAAGGAGAGCCTGGGGATCTGGCCATCCATTTTCTGCCCCAGATACAGAGCTATTTGCTTGGAGTGACTTAGCAAGGTCGGGGAGGAGGCCCAAGCCTGTGCTTTGGGGGAAGAACCCCATGGGGAGGTGAGGTCAGAAGTCCTCAGTTCTCCCTTGAGTGTATTCTAGTTGGCTAAATCCTTATGTGGACCCTGACTCTTGAGTTTACTGTTTCTGGACTTGCTTGGGCCAAGAGTCTTGGGTGTGCAGAGGTGGTCTGTTTCAGTTGAATGGTGACCTCTGTTACCTTTCCAGTCCCTATTTTGAATGAGGCAAGAAACTCCAGTCATTGTTTTTGTAGGGTAAGACGGCAAACAGCACCAGGGGTTTGGAGGAGGCCAAGACCAAAAAATCCCCCCCAAAACAAACAAGCAAACAAACAAACAAAACCCAAAAACTAAAACAACCCAAACCAAAAAAAAAAAAAACAAGGCAGGTGAAATAAACTTTTTAACTCAGTAAAGTTTAAAAGAATCACCCCAGGAGACTTAGCATAACACAAACCCACTGTATGTCGATCTGTGAGCCACAGCCCTAAATAAGTACTGAAACACAAAAAATATAAGAACACTGTCACGGTCAGACCTCGCCCCATATCAGAGAAGATGGATTTGGCAGTGGCTTCTGGTTACTCTGTTACCCTAAGCATCAAGTAGGATATTTACAAGAGACATAAATACAACAGAGTATTTAAAAGAGATGTAAAATATTTAATGACAGCCCAGCACTTGGGAGGCAAAGGCAGGTGGATTTCGAGGCCAGCTTGGTCTAGAGTGAGTTCCAGGACAGCCAGGGCTATACAGAGAAACCCTGTCTCTAAAAAACAAAAGACAAAATGCAAATTAGGCATAATGCATAGAGAGGAGTAAGTGAGCTTCTGTCCACGAACATCATAATGCATAGAGAGGAAGGAGTAAGTGAGCTTCTGTCCACGAACATCATAATGCATAGAGAGGAAGGAGTAAGTGAGCTTCTGTCCACGAACATCATTCTCTTGGTCAGCTTTGTGGAGGACTTACTGTTCTCTTTGTTGCTTGCTCCTGTGTTCAACATCAAGGTTTAGTATTAGTTTTTTATTGTGTGGATACGAGTTTTATGTATTCTTTGTATGTTTGCAGACGAACGTATAAAGATCTTCATTGGCTTCCTTTCTGGTTCAGTGTTTTGTTTCCGAGGTTTATCCTGCTCTGTGTACTACAGAACTGTGCATCTCCAATGCCGTATAGCATTCTGTTTGAAAATACTTATCAGGCAAGGTCTTCATTATTACATGCCGCATATTTACCCTCACATAATTTACCTATGTCAGTGTAGTGCAATGACCCATAGTATTTATGGGATAGGGATACACTTGTTCAACCCTTTCCCGTCATTTAGGAATTAAGTCAATATGTCCTTCCATTAGCTCTTTCTCAATACTTCATATTGTTTGATGTCAAAATTTTGGCCAGCCTGGCCCAGTGGCATACGTTTTAATCCCAGCACTCAGGAGGCAGAGGCAGGGTAAGCTCTATGAGTTTGAGGCCAGCGTGGGCTACTAAATGGGTTCCAGGACAGCCAGAGCGACATAGTGAGACCCTGTCTTAAAATAAATAAACAAATAACCAAGCAAGCCAATAAACAAATAAAATAAATAAAAATAAAATTTGACCCGTCAGTTGGGTCTGAAGTAGCACCATGTTAGTGTTCCGAATTTATATTTTCCCAAGTCCTTGTAAGGGAGAGGACCTGTAAATATGTTTATTATTTCCTCCTCTGAAAGCTGCATTCCAACTTTTTGCCTATTTCTCTAATGTTTATTCCTCATGGAATTTGGGGGAATTTTTAGTAAATGTCCAAACAGTCCTTTTCTCAGTATTTGTTGTATGAATTTTCTCCTGGCAAAACATTTGTGTCCTCCTTCTCCCAGTGTTCTTTTTAGTGACTAGAAGTTGGTCGTTTTAAGTTCTTTTCTTTGGCAGGTTGTGCGTGTGTGGAGGTGTGTGTTGGTGTGTGGGTGTGTGTATGCGTTTTTGTGTGCGTAAGAGAGATGAGTTGATAGGGTCACTTGGAGGATCTTTGTTGTTGTTGTCGTCCTTTGTTGCAGGTCAAGGTTGAGGACTGCTCTGAATCCTAATAAAGGGATCATTAGGGTGAGCTGTGGCCAAACAGGGGTCTGAGGGCACCTGCTGCACCAGGAAGGTGAGGTGTAGACAAGCAGGGAAACCTCACTCCTAATGGGCTTTTCCAGTTTCTCTCTGTGCGTTGAGGCCATGAAAATGGAAGGCCAGGATCGTTCGTTTCTGCCATCACTAAATGTTTGAACTTTACATATTCCTAACTTTTTGGGTTTTGCCAGTACCACAGGCATTTTAAAATAATTTTCTTTTGGCTTTCAGTTTTCTAGTCTGTGTGGTCATCTTTCGAGATAAGGGGGTCATCAGAGACTAGTCTTCTCTAAAATAACTTATGCTCTTCCTGAAACATGAATGTTTTGGAGCAGCCAGCCTGTGGAGAGGCAGGCGGCATCTGGGGAAGGCACGTGTTCCTTCTTAGAACTTGTACCAGAGTGCTCCATTTCCCAGGGAGGGAACTGCCCTCAGAGTACACAATGTGAGAAGAAAATGCAGGCAAGTCCACAGATGGGCGTTTATCTGTCTCTCAAGGTCTCCATGATTAATTTATATCAGGGATGTGCCGTGCTCCATGTCTCATCAACAGTGTTTGGATTCTTCATGGACTGAAAAGCACAGCATTGGTTTCTAGAGCAGAAGGAAAATTCCATGATCCACAGGCAATGGGAATCCATGGGGCGACTCTCACCCATCCCACTGGGCTCCCATGTCACACACACACACACACACACACACACACACACACACACACACACACATACTCACTGGCACTTAACATTCTCAGTAATCAAGAGGTAGCCTTGGCTTAGACTCTTTGTCCTTGTTGGCTATATTTTATGTCTTGGCCTAAATGAGCTCTTTTAAGCCAGAACGTCGGAGAGAAAAGATGTGTATTTGCGTGTGTATGCATGCATTTGCGTTCTTGCATGCTTTTCTGTAATTCATATGTGGAACCACATGTTCAGGGTCTTCCTCTGTCATTTTCTGCTGCAGTTTTTTTGAGGCAGTGTTTCTCATTGGACCTGAAGCTCACTGATGGGTGATCTGGCCAGCAAACTCAGGGATCTACTTGCGTCCACCCCCCTGCACCCCCACTAGCACATGGATTCCAATATGAGCGTCTGTTCTAGAGGTCCCTCTGCTTGGGCAGAAGGTTCTTTGTTTCTGTCTCCATGGAGCCATGTCCTTGCCCTGAGACTTTTTTTTTTTTATAAGCATGCATAGGGATTGGGCTTGAAGTTTGACATGATTATATTTATATCCCAAAGTTTTGCATCTTCCTGGCTGCTTGGCATCAGGGATACCAAGATCCTACCCTTGTTATTGCTTGGTGGTACTGTCTGAGACGCAACCCTGGCAAATACCTCAGTGTGTGCATGCATAGTCACAAGTATGCACTTACCACACCTAGCTCACCAGCTGCCATCACAGTCCCTCCACAAACTCTTGCTTGTAGCCGTAAAAGAGGGTTTCTATGGAGTTTCCCAAAGTAGCTGATGGCCCAAGGCCAAAGAACTTTAACTTTTACAGAGATGCGTTTCTAGAGAGTATGTTTGGGGTTCTCTGGTCGGTGTTGTAGTGTCCCCCATGATTGGAGAAATAGGACCAATGAGAAGATCTACATCTATATAGAGGACATTAGCCTCGAGGCTGGATCGTGAGAATTCAGATCACATTACCAAGCCATGAAGAAAATTCAGTGCACCTTGGGAATCTGGTATACCTCATTCATTTCTGTGCTGAATGTATGGCCTTGATACAGGCCCAAGGATTTTTTAAAACACAATGGGTGATGTTTTCAGAAGTCCTGGTGGCATTTGGACATCACCTGGCATAGGGCTGTGCATGGAGAGAAATTCCACCAGTCATGGGTCTTTGGCTATCATATCCCTGAAGGGGATCCTAGATCAGGGTCCTAGAGAGTGTTTCTTCTGTGTTAGTCAAATGCTGGAGGGACACATCAATGATTAGGGCGTTAGTTTAAAGTCATATTGAGGAAGTACTTACTAACAAGATCCCTCCCACTAAAAGGCCTCCTATTCAGGGCAGCATTACACTGAGTGGGAGGAGATGCCCGGTCCCTGCCTTCCTGGGGGATACCCAATAGAAAGAGGGCGATGGGTGCTAGCAAGTGCATGCCCCATGACAATCTGCGGTGGGATTGCATGTCTGGGTTCGTTAAGAGCATTACCTTAGAAAGTCGAGCTTGGGTGGTTTGTGTTTAGCTCAGGCATGGCTGTAGAGTGTTCTGGGCCAGTTTTAGTGGAAAGGCTTATTATGGGTCAGCTGAAGGTTGCTATTTCATAATTAATCTCCTCTTTGTTCTCTTTCACCCATTCGCATTACTGACCCAGATAATGGATAATAGGGGGAAGGCCAGAAAGATCTGAGTGGTACAGCCGGAGAAGCGGTTGATGTGCGACCCCCTAACCAGAGTTGATTTGGGGAGTCCCAGTCATTCCCCCAACTTAAGGCTCAGAGTCCACATTTTCCCCCCTCTCGCTTAGTGTTGTTCCTGAAGTGCCTAAGTCTGTTTGCTGCTTGGGTTGGTGAGGATGTGTTCAGTCCTAAGTCAGGCCAGGCTGTTGAGGCCACCTTGACAGGATTCCTGACTTCAGGTGACTGAAAGCCTGCTTTGCCACTCAGAGCTGCTCACCACATGCCCTGGTCATGTGGGCAATGTCCCCAGTAGGGGAAGAGAACTGTGAGTTCTCTGTGCTCAGAACTAACTGCTTGGGAGCTCAGAGCCTGCTGGCTGCCCCAGCTTGCTCCATCGGAACGGACAGTTCTCCTTAAGGTGGTCTTGAGCAGCCTGTCATGGGACAATACACTAGCTAAGATTTTCAGGTATGCTCATCTGAGGCATCTTAAGGTTGTTCAGGACCTCTTCCCTGACAACTGTGTGACCTAGGTAACATGGTTGGGGGCTTGTGACTCTATCCCTCTTCTGAGTTTTTGCCTCTTGCCTCTTCCTTCCTGGTACCGCATTCCCCCCCATGCAGCACACCGGTCCCTGTCATCCCTGGTGATCTGTCCCATTCTGGGACAAAACATGCGCTGTGTCTTTAAATGGGCGGAAGTGGCTGGCGGTGCTTTGCTTGGGTACTGCATTGATTAGGAGATTACATGGCGCTGCCGCCTGGGGGGAGGAGAGTGCAGGTTCTGCTGGGTCGGTGCTCTGATCCTCCTGACCGGCCGGCCCTCCTTGCCTTTCCTCCCCTAGGCTGCTCACTGCCGGTAGGAGGTGAGGGTGGGTGGCTGGCGGCCAGCCTGACTGTAGATGCAACTCCAGGGCTCGCTCAGTTCAGGCTGACCAGAGTACCTACCCATCCTCATCAGAGACTGGCAGTGGCGGCAACACCCAGGGCAGCCGGCTCCAGCCTGGGGCTGGATTTGCCCAAGCCGCCCTTGGCCTCTGAGCCCAGCTGAGAACTGGGAGAAGGGCAGTGGGAATAGAAGCAGCAGGACCTCTCTCTCTCTCTCTCTCTCTCTCTCTCTCTCTCTCTCTCTCTCTCATTCAAGTCACATTACATGGGATTCTGTTCTTTTGGGACTTCGTCATCTTTTCCACTATGTCCTGGGACCTCCAGAGCTGTGACAGGGATGCAAAGGACACGGTCAGTGGATTCTCGTGACTGTACTAATGAAAGGATTCAAGCTCTCCTGGTAAGTGGAGGATGGATAAGTGTGACCTCTCCCATCTTTCTTCACCTGTGTGTTCTGCCAGCCCTCTTAAGAGGTCTCCTTGAGATAGTCCTGTCTCACTGGGTGGGTAGCAAGCTGTCAAGACAGGGATGACAAACCCTGAAGTTGGAGTACCTGGCTCAGCTAGCACCTACAGGGCTGTGGTATTTTCTCCCAGCGTGTTCTCTGCGGTCAGGGATTTGTAGAAGTTAGGAGGATGTGGAGAGAATCTCATAGAAGCTGAAAAGAGCCTCCAGCTTTGAGGGGTCGGGTGGTTGTACACAGAGATGGAACTTTATACAAAGATGCTTTCCTTCATCTTGCACTTGTTCTGGGCTGGGGGCCTTGACTGTCTCCCCAAGGAGCATTTTCCTTGTCATCACTGGGGGCTAGCCACAGCTGGGGCAGCCTCTGACCTCTCTGGGAGGCCTCTCCCTAAGGAGAGAATGATAGGGACTGGGCCCCATCTTCTAGGATGCCCAGCTAAGGAGGAGTGGACATGTGCCTTGGGGCTTTGCAAGTGTTTGACTCTTGCTGCGATTAATATTGGGGCCTGATAAGAACTTCTGCTTTGCAGTGTGTGGGGATAGTTGTGTTCTAGCTGCAGCCGTAGGCAGAGTATTTTTACCTTCTATTTTAAAAATAAAACCCTTCTTCCCTCTTCTCCTTTGCTCCACTGAGGACCAGATGGGTGGGGGAACTAGCTTTTTTGTCTGCTTGAGAAAGAAACTGCAGAATTTTTGCTTGGAAAACTTTGTCCTATCAGGAATCTGGTACCCCCCACAGGGCGGCCTGTGCAGCTGCCTAGGAGGAGAAAGGGAGAAAGGCTCCCGGGGTTATGGAGGGAGGGCGCTTTAACTCCTTGAAGAGGGTGGAGGGAGGAGGAGAAGGAGGAGGAGGAGAGCTTGGGGAGCTCTCTGCAGGAATGCAGCCTACCTTCATTGAGTTCCTGCTGTCCAAGCTGGCTGGGGGTAGGGGAGGCCATTCCTGTGGGTGGCAGGTTGATCTTTAGGGATCAGGGATAGGGTCAAGCACTTTAACCAAAGAGTCTTAGCCTGGCTGCAGGTCACTACTGTTTTTCTAGAAGCCCCATACCCAACCCCCAGCCCCCCAACCCCAGCAAAGTGCAGCTCTCCTGCTGCAAACACGAGCATTCTTTAGAGGGCCTTGAGAAGGACGGAGAGCAGAGCTGAGTTCTGCAAGATTAGCTCATAATAACTGCAAGCTCCCCAGCTGGAGACAACCGGGGACTAGGGACCTTTGAGCATTGAGTTGCTTCTCTTAACATTGGGTGCTAGAGGGCTGGGTCCTGGTGCTGAAGCCTCTCCTCTGAGTTTGAGACAAGGAAGTCCCAGCCCTACAGCTATCCTTGCCCTTGCTTTCTCGGGGGTTTTGCCTGTCCCACTGTGTGGTACACTATCTCTTGTCACCAGTGATTCTAGGCCTACATGGGTGGTCAGAGCTGCGCTCATTCCTCAGTGGAGTAAATCCAGGCATCTCAGAAAAGCGCAGGTACTTCCGGAAGCACAAAGACCCTGGGCTTTTTATCAAAGTCACTCAGCACCTTCCTTTCCCTGTTGTCAGCAGACTCAGCTTAGGACCTAGGTACTTTGACTGTCATTCAGATGAGACATCACTTTAACACAGGCGCTTCTTGGCTCAACCCAGCTTGGTCCCTCAGGGACATGCAGAGATGTTTGCCTTTGAAATCTGTCATGAGTATCTCTTGCTGCATTTCAACAAGGAGAGCAGTGCTCAGCTGGGAGCTGTAATTGCCCAACCTTGTCTTCTTCAGATGAACAGAATCGGGGGATATTTCTGTCATTTACGCCAGTCTGGATGCTGCTGTTCAATCGTGACCTTCTGTCTCATGAATGATAGACATATTAGTCTACTGTGTCCCCTCCTTTGCAGTTGATGTGGCTGTTTGGGGGCAAGAAGTGGCTGGCTCCCTTTGCCATTCCATGTGAGGGGTACCCTGTTCCCAAGAGGCAAGATGATGACCTGGGAAGTACTAAGTGTCTATGGACAAGGATGGGGTTAGCAGGCTTTCTAATGTCGGGAGGCATCTCTAGGAACACTTCTAGGATAGCTCCTGTGTATAGGTGACAGAGAAATGGTGGTCCTTATGCTCCTAATCCAAGTAAGCAGTGCTCTACCACTTATTGAAATTTACTTTGTGTCAAGCTCCATTAAGTACTTTGCATGTATTAACACACGCTGTGCAGAACTACAGTTATGACTCCTCGTTTTACAGACCGGGAAGCTGAGGCAGGGGTTACAGCATACACCAAGAAATGGGTTTTTGTGTATGTGTCAGGGTTGGCTGTAGGGTCAGGTTGCAGCAATCCACCTGTTCTTGTTGACTCTGGCAGCCTACTTTCTCTGTATGTAAGACCACACTATACTGCCCTTACCTGCTCTGATGCCTTATTAGGTCATTTATTTAACTGGACTTTGAAGATTGTAGTAAAGTTATCTCCTTCGATTCCATACTGTATCCCAACAAAGTATATGTTCTGTGTTGACAAAATGTCTATTCTGTGTTGGAGCTAGGGAAACTGAGGCCTAGAGTCATAAATTGTTTATGTTAAATTCATGTAAGTAACTCATGAAAGGGTACACAGCCTGCCTTCACTAATTTATGTCTGTGAGCATGTGCGTGTGTGCCTGTTCGTGTGTGACTATGGAAACCAAAGCTCGGCATCTGGGTGTCTTCCTTAATTGCTTTTGGCCTGATTCTTTGAGATGAGTTCTCGTCATCACTGTATCTGGAGCTAAAATTCAGTTGGGCTGGCTGGTCAGTGGGCTCAGGGAATTCAGTGTGCACCATGCTGCAAAGTTCGTGGACCAATCTCAACCTTTTACATGGATGTTGGGAATCCAGACTCAGGTCCTTGTGCCTTTATGGCAAGCATTTTACCCACTGAACCA